>FR997806.1:4200000-4627945 GCA_905475355.2 Clostera curtula | reverse complement strand
GATACTGGCTAGCCTCCATTGACAAAGTATCCTTGAGGATTTTTAACGTTACAAATAAATATACAATAAAAGAGTACAACGTACAAGACTTAATTAATCTGAACTACATAGAATCCTAACATCTATCAAGCTATATTAATTATCTACTATAATAACAAATCTTATTTAACACATTTTTACGGCACAGACTTTGTCTTCCATTCATTTATTCTCCATGTTCACAGTCGTTTATCGTCGGTCATTGTTAACCGGTATCGATGATACGTAAAGCTAATGATAAGCGAGTTTTACGTGTCATCGTTACTTTAACTAAATGTATGGACACACGTACAGCGAAAAACCCAATAACTGTGTCGGTGGTCCCATATTGGAGCCAGTAGCTCAACGCCCTTCAACGTGACACAACCATGATGGTCAAAGCACGGACATACGTTGTCACGAAAAGATTTGAAGGTGTACCTAAGAAAGACGACTACAAACTCGTAGAAACTGATCTTCCGCCTCTCAAGAACGAAGAAATCCTTGTCAAGTCTGAGTGGATCAGTGTGGACCCATACCTTCGGGCCCACAATGGAATGTATCCCCTGCCATACGATCAGTTCGCGTTCCAAGTCGGTATAGTCGAGGACTCCAAAAATCCTCGTTTCCCAGTTGGTACCAAGGTTGTATCTCACAAAGGTTGGCGAGACTATTACGTCGAAGACCCTAACTCAACTCCAAGTAGTCCTTTAGAGAAAATCTACAAGCTACCGGATATGAAAGGCCTTTCTGATTCGCTGGGAGTAGGTGCTGTTGGGATGCCAGGAGCAACTGCATATTTTGGTTTCCTGGACATATGCAAGCCCAAAGCGGGTGAGACGCTTGTGGTTACGGGAGCGGCAGGTGCGGTGGGTTCCCTGGTGGGTCAGATTGGAAAGATCAAAGGGCTTAAAGTGATCGGTTTCGTCGGCAGCGATGATAAAGTGCTGTGGTTGGAAAAGGAGCTCGGCTTTGACAAGGCATTCAACTACAAGACTGTGGACGTTGCGGTAGCTCTCAAGGAAGCCGCGCCCGATGGCGTCGACTGCTACTTCGACAACGTTGGTGGAGAGATTAGCAGTATTATAATCAATCAAATGAATGAAAATGGGCGTGTTTCCGTTTGTGGTAGTATTAGCAGCTACAACGTGGATCTATCCAAGGCTCCCAAAGCGTCAATCCTGCAGCCTGCAGTAGTTTATAAGCAATTGAAGATTGAAGGCTTTTACGCCTTGCGGTGGCTAGATACTTGGCCAGAAGCATTCGAGGCTATGGCAAACTGGATTAAATCTGGTCAAATCAAGGCCCGTGAACATGTTATGGAAGGCTTTGACAATTTGTTTGATGCTTTTGTGGGAATGTTAAGGGGTGAAAATACCGGTAAGGCTGTGGTCAAAGTTTGATTTAAATCTTTGTCTTTGTGACAAAGATTTAAGTGAGTCTTTGTGATAAATTTATTCTTTCATGTGTGTTGTTTAGATTATTTAATTATTAGTAGCTGGCGGTTTTCGTTGGCGTTGTAGGTTACATATAAAAATAAATAATTTATTTAATTTAATTAAATATAAATGTTCGTGTTTAAGTTTCTTTATTTTTTGTTACTTTGTGTGCATGTGCAATAAAGAATATCTATGAAGACAAAAGTCTTCGACCAATGTGTGTTGTCACTGGCAACACACATTGGTCGAAGACCTGACATATGTACGCTCACTATGGGCTCCATCAAAAGGCTCGAAGTCACTCAAAGGGCAATCGAGGAGAAGGCTATGCTCGGTGTTTCCCTGCTAGATCGAACCAGAAATGAGGAGATACCCAGGCAAACCAGGGTCACCGACGTAGCCGACAGGATTGCCAAACTTAAGTGGCAGTGGGCATGGCACATAGCTCGCACGACCGATGCCCGATGGGGCAGAGACGCGACCGCGTTTCGGAAGGCGCAGTGCTGATAGGCCTCCCACACGGTGGACCAAGGACCTTGTTAAGGTCGCCGGAAAACGATGGATGGGAGTGGCCTAGGACCGGCCTTTGTGGAGATCCTTAGTGGAGGCCTGTGTCCAACAGTGGACGTCAATTGGCTGAAAATGATGAATGAAATGATGATCTATCTATATATACAGGGTGGTCATAAAGTCGTGGATCAAACGAAACCAGCGGTTAGATGGGGCCATCAGCAGCAAAAAATTGTTCTACGGGAGGTCCTTAGGGTCAACCCCTGCAGAGTTACAATTGATTTTGTGTTTTTATGAGAAATTGACTTTTTTTTACTAAAACTTGATAAAATTCGAACAAATCTACACCCTGTATCTTTTTTATAATTTTCACTAGATTGGTACTGATGAGTCCTTTCGTTAGACATGCTATTTATGGTAGTTTATTGGGTGTGTTGAAGATAATATTAAGTTATAAGAAAGCAATAATTCTTAAATCAAAACTTGTTATTTACTTCGGACCCCACTGTGAAAAAAAAATACTCTACAGAAAAGTGCCACTGTATCACAATTTTTGGCGCATTTAATAGGGATTCTAAAAAGGTATTACATATGGCTATGCGTGGCTTCGATATCTTTCGAGGACGATCATTCGTAGCAAGGCCAGAGTTAGCACCGGCACTGGATGGATTCTCACAAGATGGACTGGACTAATGTATACCGGGTATAAATTACTACCAGTTGTTCGTATAGTGTGGTACTCGTCGTTTGTCGTTTCAGCCCATAAATGACCAACTACTGAGTCTGGTTGTCCTTCGCTTGAGGCTAGATAACCTGCCCCTTGCGTTCCCTACAACTCACTCATGATGGTAAGGGTTGGTGACATTGTGTATTCTAAATCCGTCACCACCCCGAAAGGAAAGAAGTCAAGGAACTCATACTTAATTAAATAAGAAAAAAAAAGTTTTATTTTTTTCTGTCTAGTCGTGTTTTTGATATTAATAATAGATAACAAAAACGTGGCTAGATCCGTTTGAATTGTGGAAGAGAAAATAAATGTCTTGTTATTATTATAAACAAACATGCATCAGATTTTTTACAATCTTCGGACTCCACGTGGAAGGAATCCCCAACCAAAACTAGTCACATTACATAATGAAATGTTAGTTTGTAAGCGACGAACGACGCGTCGACCAAGGCTGAACCACAGTACAATATAAGTATCAGTATGTTTCTCTCGAATAGGCAAGCGTAGTGTAGGACGACCCTCTGCTAGATGGAGCGACGATCTGCGAAAGGCTGCGGGCAGCGGCTGGATGCGTCAGGCCGAGGACAGGGCGCTATGGCGCTCTTTAGGGGAGGCCTATGTCCAGCAGTGGAGTAATGTGGGCTGATGATGATGATGATGATGATGTTTCTCTCGGGACTCCATAGGCCGCATTAACTCGATTTAGATTTTTTAACTCGGTGGTTTTTTAACCCGAAAGAATCAAATCAATTTTACAATCGTTTTTACTAGGTCCCTACATTTTACACACACCCTTAAACTATTTTACAAAAATAATATTATTTATATCAAAGTTTCCTGGTAACATTTGATGTTTGTTACCGGGAAACGAAAAAAAACGGGGCACGGTTTTTTTCTATAAAATCGGTTGCCTTGATTAAACATTTAAAACATTAGTCGCATGCCCCGTTTTTATACAAATTTAAAACGACAGGGAAGTCGACGATTTACTTTCTTACTTAATTCTTTTAAATTAAGTTCCAAAGTTGTTGTGAAGAAGAATATCACTATATATTACACAACAAAGTCGTTAAAAAAAGGTAAAACTTCACTACATCACTACATAGTATAAAACAAAGTCGCATTCTTCTGTCCGTCCCTATGTATGCATAAATCTTTAAAACTACGCAACGGATTTTGAAGCGGTTTTTTTTAATAGGTAGAATAATTCAAGAGGAAGGTTTATAGGTATAATATAATTGCACCCGTGCGAAGCCGGGGCGGGTCGCTAGTCACTACATAGTATAAAACAAAGTCGCATTTTTCTGTCCGTCCCTATGTATGCATAAATCTTTAAAACTACGCAACGGATTTTGAAGCAGTTTTTTTTAATAGATAGAGTGATTCAAGGGGAAGGTTTATATGTATAACCCACCCCCGCTTTGCACGGGCGAAGCCGGGGCGGGCCACTAGTATATTATAAAACAAAGTCGCTAGAAAGACTACTGCTTTTAATGAGCAATTTTTACTATGATGACCAAACTACTATAACCTTGTGAACAACGATAGCGTAATCATTCAGTTGTAGCAAAATATATAATGTCAACCAAATCCGTTAAATAAATTTGTTTGTTGCTCTAAAATAAAAGGTATTCTTTTATGAATTCTGATATTTGGTCACGTGAATTTTAATTCAAAATAAGCTTAGAACTATTTTATTTCTTGTGCTGCTAATTTCAACTCATCAACATCATATCATAAAACAAAGTCGCTGTCGTCTGTCCGTCCATATGTATGCTTAAATCTTCAAATCTACGCAACGGATTTTGAAGCGGTTTTTTTAATAGATAGAGTGATTCAAGAGGAAGGTTTACAATATTATAACCATAATATTGTAGAGAAACATTGATAAATTTAGAGGTTCATCATGGCACCCGTGCGAAGCCGGGGCGGGTCGCTAGTTGATTATAAAAGGCTCATTGCTGAGTCCGGCTTCCTCCAATTACATGGAGGAAAATTAGCTTGCTGGCCATACGAGTTGGCACAGGGTTTCGTATCAGAAAGAAAGAAAGAAAACATTCATTCAGCACAGCATATGTACACACACACACACACAGACACACAACACACACACACACAATAACTACAACTAATACTACAAACTACATGTGTGGTACACATGTCGCATGTCTCTTGGTTGCTGTGCGGAAAAGTCTAATTCAACATTTTGGCAGCCATGGCAGCCTGACGCTGATTTTCAATAAGACCTGGTTCACTAATTTAAACAAGTCCCATCGCTATCAAGTATTCTGAAAATCTGAAAACCTAGGCGCTTGAGAAGGCGCCTAGGTTTTCAGCATTTGTACATAGTTCCTTTAGCCGCCTCTTAGGATATACGCGGGTTGGAATGGGGTAACACAATGTATTCTAAATCCATCACCACACGGATTTATTTTGGTAATAAGTAACTCCTATAAAATAACTAGGACATTTTTAGTAATTTAAAATATATTATCTACCTAAGATATGTTCAAAGAATTAGTTCAGTCGAATTTAAATTTAATTTAATGGGATTGCTAAACTATTCCGAAAACTATTAATCGAAATCAACGCAATAGAAACCGCATGAAACAGCTAGCTCCAGGCGAATAACTGTTATCTTTTTATAGACCAGTCGCGCGCCAGCCACGATGGTAAAGGCACGGAAATACGTCGTCACAAAACGTTTCGAAGGACTGCCGAAGCGAGACGATTATCAAATAGAAGAATACGAGCTACCACCTCTGCAAAATGGAGAAATCCTTGTCAAAGCCGAGTGGATCAGCGTGGACCCTTACCTCCGAGCATATCACACAAGATACTCATTACCATACGACCAATTTGCTCTCCAAGTGGGCGTGGTCGAAGATTCCAAGGATCCACACTTCCCCATTGGTGCTAGAGTTGTTTCTCGCATAGGATGGTGTGATTATTATATCGCAAACACTATTGCAGCGCCAAAAAGCCCGCGCGAGAAAATTTATGAACTCCCAGATTTGAAAGGACTGTCGCCGTCGCTTGGAGTTGGTGCTGTAGGAATGCCCGGAGCGACTGCATATTTTGGATTACTGGATATATGCAAGCCCAAAGCAGGTGAGACGCTTGTGGTCACAGGTGCAGCCGGCGCTGTGGGTTCATTAGTGGGGCAGATCGGAAAAATCAAGGGGCTTAAGGTAATCGGCTTCGCTGGCAGCGACGATAAAGTGCAGTGGCTGGAAAAAGAGCTCGGCTTCGACAAAGCGTTCAACTACAAGACTGTGGACGTCGCCGCGGTCCTTAAGCAAACTGCACCAGAAGGCATCGACTGCTATTTCGACAACGTCGGCGGAGAGATTAGCAGCATTATCATTAACCAAATGAAGGAATATGGACGAGTGTCAGTGTGTGGAAGCATTAGCGCATACAATGAGGACGCCTCAAAAATGCCAAAAGCAACCATTCTTCAGCCTGCTTTAGTGTTCAAACAATTGACAGTTAAAGGATTTATTGTATGGGAGTGGATAGAAGAGTGGCCTAAAGCGTTTGCTGACATAGTCACATGGATTAATGATGGCAAGCTGAAACCGCGCGAGCATATCACTGAAGGATTCGAAAATGTTTTCGATGCTTTCATAGGATTGTTAAAAGGAGAAAATACCGGCAAAGCTGTAGTTAAAGTTTGATATACGAGTACGTATAGCACGCATTCAGGAAACAATCGATAAAAATGTTTGTACGACAATGTGAGATGAGAGAATTATTTCATTTCCTCCCAGTGGCAGATTTACCAATAGGCTGAGTGGGCTGGAGCCTAGGGCGCGATGTTTTAAGGGGCGGCAGATGTGGACGTCTAAAAAAAGGTCGGTCTCAAAAAAAGCTCGTCTCAAGAACTGTAGAGGCGGCATAAAAACCTAGGGGCGGCAAATTTGTAAATCCGCCACTGTTTCCTCAGTTTATCTTCCAACGATGTAAGAAATATTTTTTGCGAATACACTTATTGTGATACCGTTATGGATAATATTATACTGATACATTGTTTGTACAAAATACACCATAAATGAAGGCCTGAATATAACCACGTAACACTATAAAACTATAAAAGCACTGACAACGAATTATGAAACAGTGGAGAATCAGTAAGCGTAACCAGTTTTACCATAAAGTTGAGGCAATTGAAAATGATATCCAAAAAGTATAGCTAATCACTGATTCCACAACTCTTGGATTTGATGTTCTCAAGACGGATCGCAAGCCAAAAGAAAGTGCTAAGTAAACCTTATTAAAAAAGTATATAGGATCAGGAATGAGTACTGTGGAAATGACCGGAGCGACTGCGTATTTTGGTTTACTGGATGTTTATGAGCTGAAGGCCAGAGAAATATTGGTGATGATGTGCGCCACTGGTGATGATGTGCGCCACAGATGCTGCTGGCGCTTGGATAAGGAAGATTTAAAAGCTTCAGATGATCCGATGCGTAGGCAGCAATGAATTGGAAAGTTAATCAGAATGGTGTAATTAATGTACCTAATCGTAAAATTGATCGTCAGCATAATATAATATTAAAAAATGTATTAGCTACTGACTGTTGTTTTAAATTTTTTATCCATATAACTTGGAACAAGTAATAAATCGTCCAAGAATACCCAAATTTGCCTATTGACAATTACTTACTTTTGTTCACTTCACTATCACTACATAGTATAAAACAAAGTCGTATTCTTCTGTCCATCCCTATGTTTGCATAAATCTTTAAAACTACGCAACGGATTTTGAAGCGGTTTTTTAATAGATAGAGTAATACAAGAGGAAGGTTTATAGGTATGATATAATTGCACCCGTGCGAAGCCGGGCGGGTCGCTAGTATTTTATAACTCAAACTCCAACGGAACTTTATTTACGTATATTTATAATTACCATTACCATCTTACGGCCCCTCTCCTTCGTTAAGTGGTAGTCTTCACACACACCTAGGGGCTGTCCATTAGTCACGTTATTTTTTTTTAAGTTTTTTAACCCCTCCGTGATACGTGGTGAGATTTAAGACTATCCCCCCCCCACTTCAAAAATCACGTGTATTTTAGTACCTACAAAGAAGCTAACATACGCCGCTTTTCGGTTTAAAAATCACGCGTTTGATGAAAAATAAATACACGTGATATCTTACTAATTAAACTATGATAGTTTTCAACTAACTATGAATTTATTTTTAAGCAGTATTTAAAATAAAATACACTGACCTGCAATACTAAGTACATACTACACTTTTAACATATCCATTTTTTCTAAACTATAGAAGTTAGAGATTTATAATAAAAAAACGTTTTAAAGCAAGTTTTATCAGCTTTCTATGTAACTATAGTATTATAGAGTTTGCCTCTACAAACATTTTTTCGAGTCCTTTTTAGTGGTTGAGCGATCGACTGCTGCGCAGCATGTCGCGGGTTCGATTCCCGCACGGAAGAAATATTTGTACTACCTACAATATTAAAGCCCGTAGAATTGCCAATGCTTATAGCGGGTATCCCTATCCCCAAATAACTGTAGTCGGGGATTTCTTAACTGTGCGAATTGCTCTGTAAACTCAGATGTGTAGTGGAGTCCTCTAGGCGGTTGAGAGTCAGGCCGCAGAACTAGGAACACCGTGAGTCGGCCACGTGTGATCCTGTTAAGGCTGACGTCTGGCTTACTATGTGACTACTGCTGTGAGGAGTGTTCGTCTTTACCAGGTTGACCAGGCAGGAGGATGTTGCTGACTCGTCGGAAGGATGCTCTGGTGTTGAGAGTCACCACGTTAGGCACAAAGGGATGATCATCCAGCCAAACGACATGGTATGTCTGGTACCACGGCGCCTATCTCCCAAAAACTGTAGTCGGGGATTTCTTAACCGTGCGAATTGTTCTGTAAACTTCGCTGTCGCGGTGTAGGACTTTTTGGTAATTCTCGCGTTTGTAGATGATATTTTTTGATGTAGATAGTTCTGATTTTTCGGGTTAACCGTGTAAAGCATATAGCATGCTTGTCGCCAAAACATCCTCTCGGTAGTAGTCACAACGTGGCATGTGGAAAAACTTAACGTTTAGAATCCGTTTAATAATACTTGTACCTTCCGATAATTTAGTTCAAATGTATGAGTTCCACGTGGTGAGGGATTTCGGATACACAGTGTCACCACCCGATTCCATCCTAACGCCGTTTGTCCACCGCCGCCGTCACGTCACCGATAACGAGATGACGGCGCCGAGTTAGCGATACATACATTTACTATGGCCGTGTGTCCACCGCACGCTCGTCACCCGAGAGCCGTCATCCCGGCCGCTGATTTTTCCAGTAATTCGGCGTGACCGCTAGAACTCGGCACGATTTTATGACGGGCCGATGTGCCGGCAATACAATAGTAGATTGTATGACAAGGAAGTAAAGTAATATTTTTACGGCGAGGGCGCTATTTTGAATCCAGAGCGAAGTGAGGGTTAAAACGATCCTGCGATGTATCATTCACGTATTAGCGGATGAATCCAAAATTCTTTGCATCGCCTACGCCTTCGAAAGTACAAAAGCAGAAGAAGCAATTGTTGCCGGTTGAAACTAGCAATCCTCCTAGTTTGTTTATTTCTAATAAAAAGGGAAACGCGACTACCATGCGCAAGAAATCTCTAGAACTGAGCCACCGATATACCGGCGCGGTGGACTAACGATCGCCGTCACGTCATCTTAAACTCGGCCCGAATTAATCTCGGTGACGGCGGCGGTGGACAAACGGCGTAAAGGTGTAATAGCCGACAAAAAGACAAGGCCGACAACCTAGCTACAAGAGAAGGAAAACTGGACACGAAACCCTGTGCCAACCCGCCTGACCAGTTTGACACAGTAGGCTAATTTACCCTCCATGTAACTGGAGGAGGCCCGACTCAGCAATAGGCCAACAACGGGCTGAGTAGTAGTAGGTAAATAAATAAAATACATAGGAGCAATATGTATCGTGATTTTTTGCGGCATCATTTTAAACAGGCGTTAATACATCAAGGTAGTCCCCCCACCTTTATTACTCAGAATCCTTTTAGAATAGCTAGTTTAATAGATATTTTTTTAATAACTCATGACATCATTATTCATCGTGCGTTGTAGGTATGCTTTAAGGCTACACTTGTTTTTCATTTATACTTTGGATTGCACATAAGTGGGTAGGTATAGTCATTTGTTTAATTTTCGGTAATCATTCAATTATATTCACGCTATACCGGTTCAAAACCAATGAGCCTCGAGTGATCTTTGGACTGATATGACACTGTGAATATTTAAGCAGTATAGATACTTCACGCATACGTAGAAAGTCGACATGATTCAGGCACACGATAAGAGACATAAATTATGTAAATAATATGTAAGTGTCACCGGGGCGACGCCGCGACGTAGTCAAATACGGAAACCGGCACGAAAACTACCAAATTATAATCTTGGCCTCAATTTGTGCTCAAACAATACAAAACACGTAACTGCTTGAGACATTGGTAACTATAAAATAATCATATATTTGAGATAAAACTAACTTCTCAACCCATTAATGACCCTTTGATGAGTCAGGCCTCCTCCAACTACATGGAGGGTAATTAGCCCTACTGTGCCACGCTGGCCAAACGGGTTAGCATAGGGTTTGGTATCAAGCTTTCCATATCTTGCGGCTAGGGTGCGGGCCTTATAATTTCCTTTTATCGGCACTTACCCGCACACCCGCGGGATGGAACGGGGTGGTGACACCTTGTATTTTAAATCCGTCACCACACGGATAACGTAATACACCTAGATAATGTAATTTACATATGTACATTTACATAGGTATACAAAAATGTCGCCTCAAGGTACTGATTCATCTTAAAATTTACTGAAGCACTGACAACCACATTCGCTTGGTCTGTGTGTGTAAACATAATAAGTAAATTGGATGTTTTCGAACACAAAGCCAGCCAGTCGCTCGCAGCGTTTCGGCACAAAACAACCACAATGGTGAAGGCTCGGAAATATGTTGTCAAGAAACATTTTCAAGGAGCACCCAAACGCGAAGATTACGAAATAGTGGAAGCTGAACTGCCACCAGTGCAGAACGGAGAAATCCTTGTAAAAGTGGAATGGGCCAGCGTTGACCCGTACATGCGAGCCTACAATGCAAGACACCCGGTTCCATACGATCAGTTTGGCTTTCAAGTGGGCGTTGTCGAGGAGTCTAGAGATCCTAAATACCCCGTGGGCACTAAAGTTGTTTCACATAAAGGTTGGTGTGATTATTACGTTGAAAATGTTAACGTAAAAACCGCTAATCCACTAGAGAGTATCTACAAGCTCCCGGATTTAAAAGGCTTGTCTGAGTCACTGGGCGTCGGTGCAGTGGGAATGCCTGGAGCGACTGCATATTTTGGTTTGCTCGAGCTATGCAAGCCGAAAGCGGGCGAGACACTCGTAGTGACTGGAGCGGCAGGCGCTGTGGGTTCTCTGGTCGGTCAGATTGGGAAGATCAAGGGACTCAAAGTGATCGGCTTCGCTGGCAGCGATGATAAAGTGCAGTGGCTGGAAAAGGAGCTCGGCTTCGACAAGGCGTTCAACTACAAGACTGTAGACATCGCAGCATCTCTAAAGCAAGCCGCCCCCGGTGGAGTCGACTGCTACTTCGATAATGTCGGCGGAGAGATAAGCAGCATTATCATCAACCAAATGAAGGATTTTGGAAGAGTGGCTGTTTGTGGGAGTATCAGCGCATACAATGAAGATCCTAGAAAGATGCCAACGGCAACAATACTCCAGCCAGCTTTGGTGTTCAAGCAGTTGAAGATTGAAGGATTCCTCGTGTGGCGGTGGTTAGACCAGTGGCCAAAAGCATTCGGTGAAATAGTCACCTGGATTAATGCTGGCAAGTTGAAACCGCGTGAGCATATCACCGAAGGATTTGACAAGATGTTTGATGCTTTTATTGGAATGTTAAACGGGGAAAACACCGGTAAAGCTGTTGTTAAAATCTAATAAAATACTTTATTTACTGTTATTACTTATTCTTCTGCCTCGCCTTATTCAAATTTCATTGGGTTCCGTATCAGACAGGTCTGTCTAACCGTGTAAATATTGGTAGTTGACTAATTACAATTACCAATATTTACACGGAACTATTACCATCTACCCTCCGCGACCCAGTGGTTAGAGTTCATGGCCGTAAACAAGACCATCTGTCAGTTTTAACGTTACTGACATGGCGGATTTAGAATATAAAGTGTGACAACCCATTCCATCAGATGTTTGGCTCCATCCTGAGGGTGTCGTAAGAGCCGACAAAAGAAAATGACAAGGCCGATAGCTTAGCTCCATGAGAAGGAAACGTTGATACGAAACTGTCTGGCCAGCGTGACATAGTAGTTTATCTTATCCTCCATCTACCTAGAGGAAGGCCGAATCTGCAGCGGTCATCTATGGACTGATTATTAGTAGACTAAGTGTAACGACCGGCTAAGACGGGCCTTCCCCAATATCGTGGAGGGAAATTAACCGTATAACGAGTTGGCACAGGGTTTGTATAAAGCCTCTGACGACATCGTCGGAATGGTGAATTTGTGCACTCTAAGTACGTTACGACACGTAATGTAATCATTGTCAAACATTTATTAACAAATGTTAAATTAAATGTATGTTGTGTTTTTGTGTACTTAACAAATTACACTGAGATGAGGAAAATGTTATACTTATTGTGTTGTGTCTGTAATACCTATTGTTTAATGCTGCTGATTATTTGGTTTCTGAGTGACGCCAAGGCTTGAATCAATAACAGCCTATTAGAACGCAGCCGAGAATCTAATTTGTTGTTAACCCTGTTGCTAACCTAACCTACCGATTATCGATCGATTTTATATCGCTGTATCCAAATATAGATCGACGAAAAGATATTGGTATTTTACGTACCTATTTTATGTAATGGAATTACTTCATCATTACATTATTCCATAGTAGTACTCGTAGTATTAAACAAAGTCGATGTCGTCTGTCCGTCCCTATGTATGCTTAAATGTTAAAAACTACACAACGGATTTTGAAACGGTTTTAACAGATAGAGTGATTCAAGAGGAAGGTTTATATGTATAAATAAATAATAATAAATATTCTTGGACATATCACACAACGCCATCTCGTCCCAAGCTAAGCAACTTAATGCTTGTGTTATGGTAACGAGACGGATGATAAACTACTTATATACATTTTTTTTTGTAAATACATACATATTATAGACAGAAATGACACCCAGACTCCGAGCCAGTGCCTCTGGTTTAGACAAAGACACTTGCCCGACCCCGGAATCGAACCCGGGACC
The DNA here is from genome assembly GCA_905475355.2 of Clostera curtula. Lineage (NCBI taxonomy): Eukaryota > Metazoa > Arthropoda > Insecta > Lepidoptera > Notodontidae > Clostera > Clostera curtula. The sequence continues at coordinate 4,614,910 of FR997806.1, read as the reverse complement.
CGTTGATCCAAAGGCAAATTGTAGAGGCAAATTGTAGAGAAACACTGATAAATGTAGAGGTTCATCATTATACCCGTGCGAAGCCGGGGCGGGTCGCTAAGTGTATCATCATCATTTAAGCCCACAGATGTCTCCTCCGAACCTCCTGCAAGTACATGGTCTACACGCTTGTAACAGGGTTTCGCATCAGTTTTTCCTTATCTTGCGGTTAGTTGTTATACCTTGTCATTTCCCATAGTTCGTCCAGACGTCACCCTCAGGTTGGAATGGGGGGCTGACACTATGTATTCTAAATCCGCCGCAAGCCCGTGCCTCATGTCACTGGGTCCCGAACTTATTGTATATTTATTTTTTAATTCAATGGTTTTTTTTAACGAAGCTCTTGCACTAGGTTTAACCTATATCACGGGGGCAGTTTACAAACATGTAATTCACGAGCACTAATGACACCCAGACTCCGAGCAAGTGCCTCTGGCTTAGACAAAGAAAATTGCCCGACCCCAGAATCGAACCCGGGACCCGCTGATCCAAAGGCGGCACATCTAACCCCTAGCTAGACCAACGAGACAGTTAGTTAATACAATGTCAGGGGAACCATGGTTCTGGGAGCGTCATTCGTTCCTTTCTATTTTATAAATCCACTTTGCGATTTCCCTCCCTATTATATATAAAAAAAATGAAACGAGGCCAGAAAAAACCGAAACTGACCCTCGAATTACATTTAGAAGAACGTTATTTGGTCGATTAAGTAATAAACTAACAAACGTCCACATTTATACTGCTAGTGGGATACAAAAACAAAACGTGTTTTGTATGATAGTCCGTTGTAATCCTCGATCGTCGTAACGATAACGATAAGGCTTACCTGTCGATTTATAATAATGTTTTCATCATCCGATAATCAGTCCGTCACCGATCTCAACCAAGAAAAGACCCAAGATGGTAAAGGCAAGGAAATACGTCGTCGCCAAACACTTCCAAGGCCTGCCGAAACGCGATGACTACGAAATCGTTGAGACAGAACTGCCTCCCATACAGAACGGTGAAATTCTAGTCAAAGTCGAGTGGATCAGCGTAGACCCATATCTACGCGCCTACAATGCAAGATACACAGTGCCATACGACCAGTTCGCTTTCCAAGTAGGAGTAGTTCAGGACTCAAAGAACCCTCGCTTCCCAGTTGGCACCAGAGTGGTGTCACATAAAGGATGGTGTGACTACTACGTTGCAGATGCAAACGCGATACAAGCTAACCCACTTAATAACATCTACAAACTCCCGGACTTAAAAGGATTGTCGACGTCGCTGGGTGTTGGTGCTGTAGGAATGCCAGGAGCGACTGCTTACTTCGGTTTATTGGATTTATGTCAACCGAAGCCAGGTGAGACGCTCGTAGTGACTGGCGCGGCAGGTGCTGTGGGCTCTCTGGTCGGTCAGATTGGGAAAATCAAGGGGCTCAAAGTGATTGGTTTTGCCGGCAGCGATGATAAAGTACAGTGGTTGGAACAGGAGCTCGGCTTCGACAAGGCGTTGAACTACAAGACAGTGGACGCCGCCTCGGCTCTACGGCAAGCCGCGCCTAACGGCGTCGACTGCTATTTCGACAACGTAGGTGGAGAGCTGAGCAATATTATTATGAGTCAAATGAACGACTTTGGTAGAGTATCAGTGTGTGGTAGTATCAGCGTGTACAATGAAGATCCTACAAAGATGCCACAAGCTACAGTTGTTCAGCCGACTGTGGTATTTAAGCAGTTGAAGATTGAAGGGTTCCTTGTGTGGCGATGGGCTGAGCAGTGGCCGAAAGCATTCGCCGAAATCATGTCCTGGATTAATGCTGGCAAGTTGAAACCGCGTGAACATATCACCGAAGGATTTGATAAGTTGTTTGATGCTTTTATTGGAATGTTAAACGGGGAGAACACCGGTAAAGCTGTTGTTAAAGTCTAATGTACATCTGTTCTCTTCTTTGTGAGTCGGGCCTTCCCCAATTACGGGTGGAAAAATAGTCTACAGTACCACGCTGGCCAGACGGGTTGTTCTGTTATTAAATATTTATTTATTTTACATTCATTGATTTTATTTGTTAGAATATTTTTACTGTCCCACACATGAATGTTCAAATGTGCTCTAATTGTACAAGTACAGAGATTTGCTTACAGACACCGCAGCTTGGGGCTCCACTTAACGAGGCGGGCCGAGGGCCAAGTTTTCTTTTTTTGGTTTCGCTGTTGAATAGCTTTATGCAGAAAGTCGCCCCTTGAGGGTTGAGCGATTATGTGTGACTCCGAAAATGACTCATCTAGCCACTAAAACCGCAGCGGTATCACACGACACCCTTGGGGCGCCACAGGTTCGCGTAAATACATTCTACGGTGACGCCTCGACGTGGCGAGCGACTATCGGAGGGCGTCCCAACTTCAAAGGCTTTTGTCAGTGGCGGGTCTTCCGACCCATCACCGGCCTCTAAGGCGAGGGCAGAAGGGAGGCGTAACGTAACGTCTCCCTCACCCCGGCCTCCGTCCGCGGTGCGGGTCAGCCGGAGCTGGGCCGGCCCACGCACAAGCGATCGTGGCCTCTAAACCTGCTAGCTTAAGAGTGAAATCGACAACCAATGAGCCTATTTTCGATTTTGACAGTTTTGGTAACCTAATAGAAAACGAGTTTTATTAGGCAGAAATCTAATGTTTAAAACAAGCCAATGCTGAGCATTTGACGTTGTAAGTTAAACACTTTTGACACAACATTTTGGCAAAGACTAGTCTGATTCGGATAACGCGGAGCGATAGCCGTCTGCTCTCCGTAGCCTATCTAGTAGGGCTACGGGTAAGTATACGGTTATGTAGGCTTTACGTGCTCTTTGAAGCACGGAGTACACGAAATAGGTACTACTAGTTTAAGAGATCATCCTGTATGCTACTAGATATTCAATCTAACAGAAGGTCAATATTTACAACCACTCATAATGATATAACACGCACAGAGTCATAACATGAAATAGTCTTTCAATAATCATATATGTAAATTAATCAGACCTGTCTAATACAGTTATGAATGGTTTTCCTTGATGTTAGTATACAAACGAAATCCTATTGAAGATTATAAAAAATGATGTGTAATACATTATTGCACAGTCATATAGTGGATATGGTACCAAATTACTTCTTATCGGCAGGCGCTTCTAGGGGTCGACCAACGATAGTGGGTTCAAAGGTAATCGATATGCTTTGCCACAACTCCAAACCGTATAATATAAAAACTTATTCCGTTTTCGATTTAGTTGAACACTGCTCTTCTAGTCATCACTATGGTAAAGGCACTGAAATACGTCGTCACAAAACTGTTCCAAGGCCTACCCAAACGTGCCGACTACAAAATCGTCGCGACCGAGTTGCCGTCATTGCAAAACGGAGAAGTCCTTGTGAAAGCAGAATGGATCAGCGTCGACCCATACCTTCGCTACTACAACTCATCATATCAAATACCGTACGACCAATTCTCTTATCAAGTTGGCATTGTCCAAGAGTCCAACAATCCTAATTACCCGGTTGGCACTAGAGTTGTCGCACACAAAGGATGGTGTAATTACTACGTCACCGACACCAAAATAACAGCGACGAACCCGACTTTTTACAAGCTTCCTGATTTAAAAGGACTGTCTCCATCGCTGGGACTGAGTGCAGTGGGAATGCCGGCAGCGACTGCATACTTCGGTTTGCTGGAAATATGCCAACCCAAAGCCGGCGAGACGCTGGTGGTTACGGGTGCTGCGGGCGCTGTGGGTTCTCTGGTCGGTCAGATTGCGAAAATCAAGGGGCTGAAAGTGATCGGCTTTGCCGGCAGCGACGATAAAGTGCGATGGCTTGAACAGGAGCTAGGCTTCGACAAGGCATTCAACTATAAGACTGTGGACGTCGCCGCGGCCCTCAAGGACGCCGCCCCAGAAGGCATACATTGCTACTACGACAACGTTGGCGGAGAGATTAGTAGCATCATCATGAATCAAATGACAACATATGGAAGAGTAGGCCTATGTGGCAGCATTAGTGCGTACAATGACGACCCAAACAAAATGATGAAAGCAACGGTCATCCAGCCAGCGATAGTGTTTAAAGAATTGAAGGTGGAAGGATTTATTTCGCGACGTTGGAAAGACAAATGGCCAGTAGCCTTCGAGGATATGGTAAAGTGGATCATCAGTGGTCAGGTGAAACCGCGGGAGTCCATAACTGAAGGATTTGATCAATTGTATGATGCTTTTGTGGGTATGTTAAACGGGGAAAATACTGGTAAAGCTATTGTTAAGGTATAAGACAATACTGTTAAACTTTTTCTTTTACAGTTTTATTTATTAGTAGCTGACGCTGGTCGCCGCCGTTCATGCGTACTTTACAAACTTGATCAATTTAATTACCAAAGAGATACATTTTGGAATTGCTGAACTTGCTATGCCACTAACAAAAATAAATTTGAAGGAAAGACATTACACGAATTTTCGTTTTCTTTTTGTTCTGAAACCTTCGTGGGTTCATGCACAACAGTTTGCTGAAGATTATCACATGATCAATGCATAGTGTACGATTCTTTAAATGAAATACAGACAAACATTCATTTTTATCTATACTAATATATAAAGCTGCAGAGTTTGTTTGTTTGTTTGAACGCGCTAATCTCAGGAACTACTGGTCCGATTTCAATTCAAATCTTTCAGTGTTAGATAGTCCATTTATCGAGGAAGGTTATAAGCTTTATTTTATTTTCAAAAGAATTAGGGATCCGTATGAAAATTGCTATTTTGTAAACCAAAGTGTAAAATCGAAAACATATATATGCGTGCGCTGCAAAATCTATTGACAATAGAACAAAATGATGTACTACGGGTTTGTAGGTCTTATAAAGATCTACAAAAAAGTCCGCGAGAGCACATCTAACTATCATAGTTTAGTCACAATAACCGATTTTATGTTCATAAAAAACTAGCTGACCCGGCGAACTTTGTTTCGCCTTAAAGGCAATAAATGAGCAGATATTTTATTTTATTAACTTTTTATCAGGATAAATATAAATAAAACATCTATGATTTTAATTATACTTTATTGGCCATCTATTTTAGTAACTGCACTTTTCAGTGAATCACCTTGTGACAGACGACATTTTTCGGTTTATTATCAGGCGCATGAACAAATAAAGCAGATGGTCTTCTGACCCGGATCATCCCACATATAATTGATCTTGGGAAATACATGAATTTTCTAGATTTAGGCCACAAACTTTCCAGGATTGGCCCTGTGATTTATTAATGGTCACGGCGAATGCAGGGGTCGGAAATCATTAAAACTAAAACGGTATATCAGTTGATATCGTCGGGATCCTCGGATGAGAATTTCCTCACCTTCCAACTTTACTTTGAGTATATTCCATTGTTCATCAATTCACTTACCACCAAACGCGTTCCGTTGCACAGGTTTGGTGGTTTTGGTTTATATATTTTTCTCTTTTTTTACACAGTCATTATATTTGAATTAATGCAGTGTACCAATGGTTTCATTCTGAATTATGTTAGTTACTTTATGTCATCTACATATTTATTCTTAGCCGCCAAAACAGCTCGCTTAGTCAACCATTCATTATTTTTGTGTTTGTGAGTTCGTCCTTCGATGAACAGAAATTCTGAGAAAATAAAATCAATCCACATATTTCGATGATTTGAGGCAAGCGCTTATTTCGGCGGCAGCAATCGATCTTAGAATTAGAGGCAGTGTTTGGCAGAAATAGCCAGACAGTAAAATCATTGCGCCTCCAAAACATCTCGAGTCCTTGCGTAGGTGTTCGGTCGGATCGGATAAGTGCTTCCAATGCACGTGTATAGGTACGGTATTGTACATTCGTCCCAGATGACGATTTTCCATTTTGATAAAACTTTAGCCGCTGAGGAGTGTTTTGTAATATTACATGGCATCTATAGGTCCAATGCGGACGCAAGTATGTAAGCAGTAATTAGTGCTGCCACCGTATCGAAACGTTGCTCGATCCTAATTATGTAGTACCTACTTTATAAATTTATTCTTGTGTCTCGAAAATTATCTAGTTGTTGATCTCTTAAATTTGCTCGACGATTTTGCATTCCCAACCGATCCGTTTCACGGGCTGCCTCGATTTGCTCTTGTGATTGAGAAGCACGGATTCAAGCCATACTAATGCGGTGATCTTCACGTGCATTATTTAGTTCTTCTTCATTGTTCGGCACAATAAGCTAATATTTACTCGAAATAAATACATCAACCGGTCAACTTCAAGATTTCTAATTGTCAAATTTGTCAAACTATATACAACATAGCGTTTATCTGTCGGCGAAGTTTTGTTATTCCAGCAGTTGCATTTTGATAAACTATGTTTTATATCACGGAACGGGATTACACACATTTACACTTTCAGGTTTATAATATTAAGTATGATTTTGTGAATTGTCCAACATCCATATATTTAAAAGAAAGTCGGACATAGGATACCTAAGATTTTTATCCCGTTCCCGTAGAATGTGATATAATACCTACGTGGTATAACAAAGCGCAACTGACAGCGAAACTTTATGTTGTCTATATTTAAATATGGCTGAAAATTTGACAATTAGAAATTAAAATTTAACTTAATATCGCTATAAATTTACACACAATATCTTTATAAATTGTAGCCTATGTGTTATTCTGATGTATAAGCTATATTATTATAAAGTTTCATTAAAATCCATTCAGTCGTTTTTACGTGAAAGAGTAACAAACATCCATCCATCCATCCATCCATCTATCCATCCATCCATCCATCCATACATACTTACAAACTTTCACGTTTATAATATTAGTAGGATATGCATTGGTTCGAAGCCCACGCGGGCGAAGCCGCGCGCAAAAGCTAGTTATAATAAGAAGATGATTTTAATAATTTGTTCCTAATAATCTACCACTTTCATAATAGTCTAAAATAATATAAAAGATCAGGCCTAACATCAGGCCAGCACCTTCCAGTTCCAGGTAAAGAAGTCCTGTGATGCATTAAAGTGAACGCAAAGAATAGCTAATAATAAAATATAGTCTTCAAAGATAGCTATTCCTTACTGCAATAAACCTTCAAAGTATAAGTTTTCGTTTGTAATACGTAAGCCTAAGCCCCCTTACGCACTAGCGGTTGAACCGCGGAAGCGGCTAACCGCGAGGCCTGCCACTTTCTATTTTCGTTTATTATGCAACCGCCTATGATTGTACGCACTAAACCGCCACAAAATTTCAACCGCCAGTGCGTACAATCATGAGTGGTTGCATATTAAACTAGAAAAGTGGCTAGCCGCCTAGGCGGCTAACCGCTAGTGTGTACGGGTACTTAAGGTTAATGCGCACTGCCATTGATCTGCCAATTCAATACGCAACATAAAGCATAGTCGGTAGGTTGATGGGTGGCTTACATAAATTACATCCTGCGTGTTTCGGAATACACGTAAAGCCGTGTAAGTTACTACTCTATTTTAATTTTATGAATGTCAACTGTCACAGTTTGTCTTCTTTATTTAAGTGTTGGCTTCCATCGTTATAACGATGATTTTGCGTGTGGTACCGGTGGGGGTTTGTTGGGTAGACAAGTTGATTACCGAGTCCCACATAACCGCCAGCCCACCCTCAAGGGGTCGCACGCATCAAGTATTTCCCCAGCGAAACAAAAAAATCCGAGTAAAGCTTTTTTTTTTATTACAAACAATAAACATTATACCCTATTCAAGATAACGTGATCGATTTGGCAGATGTCAATTTTTCTGATCGACAAAAAGGTATGATTCCGAACTACGTCGCGGTAATCGGGACCAGTAGTTAGCACTTCTTAGGTAGCACTTCTGCGTGCAGCATACTTCGGAATCTTACCTTTACTTTGCAATAGCGAATAGTGGTCAGAAACAGATAATAACTAGTAGTCCAAAAAATAGCGGTTTAAAATACTTGTAACTGTGACGAGATGGTATGGGTGTATTATGGTGTGAAATTCTTTATCACTTTTTCTTAACTTTTTAAGACAATATTCGAATAAAAATCATTTTCATTTTGAAATAAAATTCGTTGGCTTTAGCGCATTGAAATTTAACACTTTTACAACTATTATTTTCTTTTTTGTTTACTTTCATGGTCTGAATCACCTATTTAAATTTGGAGGAAGGTTAAAACATAACCCTGTAATATTAAATAGGAACTTCTTATGAATATTGACCCACCATCGCTTATCTACCCAATGTTTTTATATGTATAATGCAATAAAGAATTTCACACATAATACACCCACGCCAACTTGTCACTGTTACAAGTATTTTAAAACGTTATTTTTTGGACTACTAGATATTTTCTGTCCCATCACTAGCCCATCTGTCAAATCGATCACGCTATTTTGAATGGGGTATAGGTATTGAGGACTACTTGTAGAGTAAAATAATAATTGCAATAGGAAATAATTAAATATGATTATGAATGAAGCTTTCGAAATGCGAACATCGGTACGGGCGGCAAAATTTAAATACTGGCGGCAAATCTGTAAGTCTCACACTACGGTAGTCTTACTAGTCCCGGAGAGAAGACAGCAGACGCTTCGTGTAGTATGTAATTATAGTGGAAAAGGAAAAATAGCTAACTTAATTCACTTATCCGTCAAATAAGTTTATCAAATGGTGGAAGTGGAAATTAATCTTATCAACCGCTGTTATTTTTTTATAACTGTTTAGTAATAATGAGTCTCCTGAAAATGAGCATGACAATATACAATAAGCGATAGTAAGCCTGGTATGTGACCTATTGGGATAGAAATGTGAACTTCAGATAAACGCCTCTCGAATTTATCTCCTTATCCATACATACTTAGTTAAATTTAAAATGTAATATCCGGATGACGGGATGTTTTTTTTTATAAATTGTGTTTTTTGGAAATTATATTTAAGTACGAATTACGCAAACACTCATTGACTTCGTGTTACTTAACAACGCCATCTGCTGTTGTGCTCACAAAAAAGTAGTATTATTATGGTTTAGATTCACAAATCTGCCCGACAGATGACGCTGCAGTCGGTAAACGAATATCATACAGGACAACGTCTGCCCGGTCAGCTAGTATTATTATATACTAGCTGCGCCCCGCGGTTTCACTCGCGCTTACTTGACACTTACCCTAAGTTACTCCTTATATCATCTACTACCTATCAGTGAAAGTCCCGTCAAAATCGGTCCAACCGTTCCAGAGATTAGCCGGAATAAACAGACTCTGATGATGATGATGACTCCAAATTTATTTATTATTAGATTAGATAGTATAGATATAGATGTATAGATTACTAGAAAAAAAGTAGAGATCTCTAAAAAACTTCAATAATGTAACCCAAGGTGTAAAAAATCTGTCATAAAATGTCTTTCATCACAAGCGCTGGGGAAACTATTGAACATAACATAAAATGTTTTACAATGTCAAAGAACATATTAAAATAAAAAATATTAAAATTCTTGCTACCGGAACTTGACTGCTTACATTCATTAGTGCTGCGCGTGTGAGTTACAATAAAAAAAATATTGATGTTTTAATTTTCCAACAACATCGGAAAAATCAAGGATCTTAAAGTGATCGGTTTCGCCGGTACGAACGAAAAGGTTCAATGGCTAGAACAGGAGCTCGGTTTCGACAAGGCCTTCCACTATAAGACAGTGGACATCGCTGCGGCTCTTGATGAAGCTGCGCCAAACGGCGTCCACTGCTACTTCGACAACGTCGGCGGAGAAATAAGCAGCATGGTCATCAATCATATGGCATCGCACGGAAGAGTGGCAGTTTGTGGCAGTATTAGCACGTATAATGTTGACCCAAACAAAATGCCTAAAGCCACAGTGATTCAGCCTGCGATAATATTCAAGGAATTGAAGGTGGAAGGGTTTTTGGTAGGCCGTTGGAAAGACATTACCTATGGTAAATTGGATCACCGCTGGGCAAATGAAACCGCGGGAGTACATCACGGAAGGGTTTGATAAACTATTTTATGCTTTCGTGGGAATGTTGAACGGAGAAAATACTGGAAAAGCTATTGTTAAGGTATAAAAAGTCGTCAACTCGGGGGAAAATACATCTCTTAGCATTTCTGAGGACCACATGTATATATAAATATACACAATATTTAGGATAGTCGAGTATTTCTTGATTTGCCAAGACCGACGTCACTTACAATAGCTCAATTTTAATATACGAGTATATGAATTACGCGTCCCATTGTTTGTCCACGATGGACTACTGTTTAGGAGTAATATAACCGATTTTAGTCAAATTTACACACAGCGAGCAGCTTGATCCAACTTGAAAGGTAGGATAACTTAGCTCTGAATTTAAAGTCTCAATATTATTTTATTGCAAATTATTTTTGTCTATTATTTGACAGTGACAATTATAATGTTAGCTCCAAACGATTCTAACAGATGGCGATATATGTTGACTGGATTGAGTAAGTATTCAATAGATGGCCCTATGTTAAAAGTTAAATTAATGGTATGTTAAATGTAATATAACAAAAACCTTAGCCACATCAACGCGTGGCCGGGTCTGCTAGTAAAATATATATAAGCGCAGAACATAAATCATATTAAAATTACTTACAGACATCTTGATCAATAATCTATTCAGTACAATAGCAAATTTTTGGGTATCTTTGTCTGTGGTTGGCGTACGAGTAGAAGGGAGTCGCCAGATACGCGATTAGTTAATGACATGCCCCTGCCACGGCGCTTTTGGTTCAAGATGTTTTTAAGTTACTATATTAAATATCGCTAAGGTAATTATGAAACAAACAACATGTATATTTGAAAATAATATAATTGTAAACCAAGGATAATCTTAATATTCAAACATAAATTAACAAGAACTACATAACCTTACAAATTAGTGTATTTTTGCCTACATACTAACAGTTATTCCTATTACTATCTTAGTTTCTGAACATACGTTTCTAAACGACAATCGTCAATTTATTTATCGCATAAGTCCTTTGTTCCATCCATTTTGAAGTTAAATTATATCTTTAAAATAATCGACAAATAGTCAATAAATTTAATATTGAAAAAAATGCTTGTGTTATATGTAATGTTATAGACTGTGTTTCTGTATTTCGAATTCAATACGAATTAAAATTTACAATAACTTATTGCTTTAAATAATTCTACCTTTAAACAAGTACAGTCACTCAAGAAACTTGAATCGATTCGAAAATTAAATTTAACTTTCACAAAATGTTTTCGATACTATTTCAAAATCTGCATCTATATATCCGAGTGCGAGATGACATTTGAAAGGAAAAATAATTAAAAGAAAATAGGAGAAATCAATTGTTATCGGTTGACATATCATAACACTTAAGGAACCTAGGATATTTCTTACTTAGCTAACGTTAGTTTACATAGTCGCCTACTTCATAATTCAGTCTGAGTCTGAATTCAGTCGATTTTAAAACAATGCCGAATCGAGCCGAATACATTAAACTTATATCGAAATTATTTATGATAAACTTTTTAGAAAAAAAAATGGTCGTTTGCTTCGATTACGTCCGCGCCAATCCACACATACAATTTTATTTCGTCCCCTGCTATGTCTGTAATGGGGTCAGTAAGAAATTATGAGTTATGTTTTGTCACAATCGTGATTAGAGTATCGGTATAGATTTAATTTAAAAAAAATCCTGCATTTTGCAATTACTCAGAGATAGAGATTGAAATTGAGAAACAAACCCCGATGACATTGCCACTAACTTAATGACAGCAAGCATAGCTAGCTATAATATAAACGTTGCTACTAATTGAAAGTACATTTTTTACCAGTGCTCAATTATTTAAAAAGGTAATTTAGTCTCGGGTTTTGTAGAAAGTACTTGAGACACCGCTAAAAATTATCTCTAAGTGAATATAATATGTACTCCGTAAATATTAATTATGTAACTTAAGTAAGTACTGACTACATTATATTACATGTTTGACAGTAAATTTACTGTGCTCGCACTAAGATTATTCGGAACGCCAACCAGATGATGTACTGCGTGTAATGTACTGTTTTTTTTAGAATGGTACGAAAGAACAGCTTTACCAAGACGCTGATAACAATAATTTATTAAACAAGTGAATGTGTCAAATGAAATTTGAATTTCTTTGTTTTTAATTATTGAACAAAATGTTGTGTTAATATTTGCGAATTTGTGCTTACTTTAAGTTCTTCCCACAAAATCATTTTAGCGATGAATCGGACTATTGTATGTATGTGTCAAACAATTTATAAATAACTAGCGGCCCGTCCCGGCTTCGCACGGGTGAACATTTATTGTTACAAACATACACACAAATCTTTCCTCTTTATAATATTAGTGTAGATGAGTTTAAAAAGAGTACAATCATGTTATTTTTCTCATAAAATATATCCGCAATATGCGATTGTTATTATGATAAGGTTATATTATGGAAAGACCAAAAACTATGTGACAGGCTGTATATTCGTAGTACAAATTCCGATAAGAATGATAACCTTATCCTTCCGATAAATCTCACAAAACTGATATCACTCATCTATGTTACTTACTTCATTGATAGGATGCCAATTTGGCCAAGCCAATAAAATGGTAAACTAATTCAGTTTATTTGAAATCTTTGTATATTACCACAATATCCAAATCACTACATATTATAAAACAAAGTCGCTTTCGTCTGCCCGTCCCTATGTATGCTTAAATCTTTAAAACTACGCAACGGATTTTGAAGCGGTTTTTTTTAATAGATAGAGTGATTCAAGAGGAAGGTTTATATTATACATGTGCTATATTATGTATAGCACATGTATAATTGCACCCGTGCGGAGCCGGGGCGGGTCGCTAGTGTACAATAAACTAAACCTGTGTGTGTATGCGGCCTTACTTTATTAGATTTGATATTAATATGTTGTTGATAAATTTATCCAACACATAAAATATACATGCAATGACACTTGGGTTTAAGTTTCTACAATTCTTCAAAGCCCCATAAACTTTTTTTTTAAATAATGAGGCGTCCTTTTACATTTTGAGGCGCATTTGTTAATGACAATTGAAAATTGGATATTTTTTTAAAGTCACTGAATCGTGTGAAATTCTGATCACGGTCACGACAAGCGTTTCGGATAATGCTGTCACTTCACATAGCCACTCGTGTTCGCTTTTCGTCTGAGGTCTAAGTCCGCCAATCTCGTTTGCATTTTATCGTGTGTACAAAATGTTCTATCCACCCATAACCCATAATGTATCATATGAAAGAAAGAAAGAATTATCAATACGAATAATAGCAAACTGAAGTACTACTACTTATTTTTTTATAATAAACGAAACCCCTGCACTAGACGTAACATGTATCGCGGGGCAATTGACAAACATGTAATTCACGAACACTACTAACACCCAGACTCAGAGCAAGTGACTCTGGTTTTGATAGTCACTTGCCTGACCCCGAAATCGAACCGGGGATCCGTTGATCCAAAGGCGGCACATCCAACCCCTAGACCAACGAGGCAGTCTAAAGAAACGAACTTAAAAGGCATGTGATTCGATATGACGAATGAAGTGACATAAGTCCGAAACATTTTCAAAAAACTCTCAACACTTTGATTGTTTATTTATAACAAAATGCGGTTAAACGTTTCATATGGTCAATTTAGTTAATATTACGGGGTCTACTCTTTGTCGAAAAAAATATATTTATTAATTACCGTTCAATTCACGTGTTGACTTTCTTCGCTACTGACGAGTCCGCTTCGCTATCACTGGCCTTCCTCTTCCTTTTGATGAGATGGGAGATATCTGATGCCACAGGCTTGGAGGCAGAACTGGACCCCGCTCCGTTGGAAGTTGATGAAGATGACGGACCCTGACCGACCGACGGGCACAGATGTTCACAGACCCGCTTTATGGACTGAAAAGAAAGTCGTTTTCAACTTTGTGTAGCGTTCAATCTATCGACGCGATAAGTTTATAATATTTTTAAGCGTGACAATTTTATGTAAGGCTTGTCTATAGCGCCGAAAGATCGCCACGATGTTGAAATACGTACGGCAAACCCGTACGTTCACATTTCAATTTCTACTGAATTAAAGTTTCTCTCATGATTAATTTTATTTAATGTTTAGTTGATAACTACTGTAAAAGATTCGTAAAAATAAGCCGTATTACATGACATTACTTCCCAGAATTTGTTCATTACACTCGGATGGAACCTTGTTAAAACGAACTGTAGTCCAATTTAGCTTCTTTCCAACAAACCTCATTGTAACAAATTACGCGGTATAACGAATATTTATTAATTCCCCTGAGTTTCGTAATATCGAGGTTGCACTGTATATACCTGTATTATATTTCTTTCATGTTTTATTATTTGACTAATTTGCAAGCATTCTTAAGATTTTATTCGAATAAAGCACATTTTGACTGAACACTCATTAAACATTCAGCTGAGTCATTATCATCAACCTTTTCTAGTCCACCACTGGACCTCCTTGTCGCAGATCGCCGCTTCATCTACCAGAGGGTCACCCTACAGTTGCAGAGTCGCAATCTCCACTCAGACACGGCAATATACATGTATCATTACCACCGGTTCCCAAGGCTACTGGAACTGCTGCAAGGACTGGCAAGAATCCCGATAGTTTTTGAAAAAGCGCCATTTTTACAAATACGGATAAGACTTGTAAGAGCAATTTCGCCGATTTGCCTTGACTTGACTTGAGCCGATCGACCACAGCAACGGCACTTGTGCACAAGCATGACGCAGGTGAGGCAATCGATGATAAGCTTGCCGATGGTATTCATTCCACACTATCCACTAGTACAACCTACTTATCAAGCTCGCAGAATGTAGGTAGGTATATATAATGAGGAGGAAATTTAGGCTCAATTTACACGTGCTTTGATTAATTTATTTTTCACCGCAATAGAACTTATCATTCGGTCTTTGGCCAAAGATAAGACGATAACAAATGTGTTTTATCAAATCACGATTTCTAGATCAATATGAAACCGTCATATCATAGTGTATTTTAATTATAGTTTCAAGTACCTACTAAGATTACATATACTACGATAGATTCAGAAATATAAAAAAAAACTTTACTGGCGTGTGGCGTTATATGTCAATTTCTTACGCAAACCACGACCGGTTCCTACAGAGAACGCCTACGAGAACGAGAAGAGCTCTATTGTTTTTTTTTCTAGTCTCATGTGATGTTTGAAAGCAATATTTTATTTTGATAAGAATTTATCCGTCTGTATGATATGTGCCTTTGCCTGTTCAATAGACGAAATAATTGAAAACTAAGTCAGTTTCATCCTTTGAAATGTTGAGTATGATCATGGATATAACATCAATGGCCATGACAACATAACTAAACGACATTTTAACCACATGGCCATTAATGTATAGGGTGTGGCTGAAATAACAAAACAACAATTCCGAAAAACGTTTATTACAAAAAAGTATCAAATACGGTTACAAAAATGGCCTTGTGGTTATAATATCGCTTAAAACTAAAACCTTAATACTTCAGAAATAAAATTATGTGAATTTTCAAAGCTTACTTAAAAATGCTTGTTCAGATCTATACAAATCAGTACATTGATCTAGCAGATCTTATGAACTAGACTTATTACAAAATGTTAGTGACATTTTTCAGTCTTAGAATCACAACAAGACAAGCAATCATATTTTAAGGATACATGAACTTACGATTACATTAAAATGCGCCAGCATAAAGATAATTATATTTTTACCTGTCTGTCATGCCAACACCTATGGCAGTTGACTTAGAGACCGTAACGGTAATACTGACAGCTGGTTTAACGAAAGATCAACACAATCATCGCCACAGACTTAACAAATCATAGACATGTCCGTCCATAGAGGTCTCTCCCAGTGGAGTGAGTGGCACCTCTATACTGCTTGTAGTCCCACCCAAGCAAACCTCTTCACAAACATTAATAAAATAAGGCTAATGACCTACCGTTCAAACTTAAAACGTATTTGCCGAACAATTTAATTTATCCTCAATAATAAGGCACTATTCTAAGCAAAAATATAATACTGATTTTTGAGCATTAATCGAATATTATCACAAAGATTGGCGGGAAACGCACAATTTAAATTTAGGAACTTAATACAACTATCACGATTTAATGGAATGTTCGCCATACCACATCATCATCATCATCATCATCAGCCCACATTAGTCCACTGCTGGACATAGGCCTCCCCTAAAGAGCGCCATACCACAGCTGATACTTAAATATACGATTAAAATTATTCGATATTTTAAATACTTAGTAATGAGTATACTGGGTTACATGTTGGCTAGATAAATGTTATAAGGACAAACCTAGAAAAATGTTATAAGGACAAACCCGACTCTTTCACATTTTTTTTAAACAGGCCCGGCTATACTTATAGTCAGTCTCATACAAATCAATTACACGCGCTTTAATTTTCCCGAGCGAAATTCACTGTCAACCATTGTGGCTAGCATTAACAGGGTACCTACTACAAATAGTTTTCTATCGTGAATGACGAAGAAACTAAACTGTTAGTAAGCTAGTTTTAAATTTGAAAAAGGTATGTTTTATCACACCATATACCTGCTTAGTAAACTAATTTCAACAAAATTTGTCACCCAATTTAAAAAAAAAAAAAATTTTTTGTTGAAATTTTATATATTTCATTTTATATATACCCTGTCTATTCCCGAAATTAAACAGAGGGAATGTTAAGTTTATAGTGTTTTTACCCTTGTAGTTCTTATACACCATTCAAAACCAGGCCTTTCAATCAGTCTTCTCAACCACGGGCTTGCCACAAAAGTACCTAAGACTGACAATCCAAATGGTTCCTAGTCTTTTCCTTAATAATCATATTCCTAAGCATATTGCGAGTTTGCTCCACACATTCACACGGTCTTACCTCCGCCTTGTAATCCATCATATCCTGAATTTTCTCCTGAATTTCGGGTAACAACTCTTTCAACTCCTTGATTTCGCCTTCGACGGAGTAGAAAGGATCTGAGGTCGCGTACTTCTTGACCGTAGCGTCATCTGTAGCAGCTGTAGGGCTTTCTAAGGTTTTGATACGAGTCTCTAAGATGTTGGCCGCGTTTTTGAAGTGAGTGATCGCGTCTTCGAAGTTTGATGCTAGCGAGTTTGCGAGACCTGTAAGGTGAACATAGACTTAATAAAAACGTATTATTTCTTTATTGGTCTAGGGGTTGGATGTACCCCTTTGGATCACGAATACCCGGTTCGATTCCGGGGTCGGGCAAGTGTATTTGTATACACCAGAGGCACTTGCTCTGAGTCTGGACGTATTTTGTGTTTGTGGATTTACACCACACGGAAAACGTATTTATACATAAAATAAAAAAGAAACTTGCCAATTTGATAATGTGTCTCCGCGATGCGTCTGTCGTCGCTGCGATACATCTCCTTCTGAAGATCCAAACAGCTCTCTGCAAAAAAAATACTTGTGTAAAGTCTCAACAAATTCTTGCTGGTGTAGGGGCTCGATCCCGGGGTCGGGTAAGTCAATCTTTGTATAAACCACTTAATTGAATCTGGGTGTCATTTGTGTTCGTGAATTTCATGTTTGTAAACTGCCCCAGGGATATCGCTGTAGAGCTGGGATTTAGTTTTTGTAAAAAAAATGTGCAAGCAGAGATAACAAACTTCCTTTTTAACCCCCGACGCAAAAAGAGGGGTGTTATAAGTTTGACGTGTATGTCTGTCCGTGGCTCCGTAACACCCGAACGAATGAAGCGATTTCAATATTTGTTGGTTAGTTGTTTTTTTTTACGTTTAATTTTTTTTTTTCCTCAGTGACTTGAATGCCTTGGACCCTAGGCTTGCGTGATGGAAAGCAACGCCAGTCTAAGATGGAGCAGGCATTCAAGGAAATGCCCTGTCGGAGACCGGCTCTCACATACACACGACGAAACACAGTAAAACTGCTTGGCGCCGTCTTAAATGTGAGCCGGGCGGACATTAGATTCTACCGCTAAGCGAGCTGGATTGTGTTGCCTTTTACAAGACGCGTTATTTCCCAGCGCGCGGTGGGGATGTTCTGCTCCATCCCCTTAAAGGGTTTAAAGTTCCTGTCTCCAAACGGAGGAAAAACCAACGCTATTAGTTAAAAACATGCGCGAACTTTCCCCCACTACGTCGGTCTCAGCACTTCGGCACTCGGCACTTCGGTCTCTTTGTACTTTTAAAGACGTCTGTCGTCTAGTAGCTTCTTAGAAACATCGGCAATTACATAATGCTCTTTACCTACTGACACAAGGTCACAAACATTTTTGTATTAAGTGCGGTTTACATACAATTTTTGAAGGAGAAAAAAAAATCCAAACTTATTAAATAAATTATTGTTATTACAATCAATTTTATATTTAGTTTTTATTTATAAAATAAAAAAATGAAAATAATAAAAATCTGAATCAGATTCCTCTGTATCGGAGTTACTGCTTTCCGACAACGTCTCGCCTGTCACATTTATTACAAAAGAATCAGCAGTCTACATTCTCATCTAGTCTTTATAAATTCGATTCCTCTTTTCTTACGTTACTGATGCAATTTTGACATTTTTCAGCTAAAATGTTGCCTAAAACAAAAAATCCACATGCAAACAAGCACAAACCTTACAGTCACAAGGTAAAAAGTTTACAATCTATTACAATTAGGGATTCGGCCATTCCATCGGTGCGAGCGAGACTCATTATATTTACGCAGGAGTGACAGGGACAGTGGTATTAAGAGGTTAACGTACGAATTTCTTCCTGCTTCGCGATTAACTATACTTACGCATATCGATGACAGCTTTGTCGTATGTCTCGCTCTCTAACGCGACTTCGCCCAAGGCTAGGTAGACGTCCGCAAGTAAGGATCTAGCCGGCAAACCGCCTCCGTCCTGCACGCGCCGGTACAAGATACTGCGAGCCAGATCTGTTGAAACAATAATGATATTGTCATCTCATGCACTATAAATAACAGTTAGCAACTTGGAGGTAGCCATACTTAAAACCAGTTTCAACATTTTTTTCTGCACCAAACTGTGCCAAGCTGGCTAGATGGGTTGGCACATGGATTCATATCAAGTTTTCCTTCTCTTGCTTGGCTTGGTTTTCGGCCATGTCATTTCCTTTTGTCAGCTCTTACCAACACCCTCCGGATGGAATGGGGTGGTGACACTATGTATTGTACATTGGTCACCACACAGAATGAAATTGATGAATGAAAATACAGTATAGTTAAATTCATGGCATTGTAAAATTCAATGGAAAACTGACCAAGCATTTCCCATGCTAGCTGCAAGTTGTCCACATCCTCTTCATTTTCCATATTCACCGTAGACTCCTCAGTGGCATCACCATTCACAGCACCCTGAGAAGAAAAAATATTAATCTCCCATTTACAAAATTAGCATGCAATTCAAAATTAAAACTACAAACCTCTACAAAGAACCAATATCATATAGAACCAATATCGTATAGAACCAATATCATTTGGTTGGTACTATACATGATCAATCATCAAAAATCCTAACAAATACATGGCTAACCACTTACAATTTCTTCATTATCACCAGCAGCTGTGCTACTGCCCGGCTCATCCTCTTTGGTGGTAGACTCCACCTCAACTTTCTCTACCTCCCCATTCTCTTTGACAGGCTCTGCTTCTGCCTCAGCTTCATCATTTTGTTCATCTTCCCCATTTTCTTCCTGGTTTTCGTCTATACAATATAAAACATTGTTACCATTTTTTCCAGTTTTGTTGTACATGGGCAAAATTTATGGAAATAACTCAAAAATTTGTCCTACAAGCTTATTAATCTGTTTTCCACCATGTTTAGTGGGTTCTAAGCTTATTTGTGTTTTCATTTTGGTTCCTATTTCCTAATGTCAATAAATGCTTTCACATACAGTATGCACATTACTTTCAATCATTTCAATTCATAGGGTTTTAGGGAATAATATATAAATCTTGTAAATAAACCCCTGGTCATTTTAATCATGCACCAAAACAACATCACAATAATATTAGGCTGTGTTATTCTATAAGGTGGTCCTTCCCCAGTTGGACAGCTCTAACAGCTCAAACAGGTGAGTGGATTAGAAAAAAAAAACTATAGATATTCACACAAACACAAACCCGAGGTCCAGCAGCAGAATTAAAAGCAGTTTCATAATAAAGGGAAGGTTTACCTTCATTGTCCTCATCCTCCTCATCAGCATTGCCAGTTCCAGGCACACCGTCACCCAAGACACCACTTTCCTCTCTTGACAATCCTAATAGAGCTTTGCCATACCTGAAACCAACATAATGGAAATTGTTAAGGTCCTTTCACTTGTAAAGCATTGTGCCTTACAGTTCTATTAACAAAAAAACCCCAGGCATTGATAATCTTTGTAAAAGTTGTCCTGACTGAAAAATCAACATACAACCTAGATTCTAGTGCTTATGTTATAGAATCCCCACAACACAAGATCTAAACAACAAACCATTTTTAGCTCAACTATCAGTGACATTCACAAAATAAAATGTTTCTTACCACAAATAAGCCTCAGCACACTGGTCAGCTGTGTCTCCATGTTCTTTGGCAAGGAATTCACAAGCCTTTGCTAGATTACTTGCAGCCGAAGAGTAATCTCTAACAGCGAGATGTCTCCGGCCTGCGGCAAGCATTGCTGTTGGTGAAGTGGTGGACACTTCTGCTCCTTCTGCCATCTGTGGAGCCATAACATACATTGATAATGAAATAAACTCAAACTTGAATGAAATGTAGAAGACACTAAATTACTCAGAAAAAAAAAAATCGGGCACAGTATTGAGACTAAGAATTTTATGCCTGTTTAACACGGGGGCAGAACATACAGTTTGAATGGAGAGTATTGTTTGAATATAGGATAGGGATAGTTGCGAGTTGAGACAGTACAAGTGAAGCGATGGAGCATCGCACATGACAACGGCAATATTTGCGCCGTTTTCTCAAGCATGCTGCAAATAGCTCTGGATGAGTGAGATTATAGAGTGTGTAAATAATTAAATAAACAAAAAAGAAAAATTTTGGAACCTGTTCTGCTCTTTTGGCTGCACTGCCCTTGGGTTCAACTAGTTCAACCGCAAGGCAGACGAGCGACAAAGGAGGTGCGGGAAGCAAACTGTCGCGAAAAAATAGACCGGTGGGCTAAGAACTGTTCTGTCTTGGTTACTGTCAAGACAGCACTGTACTGTGCGTTCAAACAGTAGCAGTTCTATGCTGCCCCCGTGTGAAATACGCTTAGCATCATTTCCATTTTTATTCGATTGGATAACGGGTAACGGTCTTAACTAAACCCTACATACCTACATAAATAATAAAACATGCAAGCCTTTAGCATTACCACGTGTTGGGTGAAACTACGCCATCAACATAAATATCTATTGTGTTATAACAATACATTAATTGTGCTAACGTACAAATTGCTCGGTCAATCGGCGCCAAAATACCAAGCCGTGCCGACTGCCGACACATTCAAAGATTTTATATTTTATAAAGGTGTGGGTATTAATGGGATCGTACACTTACTATGGTAGCAATACGGCTTGATGAGGTTTATTTCTACTCGGGTTTTATAATAATTCAATAGTACATTCAATTTATTTGGAAAATTGTACGCGTGTCTACCAATTTGTGCAAGTCTGCAAAATTCTGTCGAGTCGAGTCAAACCAACCAAACCAACCAACCCAACCAACTGTCCTTACTGTCAGTCAAGTCAACTTTCGTTTCGTTTCGACTGAGCAAGGTTGCCAACCCCAGCATAGAGCTATATGCCAGAAAAAAACTGTAGAAAACTGTAAATATCAAATTATAAAGCAGTAAATCTACAGCTTAATCTTTTTATTATTTTATGATGGTAGGCAATATAATATATTTTAGAGTGGGT
The DNA here is from genome assembly GCA_905475355.2 of Clostera curtula. Taxonomy (NCBI): domain Eukaryota; kingdom Metazoa; phylum Arthropoda; class Insecta; order Lepidoptera; family Notodontidae; genus Clostera; species Clostera curtula. The sequence goes on along the minus strand of FR997806.1, from coordinate 4,592,892 downwards.
ATTAAAAACAAGGAAAATCATGTGATTATCAAAGTTTTAAATGAAGTTAAATAGCAAAAGATTCAGAAGTCATAACGATACATTATGCCAATTAAAATTAGTAATATTTAAAAGCTAGTATTGTACACTTCACACTTCACGTAACACTTCATAAAATGTGAATATTGATTTTTGAGGAAGCAGGAACAGCTTAGAATGGTTCAAAATCAAAATCAAAATGTTTTTTATTCGAATAAATTCTTGCGAATGCTTTCAAATAGTCAAAAGAAAAAAAAAGTATTAAATTTAAGAGAAATATAAAAAAAAACTAATCATCTAGTTTTTACCACCGGTTCGGAACGCCATTCCACAGAGAAGAGCCGGCAAGAAACTCTGTGGTTGCTCTTTTAAATAAAAGGATTACAATGATCATCCACAACAATCAAATAGTAGCCGATCAGCAGCTGATCCTATGCTGCTGATGATACACGTTAGTTAATATCACTATGTAGCTACTATCTCATTTTCAATTAGTAAATCTTCTTTCTCTTTTCATAATGTTCCATTTTAAAATTTTGATTGATATTTTTATGGTGATTTTGACACGTTAAATTCAAAACAAATGTTTAATTTCTGACTTTTTGTGCAAGGTACCTTTTATTGTGGTCGACCGTAGCGTAGGACGACCCTCTGCTAGATCGAGCGACGATCTGCGAAAGGCTGCGGGCAGCGGCTGGATGCGTCAGGCCGAGGACAGGGCGCTATGGCGCTCTTTAGGGGAGGCCTATGTCCAGCAGTGGACTAATGTGGGCTGATGATGATGACGATGAGATTTACTGAAGCTGACTTAGTGCACGGACTACTACGTAGCAAATAAAAAATATCTTCAGATAGCATCTTAATAAAAAAAACTGTAGATTTCGAGGCCTAAACTAAAAGCTGAGAGAATTTCCAAAAAACTGTAGATCTACAGTTAAAACTGTAGAGTTGGCTATGCTGTGACTGAGACTTGAGAGTTGCTTGATACTTGACAGACAGCATCACGTTAGCTGACAGTTATTACCAGTGCTAAAAATACAAAAACACACAATCAGACAGGTAGGTCAATATCATTAAATCATTGAAAATATTTCTGACAAAGCTAAAATATAAAAAATCCTTATACATCCAAAAAATATATTGCAAATAGTAGTAGTAAAATAATACTTTAAGCTATTTTTATTCATAGTTTATTTGTAGATCGTTCTTTTGACCACGACTTTTTGACATCAGGTACGTTTTGTTATGTACTTAATACATAACGTAATTTAATTGAACGGCTATGCAATATAGGATTTATGAGAAAAACGTAGTAAAATAAAATCCTCTAACAATATAATTACTACCCGGCCCATAGATGAACCTGTGTTGAATCGGGCCCCCTCCAGTTACATGGAAGGCAATTAGCCTACCGTGCACAAGGTTTCGTATCAAGCTTGCTTTCTCTTGCTGGGTTATCGGCCTTGACATTTCCTTTTGTCAGCTCTTAAGACACCCTCGGGATGCAATGGGATGATGACACTATTTAATCTTATGTAATATAGACACGGATCCGTATATAATTTGATTTCACCTTCGTTTAAGGCCTACCGTATCGTGGCGTGAAATGAAGCAGGTTATTAGATACACTACAAAACTCACCTTCCTTTTTTGAATAGTTGGATAAAAAGAGCCATTAGCCAGCGTATCCGCTACCTGCATGCCAAATTTCATTAAAATCTGTCCAGCTGTGATAGAGTTTTATATGATTTTAATAACTTACGTTTGTTTAACTGTTTCGAGTTTTTTTATTAACTGCGACTTCAACCTTTGACCCTAGGCTTGCGTGATGGAAAGCAACGCCAGGGTCTTAGAGGAGAGTCTTATAGCAGGAAATTCAAGAAAATGCCCTGTCCGGTACACAATAATACTGCTTGTCGCCGGACTTAGATGTGAAGGTGGTAGCTAGCCGGGCGGACAATTTTAACCTACTACCAAGCGTGCTGGGCTTTGTTGACTCTCACAACCATTGATTGCTCACAACACGCGTTTTTTCCCAGCATGCGGTGGGGAATAGTAATTCATTTGTTTTCGCACCATTTGATTGTTCTTTGACATCTTTTTACAAAATAGTAGTTATCCATAAAACATCAAGTTATTTATGAATTTATGTTCCAACGTCGCATTAGCGCCGCAGAAAAGATTAATTATATAAAGGTATGGGAAAGCTACTGTAAAAGAAAGCACGGTTTGATTATAACGTTTTCGTTCTGGAAATGTTGACGTGCGAATATACATATTTAAACTCACTTAAAAGAACAAAAGATCTGTGTTTTATACTTCATTTTGGACAATTTTTGCTTTGACAAAATTTACTTATTTACTAAATAATAACTATTACACATACTAGAAGAATAGGCAATACCCACGCTTGTTTGGGTGGACCAAATAAGTAGAACTAAACGAGTAGGTACCTTATTCAATATTTTCATATCAGTAACACATTTAAAAAATCGGTAAAATTAAGAAAATGTACTTAGCTCTATTTATGAAAAACTTATTCTTCAAATCAACCGATAAAAAACAACGGGTTGCACTCAGGGAGTGCCGGCAGAAGTGAAAACTTGAACCTTACATAACGTTGTGCATTTTTGAATATTTTGTAATAGTTAGGGAATAATTCCGCACGAATTGCTTTAATTATCAGTTTAAAAGTACTAGCATTTATGTGGTTTAATACAAATATTATGAATTGTGTTCTTTATGTTAAAAAAAATAACACTTACTAACGAACTATTACAATTATTTATGTTACTTCCTCCATAATGATACTGACGGATTTTCAATCAGGTCACGTGTCCGAGTATAATATTTTTATATCCATCCTAAGAAAAATGCTCAACGCCGGTAAAACCAACAGGTAAATTTCGAGATCCTCGTCAACCAATCGCGTGTCTTCCACCTTCCTTCTCTGCCAATCGCTAATAAGACCTAAAAGCGAATATTGCGCAGGATCAAGATGTTTCTTATCTAATACTAGCGACCCGCCCCGGCTTCGCACGGGTGCAATTATGCATGTATTATAGATATAAATCTTCCTCTTGAATCACTCTATCAAAATCCGTTGCGTAGTTTTGAAGATTTAAGCATAGTTACATAGGGACGGACAGACGACATAGACTTTCTTTTCTACTATGTAGTGATACTTGTGACGAGAAATGGATTCTTAACGAAAATCGGATATTGGCCGATTTACATAGTCAACAATTGGAAATCTTGATGGAAAACTAGCAAGTTTAAAGTTAAACAACACAGACTCATCAATCTCTCTAACCCACTATTGCGTCAATCTTGCTTGGCCAGAGGACAGGCGTATGCGCGAAGGCTGCTGCTGCTTGCACCTGCTGAGCGCTGCGCTAGTCAGCAAGAGCGATCAGAAAGAGGCATGTGCATCGTTCCGCATGTGACCCTTCGTGGGGAAAAGCGGGTCAACTCACGTCAGGCTTAGTTTCGGCCTGATGAGGTGGTATCTCTGGCAGGGGGCTGCGGCGCTTATCCCCCGATAGCTGTAATCGGGGAATTCTTAGCAGTGCGAATTGCTCTGTAAACTTCGCTATCGCGGTGTAGGACTTTTTGGTAATTCTCGCATTTATAGGCGATATTTCTTCATGTTGATAGTTCAGATATTTTTTCGGGTAAATTGTGTAAAGCATGCATGCTGGTCGCTACAAGTTTGTAGGTATATGATTATAGAAGTGTGTAGGATATTAAAACCTACACTTTAGGATGATAACTTATTAATTAATTATAGTCACAGAACATCAATTGCAAACAATTATCATTGGTGCATCGAGTAATGACACGGGGTGGGTTATCGACTTTCCCCAACCCTGCAAAGCCGCCCAAACCTACTAGTGATGTACACTGCATATAACTGTCGACTACATAATACTATTCTAAAAAAACTGCAGGCTCATGATTAAAAAATAATGCAGGCACTTACACGAAATAAAAAGTGTTAGCAAAGTTGGAAATGTTAGCTTCCGTTCATTTTTGTTCATTGAATTTGAATCAATGAGTATTTGAATCAAATCTTGTATTTGTATGTAGTGTAGTAACACTTATGCACAAAGCTCCTCTGGTGGTAAGCGGTTATCGTCGCCTATGGACGTTTGCAACACCAGATGTGTCATTCAATTTTAATAAAAACCAGTGGCTGCCCAACGGAAAAGAGAGTGCAAAGATGCGTAATGGTTTTTTTATTGAATTAATTTTTTTTTTATGAATAATTAAAAAATAAGTAATTAAAATATAAGTGTGGGAAATTTCATACTCGTCCACGCAACAACAATTCACGTAGATAATTGTCGTATTACACGTCTTTAATATAAAAAAATATCTAAAGTCATAAGAATTACCTTTAGCTCGACAGACTGGCATACAATTTAACTAAAATTAAATAATAAAAGTAATAAATATTGGTGTATCGATAATGTAATTACCCTGCAATTGCTGATTATTTGCTGATGATACTTGTCGATGAGCCAACAAGCTATCCGTGCAAGAGACTAGTCCCGCAAAGAAACAATATTATTACAATTGGCGCCCATCACACATATCTACGATAAAATCTAGCCATTATCGATAAATCAATTCCCCCTTCCCAACCCCAGATACCACTTCATTTTCCAACTTTCTTTCAGCCAGTCTGCCTGCAACGGCTGAAGGGACGCACGTCTCGCGCGATTTTTTTCTAACAATCCTAAATAATAAACCTTTAATGACAGACAACTGTCACGCGAACGTTCTAAATTTGATAAAATGTTTTTAAAAAATGTGAACAAATATTTGTAGCCCACGCAAGCGATTTTCTTTTAAGTGAGTATATTTAAATTAAATAACATGACATCTGTAACATCTAATGATTTTAGTGTTGTTAATTAAGATAGAAATCGAACGATAATAGAAGTAAGATTTAAACATTCTCTTAACTCATTAATTCATTAGGGTAGAGCATATAGATTCTTACTTGTAGGTCTATAGATAAATACTTAGATCAATAATAACTGGGTTTCAGGAGACCCTCGCGGTTACCTAATATTGTTAATAATAAAAACGCTCCATGAATTAGTTGTAATTGATATTCGCAATAATAATTATTTATGTCAAGTATTTTTATTATTAACAATAAAAATAATTCGTTTTTATTTGCAACTTAATAATTAAGTGCTGGTCGGTATTAATATGGGATATTTCTTTATTTCGGAAGACTTGGTGTCCAAAATAAATTTATCCGTCTCTTAATTGAGCTCAAAAGCTAATTAAACAAAAACTGCTGGCCAAATACCGTTTGGACGATGAAAAGAAATTATAAATATGCATTTCCCAATTTTACGACCCATGAAAAACACAGTCGTGTGTGCAAATGGTAATTACTAGAATGCTAGCTGAAAAAGAAAGTTACGGCGAATTGTCACATTAAATTGAAGATTTTTTAGGCCTGACATTATCTAAATACCTTCTCAACGGTAAACTCCTGAAATAACACTTTAATCTCTTTTGTCTATGTATTCGGATCTAAAATGTATAGTGTCACCGACCTATTCCATCCTTTTTTATTTCGTTTCCAACTCCTTCCATCCTTTTGGATACCTAGTCGTTGGGGACACGATAGACCTAGTACCCAGGGTATGTATAAAATTGGTGCCCGACAAGCTCACTAAACCTAACGGCGTTCCTGGACTGCCCGCTTTGGTGCCGCGGGTTGCGCTCTCCAATTAGGGAACATGTTCCACAACCAATTTTATCCTGGATGACTAAAGTTCCTTGCACAACGATACGTCATTCCTTGAACAAATCATAATGTAGAATCCTCCATCCTAAGTGAGTTCTATCTATTGACCGCAGTTAATATTTACTTTGTAACAAACTGTTTTTAATGTTAGCACTAAAGCAGAGTTTTGTGTTGTGGCATTCCATGTTCTTCCATGTATTTTTTTTAAATTTATTTTCTACTTGGGTTTCTGTTTGCATATATCATTAGGTAGTCGGTAATTTTGTAACATACATATTATGTCCATGTGTAACGTCACCCGTCGCCCCTGACGGAAGACCAGCCATGGTTGCTTGCAACCAGCATCGTGCTGAGTTCGGGACGGTTTGTGGCAGGAAGGCTTTGCACACAATTAGTTTAGTGCCTAGTTCTATTGCTTTTGTATTTTTCTTGCCACAATAAATATTATGTCTATGTCTAAAGGCACTAGGTGCGCAAAAAATCTAGACGAACATATGTCTTGGTATAACAACCAGTGATAACCAGTCCGGTGTAGGATGTTTTTTTTCTTCTTATCAAGTAATTCTAGTTATCAAGATGATCATTGTTTTAGCGACATGACTGCTGTGTCACATACTTTACGCAAATAAAATCTACTTTACTGTAGGACTACATCGCGATAGCGAAGTTTACATAGCAATTTGCACGGATAAGAAATACCGATAGCACTCATCGGTGGATACGTGCCATGACCCTGCCAGATATACTGCGATGGAAGGAAAGAGCCTATTATGCCTAGAATGGAATAGGGCGGTGGCTCTATCTACGTTATCTAAATTCGTCACGTGCGTGAAGTAGGACGTGATAATAATCTTCAGTGTATTCCATTAATTAAAATAAATAAATAAAAAAGGGGATATAATTACCGTTGTAATGGAATATTTTCTCACGAAAAACCTGAACTAAGCCCCTTTGCGTCCATAATCCTCAACGTTAAATTGCTTGTCCCGACAGACCACAACAAAGACAACATAAACCAAAACATATATGTTATCAGAGTAGACAAAGCTCTGGCTTTATTAAGGCTTATTCCGTTGTACTAAGGTTGACATTAAAACCGTTAAAGCTGTCACTGAAAAGAGACGTCACATTTTATGGGCACTTTGACAAAGGCATCACACAGGTTAGATGTGTTCGGTGAAGGGATTATAGGAAGTTGTTACAAGGTTACGGTTATGGCGTTTCACTTAACTAATAATATTTGCCAACTTCGACGCTAAACGACACGCGTGGGATATTCATAGACAAGTTTTCGCAGGAACAAGTAATTTAATTGTCGCTTTCAGTGCCTCATAGTTTTCTGCTTTTAAGGCTAGGTCTATAGAATATCCCTCAGTAAACGTTTCGCATGAATGTCGAATGACTGGTTGATATTCAGGCCGTGTTTTATATTCAGTAGGTGTCAGACCGGACTTGGATTTACTGCATATGTCGCAATGCGTTTCTCACCCGGCATGTAACTTCAAGTCGGTCATTATGTATGCTGACCTTTAGATAAACGTGAAAATTCTTTTAATACAGCATCTTTCTGGAGCGTGGGTTTATATCTATTTATAGGCGTCTTGTGCATTAGTAATTAAATGACTGTTGAAAATATCTTTAACGATACTATTCGTAGCTCTTTAGTGTTAAGTTGTTTAAATCAGGGAATATATACCAGATGATTCATCTAAGCTCGGTTTTTATTTAAAGTTTGCTATCGCATAGCTCGGTAATTTGTAAACCAATTCTAAAAAACAAAAATAAGTATAGTACGTTAGCAAATTAACGTGCCTTGCTACGAAATTTGCTACGAGACTACGCCATTTGCTACGGTGGTATTTCCTGCAATTATGATATTTATTTTTTAAATTAATACTTCGTCTTGGCCAAATCTTAGTAATGCGCATTAAAGAACAAAAAAACCGCTGTCGTTGATTTAGAGCGAAATATGTCTCTTTCTAACAACATTATACGTATATACCATATGATGTCGTTGGTTTTCATTTTTGTTAAATAGTATTTAGTCTTTGTGCATAGCTAGTATGTCATCCAAAAATACCTAATCTGTGAAACTTTGTTAACACCCTGGTTAAAAATCCATGACGTCAGTGGCGTGAAAAGTGACATCTGGTCTAATTAAATAACTTCAAAGTTGTCCCACTGGACGGTTCTCGGTGCTGTGATCATTCGGCAATCGTTCAGTGTCGTAATTTCGTCGTTTTAGCCCATAAATGATCCACTACTGAGACCAGACCTCATTCTTGAGGGAAGTTAGCCTGCTGTACCAAGCTGGGAATATGGACTGGGACAGGTTTATCAAGATAAGTAGTCACAGTGGAATGCGTTTAAGCAAACCTGTGACGCCCCAAGCGAGTCGTGTACCCTCACACACATAACGCTGGGGTTTTAGTGGGAAGACGCGAAGTGTCTTGAGTATGCATGCGGGCGGCGGTAAGAATTTCTACAACAAAATCAAATAAAAAGTTTATAAGATTTCCTTCTCGTACAGCTAGGTGATCGCCTTGCGTTCATGTAGTCGTTGCTCACTCCCTCAGGATGGTATGGGTTGGTGACATTGTGTATTCTAAATAATCATCATATAGTAATTAATAATCCAAATCCGGCTAGACTGGTAGTCGACCCCCATGGTGAAAATCAAAACAAAATCACCGTTCGGAAACTCCTACAAGATTCTTCTTCCCCAGGTGAGGAGCCCTCTCCTCTGGGACCAGATGGTCAATTTTGGCACAAACGTGAGCAACAGAAGGCCACAAAAATTGCTCCCCACGGTAGCCCGGCGCGTGCCTACATCGCCTACCACAAGCTGGCTGCAGGAGCCGGCATGGAGGCCCAAACTGCCACGCCGCACTCGGAGTGTGAATGCGGGTTCCATCCCTCGCTCTTCTATCTTCTGGCCACACTGCTCCTCACTAGGTAAGTTTACTTTGTATCTCTTTTTTTTTAAATTACCGACGCTAGTTATTCTAGGCGTTCGAGACGGAAGGTACCCCTCGACCGTGCTGCCACCTTGTTGTGGTGAGGGGGCTTGCGTGCCTTTTCATAAATAATAATTTGCGGGCCATGCCGGCTTAGGGTCACCCATGAGGCCAGACGAAGAGCGGCACAAGGAATCGTGGTGGGTTTCGGCGTAACTAACATCTTTCAGCGCCCCGGAGTCCCACATAACGCGGCTGGCGTTTAGCGGCCGGATATTTCCAAAGTAAAAAAAAGGCTTGCTAGATGGAAAGCAACGCCAGGGTCTAAGATGGAGAAGGCAATTCAAGAAATTTCCCTGTCGGGCACCGGCTCTCACTACACACGACGAAACACAATAAAACAGCTAGTCGTAGCTAGCCGGGCGGACCATTACATTCTACCACCAAGCGTGCTGGGCTTTGTTGATTTTTGCAACACGCATTTTTTCCCAGCGTGTGGTGGGATGTGTAATATTCTGCCCCATCCCCACACGCGGAAAATAATATTCTGACCGAAGGACATTGTGTGGCACTCAAGCCTGTGACCTTATGAACGTTTGCAACCAGACGCGTCACTAACGCGTCGCTCACCCTGTAAAACCAGAGGGGACAATGGGTTCTTTCCGCAGCCAACCCTGCATTCCCCTTGAATGAGCTCTGGCTACTTTATTCACGTGCATACATACATAACAGGTATATACTTGTCTAGTTCTTCCAAACAATCTCTGAAACAGCTAGATAAATTTTATACATGTAGATAGATCTTGCCAGCGTGGCACAGTAGGCTAATTTTCCTGCATGAATTTGGCGGAAGCCCGACTGAGTAGTGGGTAATTTATGGGTTGAAATGATGATGATGTAGATAGCTCATATCATGAGTGGATTTTAAAGCTACTTGAGAAATATGATAACCATATACAATAACACTTCCATTTCTCAGCCCATAAATGACCCGCTGCTGAGTCGGGCCTCCTCCAACTACATGGAGGGTAATTTACCCTCCTGTGCCACGGTAGCCAGACGGGTTGGCATAGAGTTTCGTATGTACGTACGTAAGTTTTCCTTCTCTTGCAGCCAGGTTTTCGGCCTTATCATTTCCTTTTGTCGGCTCTTACTACACCCTCAGGATGAAATGGGGTGGGGCCACTATGTATTCTAAATCCGCCACACAAATAAATCCATAAATCCGATACAATTGAGAATAAAATATATAAAATAAATTGCCCACATTTCAAGTCATCGCAGTCTTATTTGTTGATGTTCAAAAACGATCAAGTCACAAAACAATCAAATAAAATATTCAGCTTTTCTTTCACCACAAATTGGTGGCGTGACATACTCCAATTTGAGGCCGATGTTCATCTGATTGGTGTAAAGTTGTGTTTATCGAATGGCCAGTCATTTCTACGAAGTTCATTATTGGTTGCGATGCCCATATTATTTCCCGGAACGCATTGTTTCACGCACAAACTATAACTACTACACTAACTAACCCAACAAAATTTGTAAATAGTTGTGTCTCGTTAATGTTTTTACATTTATTTGCAAAATCTGTACTAACTAACCACATTTCAATTTAACGCCGACAAAGTTGCCGTTAGTCACCTTATATAAAATTAAAAAAGAAAATTTGTGTACTTTATTGATAACGAAATGAATTTTTACATGAAATTGAGATCTCACCCACTTCAAGATACATTTTACAATAAATAGATGAATCAATCAATCGAAATGTATTCGAATAAATTTAATTACATTTTTTTCAATATTCGAGTGTGTAGCTAACATTAATTAGGCGTAGTAGTCAGTCTCCAAGATTCATGTTCTATTTGTCGACTTGTTCTACTACTTAATGTAAAATAGTAAATTGTAAAATATTTAATAATACATAGTAATAATAAATTGATTACAAAATAAATCACTACTAAGTATATCTTATTTATACCAAAACGACACTGTCATCTAAAATCTTGAATTTCGATCCTCTTTAAACATTTCCAAGACAAGCTATTTATTTTAATTATTAGCCAGTCGTTAGTTTACTCTGAGGATATTATTTAAATTCTCGCTGCTCGTCGAAATAACGAAAACGACACCAACACTGCCTAATTAGAATATTTTTCACGAGACAAAATTAACAACCATTTGGGGAAAAGGAAGTCGCTACTTTACGTAATAAATATCAGGCTTTTTTAACATCCACATTGACCGTGCTGCCATCTTGTTGTGGTCAGGGGGCTTGCGTGCCTTTAGGATCCGTTGGGACTTGGGCGAGCCCACGTGGAGAAGCCAGACGAAGAGTGGCACACAGAGGTGTTGTGGTTTTTGGCTCCGGGGACTCCTCTGTCCTCAGAGTTACTCCGAAAGCTTTAAACTGCCGTGACAAAGGTGGGCCAGGGCTGCCGCCGCTAGCTACGGAGGGGCGGCAGGTGGGCAAGTGCAATGTCTCGTACGTGCTTCTCGATGTTTTGGGGAGCGTCCAGAACTCCCCTCAAAGCTTAGGGCTTGTCAGGGACGTCGAGCATGCTCCCGAACGGGGAGTGATAGCCGTGGCCCTGTTGCGGGCGAGTTGAGGGACACCGTTACTTTTAGTGGGTAGGTTGGGGCGCAATTACCATCCTTCCGCGCCTCGGAGACCCGCATAACCCGGCTGAGGATATCCAAGAGGATTTACAACGTAAAAAAAAGGTTTTTTGATTTTCTGCTGTCAAGAAGCTTAATTCACAATAGAGATTTTTTTTGTCATATTTTCTAATGTATATAGTACGAACAACTACTTGATACAAAAAATGTGTCACAATCACAGTAGTCAAATCAGTCAAGCATTCTCTCACCAACGCAATAAGAAAAGTAGAAAGAAGAAAACAGAGAGTTGGTTATGGGCGTAATTCGGTAGCAATATGAAATTATACTAAAGAAGATTTGCCACAATATAACTAACAAACTTTCCTGTTTCGGTTAAGGACTATTCTGATTGGTAATTTGGACAAAGACCACATGAATTCGAGACGAAAACTTTGGTATTTTTTGGGAATCGTAGGAATAATTACCAACTTTGCTTTACATCAATGTTCTTCCTGGAAAGGCTGGACATTTTTTCTTGTCCACTGACTTCAAAAAGGCGGTCGTTCTAAATTCGATTGGATGTTTTTTGTAACGTAATCCAGTTTTTCATACACGTTCTGTCACCGTCGGTAGACGCACATGTATTTTCATACACAGCACATACTAGCCAACTAAGTAAGCTAAACTAAACTAACTTATTATTCGTAGAAACTAACTTATAACACATAGCTGGCGTTCGGATTAACTCTGTCATTTGTCAACCGATTCGAAAAATTCGGTAGTTTGGCATAAAACTTGATATAAGTCAAAAAGATTTGTAAGAAGGTATTTTTTTTGTTATTTCCATGATTTGATTTTTCGCCTCGGAAAAAATCCAATCTCTTGTAAAAAGTTTTTATTAAAACATTTCTTAATAAGTGCGGTTACGGATTTAGACTATATCGTATCACCACCCAATTCCATCCTGAGGGTATAGGAAGAGCCGACAATAGGAAATGACAAGGCCGAAAACTCAGTCGCAAATTTGATACGAAACCATGTGCCAACCCGTCTGGCCAGCGTGGCACAGTAAGCTAATCTTATCCTGTATGTAATTGGAGGAGGGCCGACTCAGCAGTGAGTCATGTATGATCATTAAGATGCTGATGATGAAGCGTATGGTGGCGATTTGGAAAGGGCGGGTGGACCACCCGAGTAATAAATAAGTGTGGACATAGGTATCAATTACAATCCAACGGCTTTCTGTAAACATCCTCGCTCGATATCCCCTGCCATTATCATTTGTCAAAGCCTATTACATTATTTTCATATTGCGAAGGTACAACATTTCTTTATAAGATACTAGCGACCAGCCCCGGCTTCCCACGGGTGCAATGAACATCTAAATTCATTAGTGTTTCTCTGCAATATTATGCATACAAACCTTCCTCTTGAATCACTCTATCTATTAAAAACCCGCTTCAAAATCCGTTGCGTAGTTTTATGGATACAAGCATAGGAAAGACAACAGCGACTTTGTTTTGTTCCGTCGTTATTATTAAAAAATAAATAAAACGTAGGGTCGACGATATAGCTTTAGGGCTGATTATAGAGCCAGACGTGGGCCTCTCCCCCGTTAACTGTAGTCGGGGGTTTCTAAGCCGTGCGAATTTCTCTGTAAACTTCGCTATCGCGATGTAGGACTTTAAGGTAATTCTCACATTTGATATTGATAGTTTAGATTTTTCGTGTAAATTGTATACAGTATGTAGCATGCTAGTGGCTAAATAGCTAAAGAGGTTTTCCAAATATATCCCTCGCTTTTTTTTAATTTCTTTGCGTGTAGCACCGATCAGTCCCCGGTTCGATTGCGGATTCGGGCAATTGTCAGAGATACTTGCTCTAGGCCTGGATTTTACACCATCTAGTCGTGGATAATTACGGTGTTTGTCAACGCGCGTTACCGTTTTATAACTAGTGCAACGGAGTTATCTAATATAAAAAATGCCCTGACGTTGATTCACAGCTTTACTAATTGCATCTAATTAATTGCTGTATTGTGCTGGTTCCGTGTGGTGACGGATTTAGAATACATAGTGTCACCACCCCATTCCATCCTGCGGGCGTCGCAAAACAAATGGAAATGACAAGGCCGATATCCTAGCCAGAAGAGACGGAGAACTTGATACGAAACCATGTGCCAACCCGTCTGGCCAGCGTGGCACAGTATACTAATTAGCCTCCATGTAATTGGAGGATGCCCGATTGTAGGCTGAATAGTAGAAGTAGTTAAGTGCTGTATTGTACCTTCTACTTCTACTACTGTATCGATGGTGATCGAATATGGCGACGTGCTTGTCGCCATATTCATTCACCATCGAATGTTATATTCATTCAAAAATAATGTTGGCATGGTACACGATGTCTTTGTATACTGAAATGACTATAACGACACATTGTCGATGTGCTTCTAAAACAAAACTTTGTATTTGTTGAGGCTCAAATAATTATATTTGAGTGGTTGGAATGAAAAGGGTTTATGAGCAGCTGTTGTAACACGGCCTGAAGGGCTTAAGCCTGAATATTTAATGATGATGAGATTTTACCGTGGAAAATACTGCTAGTGTCAGTATAAGTGGTACTTTTGTTGATTGATGGAGCAAGACTGTATAATTTGTGGAATGATAGATTGCCTCGTTGGTCTAGGGGTTACATGTGCCACCGTTGGATCAACGAGTCCCGGGTTCGACTACTCAGCCCATAAATGACCCACTGCTGAGTCGGGCATTTATGAGTAGTTAGTCTTTGCCTCACGCTGACCAAACAGGTTGGCACAGGGTTTTGTTTCATATTTTTCTTCTCTTGCTAGGTTTTCGGCCTTGTCATTTCCTTTTGTCGGCTCTTACGACACCCTCAGGATGGAATGGGGTGGTGACACTATGTATTCTAAGTCCGTGACCACACAGATGAAACAGCTGCTTTTCTCAACAGAATTCCGAAACGTGGTACGTGGTACGTTCAGTATGTATGTTTGGACACCAAGGAATCGAAAAAAAAATGGATGGATTGTGTGAGTGAGGAACTGTGTATGAAAGATCTGAATGTAGATATGACGATATATAGGAGTGTATGGAGACTACCACCTAGCGTGGGACAAAGGCCGGAATTATAATAATGGTTGTTTTTTTTTAAACGAAACTCCAGCGCTCTCTCTGACCTCTATCGCGGGGGCTGTTTACTTAAAATTCACGAACACAAATGACACTCGGGCTCAGAGCAAGTGCTTCTGGTTTACACAAAGACACTGGCCGACTCCGGAATCGAAGCGCGTACCCGTGATCCAATGGCGCACATTCAACCCCTAGACCAAGATAGTAAATGTGACGATTTACAAGAGTTTTGTGATAAAATCTACGTAAATGAAGATCTTTTGAGATTGAGTTTCAGGTGTCAAATGCCCTTGCTCGAAACACCTACTCAAAGCTAAAACGAATTTACACAAGCGCCGTACAATTAGACTGAATTCTTTATGCTAAGCAGAGGTAGTTGGCATTAATAAAAAGGTAGAGAGCTGCGGTCGGACACAGACAATGGTTACACAACAATTGTCTCTGTCCACATGAATATTGGAACACTGGCAAAATCCAGTGAAAAGGTTTGCTTTCTTAAACGTGTGAATTCTTAAAAACTAGCCGCCTAATGTGTATTTTATATGAACACCTTCTAGGCATCTTCGCCTTGCATCAACTGATATTGAGGTCCCACGATATTAATATATTGTAGTTACTATTCTATGCTAAATATAGTAATATTTTTTTTCAAAAATCCTAACCCTCGCACTAAGGGTAACCTGTAGTACACTAAGTTTACAAACATGAAATTCACGAACACAAATGACACCCAGACTCCGAGCAAGTGCCTCTGTAGACCTACACCCAATTACCTTTTGTCGGCTCTAACCACAACCTCAGGATTGAATAGGCTGGTATTCTAAATCCCTTTTCATACTGATAATACACGTAGTTTGCTCAAATACCTACAATAAAATAAATTTATTGTTTACCAATATTTCGAAGAATAATTTTCTCATAGATATTTGTCTTTTAAATTATTCAACACCATTGAATTATGAATTGTTGAATTGTTAATCAACTTTTTACTAAAAGGGGTAAAAGGTCTTTGATCTCGTGAAATCCACGTAATGTTCGGAACGTGTGCTATCGCGAAAACCGCTTCTGTCGATTGTCAGGTGGGAAAAATAAATGCATGGGACCATCTTTTTTATAACATGAAAATTGTCTTAATACCTTTCGACATTGCAACACACACCGGCAAACTTCGTATCGCCTCTGAATCAATAAATAAAAAACCGAATGATAATTCCAGAATTTTTCAACTTTACTAAAATATATGTCGGAGATAGCGACGGCTGAGCGATAGAGTCGACATCATCTTGACTTGGTACGAGGTTTATTACTTGTAACTTTATAATTCACAATATTAACCACAGTATAAATAACAATGTTCAGTTAACACACTTAGATAGACAAACCGACAGGTTCGCAACGGAGAAGTGTCTCGGTCCGTGTCCCAACGTCGACTGACTGATCGAGCCAACCTCACTTTCCATTACGACTCTGTCCACGTGCCGCCATTGCAAAACAACTGACGTCACCGCGTTTGCCGCACTACTGTGTTAACAATCAATTGAGAAACTTAATAAAACGATATCGTTATCCACGACACGGCCATTCTGACGAAGCACACGTCCTCGTGTGTACTTGTAACAAAATAACCAACTGAGGCACATTTTCACGTTCGGCCAACCTGATGCTAATGGTCCGTAATCGTATCTTAAGAATCAAGTTAACAGAGATCACGTTAGCATACAAATAATTTCAACAACTTTAACACGAAAGGTTCCTCTAAGCCCATAATATTTAAATCTCAATACTGATACTTTAAAACAGTAAGTTTAAGACAATAAGTACACAACACATGGCCCAGCTGTCCCAGCAGCTAGTGACAATTCACGTGTCACCCATATCGACATCGCTCCTAGCGATACGACCAACACTTTAACTAGAGTCCACGACTCCCAGGCCACACAGGACCATACAAATAGTCTCTCTCGAAACCCGGGTCCCCGCCACACCACTAGCTGCCCATCGCGCTCTGTACAACTGAGAGTTGCAGTTACGACTACAGACTAGTGCGTGTAGTGCGACCTAGCCAAGGTATATGTTCTTATTTACTGTTGGAGGCATCCTCCTCACCATCTTCATCAGACAAATTTAACTCAACGGACACACTGCTTAGAGGAATCCTCCTTATACAGTCGTGAGCGTATTTTTATGTTCTATTACCAGTCAAAGATTTCAGCAAATAACGATCACCATCAAGTAACTCCACATTTTTTTAAAGGTCCCTTGTATTTCGCGTCTAATTTAGTTTGGTTTCTCTTCGTTCTGAATTTAAACTAAATTACCAACATCAAACTTTACCACTTTAACTTGTAGTTTTATCAAATTTTACTTTTTCGTAACTGGCACTCTTTTCTATGTATGTGGCCGCTTGCTCTCTTACTAATGTCTACTGCCGGTCCGGAATCATTCAAAGTTAATAGGTTAAATGGTCTAGCTAAAGGTCCTATCAGAAACTCGAGTGGACTCGCTTGTATTACACGGTGGACAGAGGAATTCAAAACTAATTGCACGTCTTCTAACGCTTCATGCCGGGACCTATCAGACGCTTCTACCGCGGTCAGCATACTTTTTAACGCGCTCATTGTTCTTTCTACTTGGCAATTAGCGCGACTTGACTAGCTATCAAACGTAAAGAAACACCGTGAAACTGACAAAAAAACTTTGAATTCTTTGTTGGCAAAGCATCGTCCCAGATCTGCAATAACTAACTGGAGCTCCAACTAAAGACGCTTAATTTAAGGGATTTAATTTTTCTAGCCAAATCTATTCTCAGGGTATGATACAAGGGAACAAATTTTGTGACCGCATCAATTAAAACTATGACGTACTCCTTGCAATCGCTTTTCCACTTAATTTGCCAGTTAAGTCAACGTGCACAGTATGCCACGGGATACTAATCTTAAGAATTGGATGAAGTCCCGCTTGTGGGCGACCTGATTGCGATTGAGATAGTTTACAAGTAATACAACCATAGACAAACTTACGAACGCACTTAGCCATGTGCTCGAACCAATAGTGATCAACCCTGTATATTTGGCCACCTCGCCCTTTATAGTTCACAGAGCCACCTCGCCCTTGACTGTATATTTGGCCACCTCGCCCTTTATAGTTCATAGAGCCACCTCGCCCTTGACTGTATATTTGGCCACCTCGCCCTTTATAGTTCATAGAGCCACCTATTACAATTGGGACTCGAAAATTAATCCAGCGTGTCGAGGCATAATTGCTGCTGACCACACCCTCAGGTATTAAAGGCGTGAAGTTACATAAGCACATAGCCATATGATGTTTTAATTAAAGAAACTATTAAACTAGTCCCAATATCTTACCGTCATTATTATCTAATAAGCATGGATCCAGCCCAGTAGGGACATATGATTGGGGGAGTGGACGTTGGCGTTCTCTCGAGTATTTGTAAGTGCGTTCAAACTCTTATGATATCTGTCACCGTCAAGTACCTCAATGACTTCATAAGGTCCGTTATATTTAGGATCCAATTTGGTTTGATTCCGTTCATGATTTTCGACTAAAACATAATCTCCCACCGAAAATCTAGTCACATTTGCCTTATTTTTATCGAATCTTAATTTATCAAGCTGTGCATTATTTTCCATTAATTTGTCAGCTTGTTCCCTAATCTCTCAAATTTATCTCAACCTCATGATCGTCAATAGTTAATAAATTTAGTGGCCTAGCTACTCTACCTATTAACAATTCTAATGGACTTGCCTTAGTTACCCTATGAATCGTGCTATTTATAGCAAGTTGGACATCATCTAACGCATCTTGCCATGACCTATTTGGACTAACTTCTACAACAGTCAACATATTTTTGAGGGTGCTCATAACTCTTTCCACTTGGCTTCGGCGCAACACAATGTTTGATGAGAGAGCACTCTGCACCAGAATCAGAATAAAATGGATACGACTCACAAGCGTTCATCAGCGCACCGCTGGGATTGCTAACATAGCAAGCTTCCACATGCCTCTCGTTACTCGCCGCCGCCGAAGTCGCCGCTCCGAACCGCCTGCGCCTACCGCCGCGCCAGCTCCTCCGCTGTTGCCACGTTGTTGCAACGTGGGCATCTCGCTGCCAAATGTCCGGCGCTGCCGCACCTGAAACAGACTAAATCCGACCGCGGCCGCGGCCCCGCAGAGCCTGACGCTGAAGTGTGCAGTGGCAGCACTAGCTGCCTTGCCTTTCACCGCCAATTTGATGCTCGGTGACCCATTCCACCGCAGCTGTGACATTCCACAGTTGCCGACCGAAAACCCGATCGCTTGAAATCTGGATCTGCTGTCCTATCGCCTCACGTTTAGGCTACCTTACCGATGCAAATCAAGGCATACAATGGCTCCATAATCTTGGAAAACTTTGCTATAAACTGGCGAAAATACGACGCCAGACCGATGAACCGTCAAGCTAAACAAGCACAGCAATCTAAACTTCGTATCGCAAGTAATTAACAGGTAAACACGCAAAATAACCTCAAATAATATTTTCTTACACCGGTCAAAATCACACTATCGTAAATTCGTATACCATACAATATACCCGAGTAATAAAATGGAAACTGCTCACCGGAGTGACGTAAAATTGCAGCTGGTGCGCTTACTACAGATCCACTCACTATTCTTTGACCTGGCTGACCACAGTACTGTTGCTCGCCTTCCTGCTGCTCCGCTCAGGGCAGTTAGACGCGTAGTGTCCTTGTCCATCACAATGAAAGCAAGTGATCCCCACTTGGTTAATCGCCGCACTATGACTGCCGCTTGTGATCTTCAGTTCAGAACAATCTTCATGTAGCTTAATGTCTCCTTTATAGTGACAATGAATCGCCATTATCGGTTATTTCCATCGCGTACAGAAGTACACACATTATCACTACACTGTTTTCTCCACGTGGGCTGACTGAGTTACATACCACTTCTGATGTCGGAGATAGCGACGGCTGAGCGATAGAGTCGACATCATCTTGACTTGGTACGAGGTTTATTACTTGTAACTTTATAATTCACAATATTAACCACAGTATAAATAACAATGTTCAGTTAACACACTTAGATAGACAAACCGACAGGTTCGCAACGGAGAAGTGTCTCGGTCCGTGTCCCAACGTCGACTGACTGATCGAGCCAACCTCACTTTCCATTACGACTCTGTCCACGTGCCGCCATTGCAAAACAACTGACGTCACCGCGTTTGCCGCACTACTGTGTTAACAATCAATTGAGAAACTTAATAAAACGATATCGTTATCCACGACATATATGTGCAACTGGAACAATAATAATGCGTATCAAAAGTTTTGTTTTCTTCATATTTTCTCCTTTTAAACCTTCCCTGGACTTCCACGAATATTTCAATTAAAAAATTAGCAAAATCGGTCCATCCGTTCTCGAGTTTTAGCGAGACTAACGAACAGCATTTCAATTTTATTTATATTTATTTATAGATAGATTATAGTCTCCAAACACACATTCAGGTGCCAATATAATCTATTATGTGAATGATTACCTCCAACAGGATATATTATGGCGCGTGTACAACATAATCGATCAGTCTGGCTCTACTGGAGCTTAATGGGCATAATATAGTGTAATATTTATATCAGTCAATCCCTTAAAAACCGATCTAATCAAATGAATAACCTAAAGTAGTATTCCGTGTGGTGACGGATTTAGAATACAAAGTGTCACCACCCCATTTTATCCTGGCAAAAGGAAATGACCAGGCCGATAACCTAGTTGTAAGAGAAGAACAAGTTGATACGAAAGCCTTTTTTTTTTGGTTTGGCGGGAAAAAATGCCTGACCGCACATCCCGCGTCCGGGGAGACTACGGGGTAGTGTGCGCCGTTACCCGCCCTCACGTGGTTGCTACCGTGGCGATATGAAAGCCATTTTTTTTTGTGCCAACCCTCCTGGCCATCGTGGTACAGTTGGCTTATTACCCTCCATGTAACTGGAGGAGGCCCGACTCAGCAGTAGGTCATATACGGGCTGATCAGTAGTAGTAGAGTTTTAAAGAGTAATTTTACTATTTCAGTCCATGAATGATCTACTGTAATTTCGTCTTCTTCCTTTCCCCATTTTCGATTCCGGCACTTATCTAATATGATTTTAACTTACACCAGTATTTACACGAAACAATTGCCCTCCACGTAGTTAGAGGAGCAGTGAGTCATTTATGGAATGAGTCGTTTCAGCCCATGAATGATCTCCTTCGTCGGGCCTCCTTCAAATTAATGGAAGGAAATTAGCCTACTGTGTGCTGGCAAGACGGATTGGCACAGGGTTTGTATCAAGTTTTCCTTCTCTTGCGGCTAGGTTAGTAGCCTCTTGCGTTCTCTTAGTCGCCTCTTACGACACCCTCGGGATGGTATGGGTTGGTGACACTGCGTAATCTAAATCCGTCATCACATGGTTAAACGATAAACAGATACGTACGCGAAATAGCGTACGCGAAGCAAGCCAATATTTGTTAACTTACAAGCCAATATCGTATCGTAGCATGTCGTACATGAGAAAAGCATCACGGCGACCGTCTTACACCCTCCCGTGAATAAGGTCACGAACTCATTAGCGGGCGGGTCACGTAAACCTGGCTAAGATTTGGACGAGTTTTATTGGTACGCCACGTTGTAGTGCTGAAAGGCTTTTTTTGTCAGACCCGCCCTAATGAGGAGACACGGCCAAAGAAATATATAGTTCGGCGTAATCATCATTATCGAGATCGAAAAAATATATATTATGCTAGGACTTGACATGGCCCTTTGTGTTCGCTTTGCGTATCCTGCTTTCTACTGATCCCTACTAATATCTTATCTTATATCTTTAAATGAGCAATTCTTTTATATATATAATTGGAATGTCAGAATCGGCTCCAACGATTTTCATGAAATTTAGTATATAGGAGGTTTTGGGGGCGATAAATCGATCTAGCTAGGAATCATCATCATCATTTTTTTTAAACTTGGAAGAAAAATAACAAAAAGGAGGCGTTTGAGTAAAATCGGAAAAACCGAAAAATATTATTCATATTTCATTATTTTATTAGTAATTCGTACTTAAATATAATTTCCAAAAAACACAATATATAAAAAAAATAAAAATATCGGTCATCCGAATATTTATATTTAAATACTAATACTAGCTGACACGGCAAACGTTGTTTTGCCATGTAGATATCACTATTAAAAATAGGGGTTGGGGAAATAGGGGTTGATCGTAGAGGGGTGAAAATGTAGGGTTGTATGTATTTTTGTATATAAATACAATCCAATACATTTCCCAATTCATTTCTCGAATCACTCTATCTATTAAAAAAACCGCTTCAAAATCCGTTGCATAGTTTTAAAGATTTAAGCATACAGAGGGACGGACAGACGACAGCGACTTTGTTTTATACTATGTAGTGATATACAAATTCGTTGTACAAAACTACCAAATTCGCAACGGCTATAAGTCAGAGTAAAAGTGACGTGTGAACGGAGGGCGCCCTATGCCAGACTCTGTGGCGCCCGACCACAATCGATAGCGACACCCCCGCAATTGTATAGCGTTAATTAATTCCATTATCATACATTTTAAATTAAGACATTACCGGGGTCCCAAAATTATCTCGGTCCATAAAAGCCTAATCCTCTTGCGGCTTGGCTTTCTTAGTTCTTATTTTAAATCGACTTCAAAACGGAGTCGCAATTCGGTTGCATGTTTTTTATAAAAGTATTTGCAAATAACAGACAGAAGCCTTTTGAACTAAACATTCGCAATTAAAATACTTATAATAAAAAATGTGAACCTACTTCTAAACAGGCTTGAAAGCTAAAAATAAAGGGCCATTACATTTTACGACAATTATGTACAAAGGTACTAATTATGACCCGCGAAATGAGATACCATATATCGTCCCTGTAGAGGGAGAAATAATTAAGTCTCCAAAAATATGTAGTTAAATTTCGACCTAAGCTATCAGCAACTTAAGTTGAAAATGGCAAAACATTTTACTAAGACATAGTTACTTCTTCCTCTACCGAGACGATATAACGCCTTTAATTTCCTTCTTCCGTTATAAAGCTGTATCGCGGGGGTACTTTGCAAACCTCATAGCAGCTGTCAGCTGGTCTAACCATAAGCCTTCCCTGCTAAATGGGTCTTGGAGGACAGGAGGCAATTGTTTCGTGTAAATACGAGTATGTGTAAATAAATTAAATCATATTACATAAGTGCCGACCCCAATGAAAATGAGGAAGGGAAGTAGAAGAAATTACAGTACGTCCTGAGCAGTGGGTATTTCATGGGCTGAAAAATTACCTTTAAAAATTCCCATACGTTTCAGCCCATGAATGACCCATTACTGAGTCGGGCCTCCTCCAAATTCATGGAGGGAAATTAGCCTACTGTGCCACGCCGGGTTGGCACAGGGTTCTAAATCAAGTTTTCCTTCTCCTGCGGCTAGGTTTTCGGCCTTGTCATTTCCTTTTGTCGGTTCTTACAACGCCCTCAGGAATGAGGAAATAACAAGGCCGATAACCTAGTAAGTGAAGAAAAACTTCATATGAAATCCTGTGCCAACCCGTCTAGCCAGAGCGTGGCAGAGTAGTCTAATTACCCTCGATGTAATTGGAGAAGATCCGACTCAATAGTGGGTCTTTTATGGACTGAATTCATTCATTCAATTCAATCATTTATGACTGGCTTAAGCCTTAAAAAAAACTTGACAAAGCTATTATATTTGGTGCGTCCAACCCATTTATTAGTAAAGAAGACACATCCGGCAATACTAACAATCAGTTTCACTTTACTCAACTTCATTACAAAAGTTTGTTTGCGTCTCTATAAATAAGACTCATCATAAGTGCCTACTGATATATACATAGTCATCATTATCATCATAATTTCAGCCAAAAGACGTCCACTGCCGGACGTATGCCTCCCCAAAGGATTTCCACGAAGGCCGGTCATAGTACTTAGTGTAAATATTCAATTTAAACAACCCGGCTCCTGATCGGTTGCGCAGCACACATCGACAATTTACACAATATGTTAATAATTATAGCCTATTTGTTGTTCTAATGTATGAGCTACAATAATAATGTAAACTTTCATATACATTCATTCAGTAGAGTATGCGTGAAACATTATAATAGATCCATACAATCTCAATACCTACAAAGTAGGAGCAGTCTATACATACATATTAAATAACAAACATAACTATAATAAATTTGCAGATGACATATTGGAATTCTTGTAAAGGACAGTTAAGGGCGATATTTTATTTTACTCGGATATTGAATTGTCCGGGCGACAAAAAATATTGATAATCAATTGCCATCTATCATACCGGAGACAGCTCTATAGACGCTGATTCGATTATCAAAAAATGATACATTGTTTGCTTTTGGTGCGAGCATTGAAAATAATTCTGGGAAAGTGAAATGTGATGACTGCTGCTATTTGTCTCATTATTCAGAACACATTAGCGTGCTAATTGTGCTAACCCGTCTTATTTTAATCATTATTATTAATTTATTATTTAATTATGAATTTTTGCATGCTGAACACCCATATTTGAAAAAAAAACTTGCATCAGGTGGCACAGTAGGCCAAGTTCCCGCCATGGATACGGCAAAGGTCGGACTCAGTACTGAGTCATTTAAAGACGGAAAAGATGATTTATTCGATATCATTTCAGACTTTATCGCACCTGGGGCTTGACACAATTGACGCAGCACTTCCACTAAAATCAAACAAGTATCAAGGATTCTTGTAAACATTTATTCTCAAAATATAAGGGAACACATATTCAAATAAGCCAAGTGAATTGCGTGCTTCACTAGATCCCATTGACGTAGGGATGGCACGCCAATTTCACACAAACGAAATGTTACGGTAACGTGTACTTTAGAACTGTATTTCACTTGAACAACTTAGGGTTGTCAGTCCAGAAAATTAGTCTGCACGTCTCTGATGTGTGCTAGATGGTATATACGTTGGATATAATATATCACTACTCACTACATATTATAAAACTAAGTCGCTGTCGTCTGTCCGTCCCTATGTATGCTTAAATCTTTAAAACTACGCAACGCATATTGAAGCGGGTTTTTTTATAGGTACAGTGATACAAGATGAAGGTTTTTATGTATAATACATACATAATATAGTAGATAAACACTGATAAATTTAGAGGTTCATCATTGCACCCGTGCGAAGCCGGTGCGGGTATTTTGTACGACCTACAAGTATTTGTTCCGGGTCTGGGTGTTTTCTATCTATAATATGTATGTATTTACAAAAAAATATATTATGTAAGTAGTTTATCATCCATCTCGTTACCATAACACAAGCATTACGTTGCTTAGCTTGGGACGAGATGGCGTTGTGTGAAATGTCCAAGGATATTTTATTATTATATATAATTCGGTACCCCAAGAGGTGACTAAAGGAAATATCATGCTGAAAACCTAACCGCAAGAGACAGAAAAGTTGATACAAAACCATGTGCTAACCCATCTGGCCAGTGTCGCTGGTAATCAAATGTGGTAGACTGGACATTCTTGGCCTTGGCCTACGACCAGCAGTAGCAGTAGCAGCTGAATTGATGATGATGATGCCTGTGGATTTTTGATATGGTCTCATTCATACCCTAGAGTTATGAGATATAAAAAATGCCCACAATACTGTAAGTCGGTAAAAAATGGTTCAATCACTACCATTTTACAACCCTACCTTCTCCCGAAGCGATTTTGCTACATTTTAGACGGAAATACACAAATATATCCCGAACCCTTTTGAAAATAGTTGGGACTCCGATGGTTTGGGTTATTGCTGGTATATTTCCTTAAACTAGCAACATCAGTAGATATTCATTCAAACATAAACAAATATAGTTTTATAGTCTCAGCTCATAGAGGGCCCACTCTTGAGCTAGACCTCCTCCAATTTCATGGAGCAAAAATTTTGTTTGCTATGCCACTCTCTTGTGGCTTGGTTATCTGACTTATGTGCCTATTGTGACTCGTTAGGGCGCTCCCTCACCGGGAGCATTCGCGTGTAATGTAACGTTACAAAGTCGAGCATTACAGCAGTGAGGGAGGAGAACTTAGCATTACAGTTCGACTTTGAGCATTACATTACAATACTACCTCCCACATCGACGAGCGTGCGCGTGTAATGTAACATTATAAATTCGACTTTGAGCATTACATTACAATACTACCTCCCACACCGACTAGCGTGCGCGTGTAATGTAACATTTAGTACCTAGAGATTTGAATTTGCGAGGATTCTGATTTAGTTATTTCCGTAATGTCAGACGAAGCGGTCATTCTGCTGAGAGCGGCAATATTAATTTGACATTGTTATTTACGTGAAATAAAAGAAAAGAAACGATCGTCGTCGTCGGTGTGGGAGGTAGTATTGTAATGTAATGGTCAAAATCGAATCTATTTTGTTACATTACACGCGCACACTCGTCGGTGTGGGAGGTAGAATTGTAATGTAATGCTCAAAATCAAATCTATAATGTTACATTACACGCGCGCGCTCGTCAGTGTGGGAGGTAGTATTGTAATGTAATGCTCAAAGTCGAATCTATAATGTTACATTACACGCAAATGCTCGCATTGAGGGAGCGCCTTTAGTCGCTTCTTACGCCTTATGTAAGAAATAGGTTGGTGAGATTATGTATTTTAATTCCGCCACTACACTGACAATTTTGTTGTATCATCATTTCAACCCATAAATAGCCTACTACCGCAACGGTCCTGGCCCAAACTCATGGAGGGTAAATACCCTACGGTGCCAAACTGGCCAGATGGGTTTCACGGAGTTATTATAAAGTTTCCTTAATCTTGCGATTTGGTGGCCTGCCTCTTCCGTACCTTAATATAGTTGTATACTTTTTTAAATGGCTTATAATTGTAATACATATAAACTAAAAGCTATACGCTAAACTGTACGCTTATAAACTGCATCGCCTCGCTACGATCCAAAGTGCCTTTAAATTGTGAACCTTTTGCAAAGTATAGAACAAAATCCATTAGACTGTTTACCGAACAAAGAGATAATGAAAATCTGAGACGAGATAGCCGCCAGAAATTTAATAAAACCGTTTTTGCTACATAATATTAGTCCAGCTAAAAGAAGAGACGACCATTTTATTATCTTTACTGTTTTACCCACTAGGCACCAAGTCTCTTCAAAATGTGTAATATTATCAGGTTCATGCTTTTAAATATGACTTTTAAATAAACTAATAAGGGTAACTAGTTATGTTTTCTTTCCCTGTTCAGTTCTGAGGATGTCGTAACAGCCGACATGAGAAAATGAAAAGCCCAAAACCTACCCGCAAGAGAAGGAATCGAGCCTTCTCCAATTACATGGAGGGTAGTTAGCCTACTGTACCACGCTAGCCAGACATATTGGTGCGGGGTTTTCTTTTGAAGATTTCCTTCCCTTGCGACTAGGTTTTTGGCCTTGTCGGCTTTTACGACAGGCTCTTAGGCAGGCCCTCAGGATGGAATAGGGTAGTGACACTATGTATTCTAAATTGGTCACCACACATGTGGGCTATTAGATTTTCCATAAACCCATCACTATAATACGAAAGGTCAAAGGGTCCAAACTCCTGTAGTAGTGTCCTAAGCATTTTTTTACTGCGAGTGAAGGAAATGACGCAGTATTTCCCGCTATGAATATTAAATCCGGTCCTATTACAATATTTCGCCGGAACTGTTGTAATGGGAGGTAATTCGCTAGCAACATTATGCTGGCAAAAATTAAGGCAAATATTTTCCTCAACCGACCGCAAGAATATCTGTGCGGGTTGAAATAACATGTTTCAAAATTAAAAAAAAAAAGGGTTTTTCGCTTTGTAATGTTTTCATAAGTTTGTTACTGCTGTCTTTTAAAGATTTTCTATCATTTTGCCTCCTTTACAAAGCTTTAATACGCACTAGAAGTCTAAAAATACTGAAGTTAGGTTCCGTAACCGGTGACCAGAAGCCTGGTTATTACTTCGCTCAGCGAATTGACATGGCAATACTACTAGCCTTCTTGGCGACAGTGATCTGGCGCAAATTCGACTTTTAGCTATATTCTATTTAGAATAATTTTTGTTACAGTTATGTACTAAGTACCTATAGTGTTTTAGCAATACAAATGAGTACAGGATTTTTAAAGACTACGGTTTGCGAAAAAAGAGTACAAAACTCAGTAAATGAGTACGGGTGGTAACCTTCACTAACTACATATTATAAAACAAAGTCGCTGTCGTCTATCCGTCCCTATGTATGCTTAAATTTTGAAGCGGTTTTATATTAGATAGAGTTTCAAGAGGAAGGTTTATATGTAAAATACATCCATAATATTGTAGAGAAACACTGATAAATTTAGATGTTCATCATTGCACCCGTGCGAAGCCGGGGCGGATCGCTAGTATTCCTAATAAATGATTCATCTTAAAATAATGTCGACAGTGTTTTCCTGTAGCTAATGTCCAGTAAAATAGTTTAATAAGTCTAAACTTAAACATTTGTAACAAAAAATTCAAAACGACTTGTCATTCGAAGTCGTTTTTAAACTTTATTATTTTATTAATTTTTAAACAAATCTCTGATGGACAACAAAATTCTACCCAGATACACAAACCCATTCACCTGTTTAATTTGTTCATATCCAATCACGATATTGCAGTCTGTCACTGCTTCATCTCTTTCAAACACCATCACTTTCACTTTCGTCTTTTATACATTCATCTCGTTTATGCCGAAATATCCTATCTACTTGAAGATAAAATGTGCAGTGAGCTACGGACAAAGGAAACCCCTGAGGCCTCTATCTGTCTTCCCATTCGCTCCAGGTGCTACAACTTTATTATCCTTACAGATAAAACAGCGAACATTCTCCATAACCCCCACATTTATCTACGTCTCAAAAAATTGAATTTGAGCTGGCGAAAACGTCAGAACATGTTGTATCCTCCAGGCGTACATTTTCTGCGAAATCAATTTTATTGCTAGGATGTGGGTGCAAGACAAAAGAGGATAATAAAGTCTGTGGGAATAATTACTTCACTTGAGCCGAGATACTGTGTAAACTGATTTATTTCTTTGGCTTAATTTAAGTCGGAAAATCACTACATAGTATAAAACAAAGTCGCTGTCGTCTGTCCGTCCCTATGTATGCTTAAATCTTTAAAACTACGCAACGGATTTTGATACTGTTTTTTTAATAGATAGAGTGATTCACGAGGAAGTTTTATATGTATAACCCACCCCCGCTTTGCATGGGCGAAGCCGGGACGGGCCACTAGTTTTACAATAAAAATAACAGAAGTGTTATACCACCTACACATATTTAGGCCGCGTGTTGACGAAATCAGAATACATTTATGTCACCAGCCCATTATAACCTGAGGGTACCGTAAGATCGGACTAAAGAAAAAGGCAAGGGTGATAAATCTTTTTTTTTTTTTTCTGTGGAAATGCTTTATGCATACCACCGCCCCCCCGGGGGAGAGGTCGGTGATTATGTGGGACTCCCGGGATAGAACCCGTATACCCACTAAAACCCCAGCGGTATACCCTCACCCGGCACGCTTGGAGCGCTAACGGTTCTCGTAAGCGCAGTCCCGACGAGGTGTCAGAGAGGGCGTCCCGGTACACTGGGACGCCCTCAGTCATCGAGGCCTTCGTCGGTGCCGGGTCCCCAAGGGTGATAAACCTGCTACAACTCAGCCCATGCATGACCCACTGCGGAGTCAAACTTCCTCGAATTACATGGAGGGAAATTAGCTCACAGTAACACGCTGGCAACTTACAGCTTTTATTAAATTACGGCAGTCTAGTGGCCGCGGGCTCTTAGACTAATATTTGGTTGAAATCCCTTAAACAATTTCATTGTATCCACCCAACTAATTCATGTCCGCTTTCATTTTCGAAGCACGTCGTTCCACGAAACTTCCATGAAACGTCTGCCAAGAAAGTTTAATAAACTTTTATTTTCCGCCGGTATCATGGAAATGAAAGGTGAAATGTTCTGGGCTGTCTAACGTAATGGAAGTTTTATTGCGGTTTTTTGCTACGCTCTGTTTTAAATTATATTGCGGCCCTCTTTGATTGTGTGATTTCTTTTTAAAAATATAACACTGCGTGTTTTAGAACTATAACACTCATGGAAGTGGTGGTGTCGTGTAACGGGTGGATAGAATTGTAAACGAAGCATTTGATCATGTGATGATCTCAGCAAAGTGTTGTGCATGACAATGGACAGCGCTCCGACATCCAGCCGAACCAGACGTCGACGTGGGAACGACCTTAATAAGCCTCGCCAGTAGATGGTCAATAACAACCCTGTGCAGGCCGCATCCACAAACTCCAGTCGTCCTTAATTAGGTCGCCATACCCCGTTTTATTTTCACATACATGGTCGCGCTCTTAAATAGACTTCCAAATTAATGATACTCATAGACAATGAAAATATAAAGTCGCTTAGCGTGCTATGGAGCGATCTATGCTTGGAGTTTCTCTGAAGGATAAGGCTCCGTAATGTGATTATCCGACAGAGAAACAAAGTCACCGACATAGCTCAGAGAATTAGCAGACTGAAGTAGCTGGTCATATCTGTAGAAGAACCGACAACGGCTGAGGTAGACGAGTTCTTGAGTGGAGACCGCAAATCGGCAAGCGTAGTGTGGGACGGCCCTCTGCTAGATGAAGCGACGATGTGGGCTGATGATGATAGACAATGACCGAATTCCGACCAATTAATAAGTCCCAATAATATTTACGTACGACGTAATGCCCACAAAGCGTTTCAAGTTAATTAATGGCTATTTGTAAACAGATATTACTGATGAATTAATAAACATCAAACGGCTAAAGGTTATAGTAATTACTTAATTGAACATGGAACTATTCCATTATTCAGTCATCTATGGTACTGAATAATGGACAGATGGACAATGGATAGACATCATAATTATATTGCCTACGTGTATATACTAATGTCACGTGAAATAGTCGCTATATTAAATGTAAGTATGATTATTTGTCAGCTAATATTTAAAATATAATGAACGCGTAAGTAAACTACTGGGCAGCAACTTGCGATGTATAATATGCAACCACGGATTTGACTTAGGTATCCCGATTTGTTGGTCGCGGTGGAATCAGAATGGGTTGCGAATGACAGACGGCAATCTCAATACTAGCCCCCAATTGAAATTAAACACTTTTTATCGGATTTATCGCGTGTATATTACATTATTTAATTCCCGACGTTTCGAATGCTTTGCAGCAGTCGTGGTCGCGGGAGGGGCTAGATGACAGTTGTCTTCAAAAGTACAAAGAAACAGTTAAAATCTTCCGCCTATAATTTTGTTTTATTGATAACGTTCCCTGTGCACGCAGAAATCGCTCACGGTGTCCAGAGACATAGCTGACATGAAAAACAGACGCTCGACCAAGTCTGCAGTTTGTGAGCACACATTCAACAATCCTCATAAATTAAAAATAAACTACTCTTTGCCTACCTTTATTGTAGAGCTGTAAAGCTGCGTTCCTAACCGGTGATAGAGATGGAAAGTTAAATTTTAAATGTTAAATTTTCTATTTATTCTTATTTTAATCGTTTTTCCTCACCATTATGTACTATGATGGACACCGACTCATCTATGGGTCATTATTATAAACTCTATCGTTATTATTGTAATGCTCTTTTTAGCACAATTTCATGTTTGCTCTCAGCTGCTCCACGGCGATGCTGTGTGCGGCTATCATGACGGACCACTGGGAGCACGTGACCTGGGAGCACGCCGCACTGGCAGCGCTAGCCAACACCTCCAACATCCCGCTGCAATGGCTCCTCGACGAGAAGATAGCAAAGGTAAAGTAAACTTTAAAGGAGACCTTACACGAGCTTACACGCTACGCGGACAATACATATAAAGCGTTCTAGGCGTGGTGACGGATTGACGGATTTAGAATAAATACATTGTGTCATTCCATTCTAAACGTCACAGATATAATGATACTAGTGAAACCTAGAGAAGGATAATTTGATACATCATCATCATCAGCCCACATTAGTCCACTGCTGGACATAGGCCTCCCCTAAAGAGCGCCATTGCGCCCGTCATCAGCTTGACGCATCCAGCTGCTGCCCGCAACCTTTCGCAGATCTTCGCTCCATCTAGCAGAGGGCCGTCCCACACTACACTTGCCGATTCGCGGTCTCCACTCAAGAACTCTTCTACCCCAGCGGTAATTTGATACGAAACCTGAAAAATCTATTCTATTCAAGTTCACTCATCTGAGCTATAATAATAATAATAATTTCATTTCATTGCTGCAAAATTACATAATATAGGTAGTGGTAGATGTGCCGCCTTTGGATCAACGGGTCCCGGGTTCGATTCCGGGGTCGGGCAAGTGTCTTTGTCTGAACCAGAGGCACTGGCTCGGAGTCTGGGTGTCATTTCTATCTATAACTAGCTTTTGCGCGCGGCTTCGCCCGCGTGGGCTTCGAACCCGTGCATATTTTTTATGAACTCGGTTATTGTGACTAAACTGTGATAGTTAGATATGTGCTCTCGCAGACTTATTTGTAGATCTTTATAAGACCTACAAACCCGTAGTACATTATTTTGTTCTATTGTCAATAGTTTTTGCAGCGCACGCATAAATAGGTTTTCGATTTTACACCTTGGTTTACAAAATCGCAATTTTCATACGGATCCCTAATACTTTTGAAAATAAAATATAGCCTATAACCTTCCTCGATAAATGGACTATCTAACACTGAAAGATTTTTTGAAATCGGACCAGTAGTTCCTGAGATTAGCGCGTTCAAACAAACAAACAAACAAACTCTGCAGCTTTATATATTAGTATAGATAGTATAGATATGTATGTATTTACAAAAAAAAATGTATATAATTAGTTTATCATCCATCTCGTTACCATAACACAAGCATTAAGTTGCTTAGCTTGGGACGAGATGGCGTTGTGTGAAATGTCCAAGGATATTCCAAGGATATTTATGTCCTAACTACCTATATTCTGTTTACCGTTCTGTTACTCTTAACAGAACGGTAAACATGTTGGATAAATTAGTAAAAATCGTTGTTGATTTTTACATGGCTTTTATTTGAATGTGACACAGAACAAAACATTTTTATTTTCATTTCAAAGAAGCTTTACAGCTTCTTTACAAATAGGTTTTACAACAAAACAGAAATAGCTCTTTGACACTTCAATATACCTTTACAATTTTATTTACCATTTAAACCGTCTTGGAAGGCTGCTCTACCGAGATGAGCCGGCAAGAAACCTTGTGGTTGCTTATTTTTGAATCGACAGATTTGTGAGAGCAAGCCCGCGCCGCTCACCCACTACCGAGTCACGCCTCCTCCAGTTACATTGAGGGTAATTTGACATGGCACACGTTGGCTAGACAGATTGGCACAGGGTTTCGGATTAAGGTTTCCTCTTCTTCCCGCTAGGACATCGGCCTTGTCATTTCCTTTTGTCGACTCTTACGTGACCCTCAGATAGGAATGGGGTGGTGACACTATGTATTCTAAATCCGTCACCACACGGACTACGGAACTTTATTAAACTATAATCGAATTTCTCAATACAGCTATTCCAATCTCATCAATTCCTAAAGGGAAAGCAGCTTAATGAGATAAGTTCGAAGACAGAATTAAAATATGTAGGCGTAGCTAAAACGAGATAGAATATTCTCACTCCTGCACAGTTGGAAAACTTAGAGCAAAGTTAACACAAATGTATCTACGCCTTTCTCAAGAATTGTTAATGACGTCAGGGGCTTAATGTAGCCATCTCTAATATACATATACGTGAAGCACAAACTTCGTACCCCTTTTTACGAAAATGGCGCGGATGGAGGAGTATGAAATTTCGCACACTTATAGTATATAGGCGGTTTAAAGCATGCAGAAGCTATTTTTTATTTATGCATAGAGTGATTTAAGAGGACGTTTTTTATGTATAATACATCCATAATATTGTAGAGAAACACTGATGCATTTAGAGGTTCATCATTATTCATCGCTAGTTAAATCAATAAAAAAGACATCATGCACACACACGCATATATACTTTTTTAATTGGTTGCTAAATTCCGTGATCAAATTAAGAATATAACTATAATTTAAATTAATTTATATCGAATTTCGTCAGCTGAGCGAACACTAGTGTTTTATACATTGTATAATTTTTTTAAAAAGGTTGATCGGTTGTTAGTTTATTTTTATGTTTGTTACCGTATAACTCATAAAAATAAACTATAAATAATAGTATTTATTGATAGACATCCTTAATCGGGTAATAAGTAACGGTAGTGGCGGGGGCTTGTATGCCTTTTGGATCCGTTGCTGCCATACCGGCACCCACGGGGCCGTGGCCAGTTGCAGAGTGGCACATGCTTTCGTGGTGGGTTTGGCTCCAAGGACTCCTGTCCTCATAGATGCCTTGGGAGCTTAAGCTGCCCCAACCAAACTTTTTCCATTGGGAACGAAACTCGCGTGTGGGTCAGTCGAGAATTGCTGTTGGTTTAGTGGGTAGATCAAAGTACTAATTGTTCTTACCACGTTCTTACCACGGTACTGGATACTATAACGTGTAAATACAGGGTGCAGTCTGCAAGGTCCCGACTGATTACACGATTCCTCGAATCGCAGCGAGACACCCTTGACCTCAATACCTCAAAGCGACCTTTGAGTATTCGACATGAGCAAGCAGATTTTATGAGGGTACTCTCTTATTTAAACACGATGTAAAAAATCCTAAAACTATATCGAAAGAATCGTTAGTAGGTACTAATGGTATAAAAAAAAAACTAAAAAAATCTGCACTTTTTTCTATCAATTTTGGTCACAGCTGGTGACGAAAATCCCGATAACTAGAGAAGTAAGCTTAGAAACTCTAAGACACCTTGTGGAACCAGATTTCTAAGGTATGTTCTGCGACTCAATGTTTTGTGATTGAAATCAGGTTCAGTAAAACCCCGATATCTCCCTCATACTTCAAGATTGAAAAACATTTAAAACGCAGAACTGCTTCTTTTGATCAGATTTATTCCCTAATGTCTTTCGTTTCTTTGTTTCCTATATGTATATGCTTAACCAAACTGCTAGCGACCAGTTTGTTTAAGTATACATACTGCTAAAATGCCTGGAGATTTTGACCAAAATGCTTTTTTTTACAAAAAAACATAGCTAATCCTGATTAACCTATCATCGGTCTTTGATAAGTATGCCAAATTTTGACGTTTTGGAGCGAGTCAAAATTAAGTGCAAGGTTTCCGTTCATCATCATCATCATTTCAGCCAAAAGTCCTCCACTGCTGGACATAGGCCTCCCCCAAGGATCTCCACAAAGGCCGGTCCTGGGCCGCCCGCATCCACTGCTTTCCGGCGACCTTAACCAGGTTTCGGTTACATACTAATAATATGTATGAAGTTAATAAAGGCTTGCAATTCGATAGCTTAAACCCTATACTATATTCGTATTAACCGATAATGTTGCATGCATATTTTCGCGCGGTCAAGGTAAATCGATATCAAGAGGGTTGAACCGTGGAGGTAGCCGTGACCTCACAGATTACTAGTTGAACAGTGTCTTTATTGCTCCAGCCATGGACATACTCGTAAACACGATATAGATTAGTATCTTATCTTAAGCCGAGGAAGGTTAAAAAAAGAATGGGTTTATCACTGCATAGTATAAAACAAAGTCGCTGTCGTCTGTCCGTCCCTATGTATACTTAAATCTTTAAAACTACGCAACGGATTTTGAAGCGGTTTTTTTAATAGATAGAGTGATTCAAGAGGAAGATTTTTAAGTATAATATATCCATAATATTGTAGAGAAACACTGATAAATTTAGAGGTTACCTAATCAATTGCACCCGTGCGAAGCCGGGG
The DNA here is from genome assembly GCA_905475355.2 of Clostera curtula. Lineage (NCBI taxonomy): Eukaryota > Metazoa > Arthropoda > Insecta > Lepidoptera > Notodontidae > Clostera > Clostera curtula. Next base: position 4,557,394 of record FR997806.1, on the reverse strand, counting down.
CGGGTCGCTAGTTAATTATATTTTAGGTTTCACTTGAATAACCAGAGTAGGTAAACAGAGAAATAATACGTAAAAAAATAAATGGAATTATTTGGCAAAACAACGTTTGCCAGGACAGCTAGTAATTAAATAATTTACAAATGGTTGGATATAAAGAGATGAAAGCATGATACAAACCAGCGTGACAATTTTGGTCGTGCTATTGGGACCTTGCCCATGTGGTTTGTTTTTAAAACATAATGTCACCACCCCATGCCATCCTGTGGGTGTCTTTAGAGCTGAATAAAGGAAATAACACGGTCAAAAATTAACTCTGTGCCAGCGTGGCACTGTAGGCTAATTTCCGTCTATGAATTTGGATGAGGCTCAATCAGTAGTGGGCTCATCAATAATGAGCTGACACGATGACGATTGGAAACTAAATTTTTGAGGCTAAATTATGAAACAGAAATGAGATTACACTGGGAAATCTAAATCAAAGGCTGTAGAGATATTTCTCCAAAGCTTTGGAACTTATACTAGATCGCCTGCGTAATTTCATGTCGTAAAGCTTTTCACAATGATTTACCTACAAAAAAGCTGCACAAACCACAGTCGCAATTTAGTACATCATATCAAATTATATACCCGCATTTTACCCCGTGAAAAGTTACTGGTAAGTTCTTGGTCTTCGTAAACATTCCAACGAAATGAAACGGCAAAGTATTTTCGCGAAATAAAATCCAAGGTCCCTACAGGGTATAACATTAATCATATATGTCCCAACTTACAAGGAATGTACGCAATAAACGCCCAAGATATTCTATTTATTTGTAGAAAGGAGGCTCTTAAGCGCAGAGTAATATTGTCCAAGACAGATGTTTTTTCCGTAAAATGTGTTTGTGTGCGAGTTATTGCAACCAGATAAATTAACCACTGCTGATTCGGGCCTCCTCCAACTACATGGAGGATACTGTGCCACATTGGTCACACGGGTTGGCACAAGTTTTCGTATCAAGTTTTCCTTCTCATGTGGCTAGATTAGACACCCTCTGGATGGAATTAGGTGGTGACACTATGTGTTCTGAATCCGGAGTATTTGTAAGAATTCATAATTTATTATTAATTTGACACACAGGGTTTATACGAATTACAAATAAAAAATATTTAATAGAAGGAATAGAATGAGGGTCCGTGTAGGTACCTACTCTGGATCGAGTTAGCTAAAAACTAGTTAAAAACGAAATCAACTCGGCTAAGCCTAGTATTTCTATAAATAAGCCATGTTTCTCTCGTCTCAGTGTCTTCGCCGAAAGATTCTTGTAGATTATATCGAAGTCCCTTGAGGCATAAAGGTCAGAGAATTGCGAAGTTTCCGACAAACGCGTGCCTACGTACATGACTGCTAATAATTTAGTAGGTATATGCCCACCTAAACCAGGGTCACTGACATAGCCCACAGGATTGTCAAACTTAAGTTGCAATGGGCATGGCACATAGCTCGCAGGACCGACACCCAATGGAACAGAAAAGTCTTCGAGTGGCGACCGCGTTTCGGAAAGCGTAGTGCTTGTAGACCTCCCACACCCTGGACCGACCTGGATAAGGTAGCTGGAAAGCGATGGAGGCGGACGGCTCAGGACCGCCCTTCGTGGAAATCCTTTGGGGAGGCCTATGACCAACGGTGGACGAATTTTGGCTGAAATGATGATGATGATGATGTTTGCCGTCTGCCCTCTACATATCGTTGAACACTCGGTAATTAGTTATTTGGTTAGAACAACTGTCAGTTTTCACGCTCCTATGTGACTGACTTTAAGTGACCCCAAGGAAGGAGTAGTGTATATTCTTTAATTTCTTTGTGCATATTTTCTAAGTTTTGACAGTATCGTCACAGGTAACCAAAATGTAAAGAAAAAAGTGTCGCTTATCATTGCATTGAAACGTTGCACACACTTTATCAGTAGTTCTATTGATCCTTTCGTTATGACTAGCGTCTTTCGTGTGGTGGTGACGGATTAAGAATACGTAGTGTCACCACCCTATTTCGTCCTGAGGGTGTCGTAAGAGCCAACAAAAGAATATGATAAGGCCGAAAACCTGGCCGCAAGAGAAGGAAACTTGACACGAAACCCTTTGCCAACCCGTCTGGCCAGCGTGGCATAGTAGCCTAATTACCCTCCATGTAGTTGGAGGAAGCCCGACTCAGCAGTGGGTCATTTATTTATGGGCTGAGAAGTAAGTATAGCGTATTTGGTACAGCCTGTATAAGGGGTATACCTACATTTTTGTAATGGATAAAGTGTGTAGCTCAACAAAATAAACATCGTACCATTAATTCCGGGGAATTCGCTCGGACACCTGGAACGTACTACGGTGAGACATAAACCATGGCAAACTTTTCTTATGAGAAAACTTATTTATGTAAGTGTTATTAGCGCATTTCGGGATCGACTTTGGATATAGCTGAGCTGAGGGTATGTAAGTAATCATTAATAGTGTCTTAGGTTTTCGCGTATATTACAATTATGTTGAAATTAAACACGTTTAGCGGATTCCCGATGACATTCGAATGCTTTGCAGCAGTCGTGGTTACGGGAGAGACTAGAAACGTCGGGAATTAAATAATGTGAAATACACGCGATAATTCCATTAAAAAGTATTTAATTTCAGTTAATAATTTATTATTTCAATTTAATTTTTTTCGTGTTTTTGGAAAATTACCCGATGACATCCTGTAGATGTCCCAAAAATAGCACGCCACAGCGACACTGGAAGTAGTTTAGCCCTAGGTCTATTCTTAAAAAAAATGGCTGAAGAAAAGTTTCATGGATTTCGAGAAATTAGAATTTTTCTAATTACCCAATTTTTTTTTGAAATCGTCACAAAAAAAACCAAATACCTACTTCATGTTTTTGTATTTTTTTTAATGATTCATTTTTTAATTTCAGCCTATTTTTTTTTGTAGAAGATTTATTTAGTGGCATAATCACTCATATAACCGAAAACACCGATCTTATAATAGTATGGCAAATTTTCGGTATACTCTGGCCCAACGTTTCGGGATTATCTCTGGTATACCGCCAACCCGAGGACCTCAGCTCGCAGGGCAACTCTGAGGACAGAGGAGTCCCCGGAGCCTAAACCCGCTACGACACCGTGGGCCACTCTTCGGCTGGACTCTCCCCGTGGGCCTGCCTGGCATGAGTTACCCTGAGCTGGTATGGCCCCACGGATCTTGATAGCACACAAGTCCCCACACCACGACAAGCACAGTCGAGAGAGACGTTAGTAAGCGCCTACTCAAAGTTTACTAAAGTTCATCGACCTAACCTAACCTCATTTGGGAATCAAGTTGGCAAAACAATACGTTGGTACGCCAGGTTGTAATTACGAAAGTAACGTAGTAGCGTATCACTAAGTTGTTACAATTAAGTGTCGGTGGTAAGTTAGGTACTTTGGAGGATCGGCTACTTATTATGTAATTAACTACCACATAGCGTGGGACAACGGCCAGAAGATTATGATACAAATTTTGTGATAGAACCTTTATGAATAAAATTCAATTTGAATTTTTAATTTATTGACTAATTTGAAATTTGCTTAACTTAAGCTCAAAAGAATCTTTATTCATGTAGCTTTATCGCAAATCTTTTATAACTTATCACGTTTAAAACTGCCATCATCATCTTTTAGCCCTTGTCCCACGCTAGGCGTTAGTCTCCATTCACATAATATATCGGTATCACATCTACATTCATATCTTTCACACATAAAAACTGAAAAGTCGTTAACATAGCGTAACAAAAACCCAAGTAGTCCTAATTTTTCACAAAACATTATGTTGGTAACTACTCACTCTACTAACAAAAGGACTCTATTAATACTTTATATGCTTTATAAAATTGAGAGAAGTCGACGTTTTCGTGAATCAGTTTTTAATACAAACCTGTGTTCTACCAGAAAAAAGCACACGCAAAAGTAAACACAGAGAACCCAAGAACATCGCGGAACAAAGATCACTAACCTTTAAAAATAATTACCATGACAGGTAGCCTAAAATGTTTTTTAAAGACTTTTCTTTATTACAGATTGAAGACACGAGTCGTAAAGGAGGAGGGACGTTCCTAGTTCCAATGAATGGCGGAATTTGGTCGATGTGTGTTTCTTTAGAAGGTAAACCTTTAAATAACCCATTAGGTATTTTCTTACTAATATAGAATTTATCGGTGACAGATTTAGATTACGCAGTGTCACCACCCCATTCTATCCTGAGGGTGTCGTAAGACCTAGCCGCAAGAGAAGAAAATCTTGATACGAAACCATTTGCCCATATGCCACAGTAAGAAAGCCTCCATGAATTTGGAGGAGAATTTGCAGGAAGTGCCAACAAAAAAAACGCTGACTGACACTAAAAACGACTTCCAGGCCTGTGTTACTGATTCTAAGAAATTTCAGATTTTCGTTATGTAATAAATCACTCTGTATTCGCTGTTTCAGAGGAAGAAGTGTCAATGCTATCCAGGATTGGATTTCCATCGGAGCCGATGTGCACAAATTATTTAGCCCATAGTGACTACGATGAGCCTCGCGCCGATTGGCAACATCGTAAGTATAATTTCATCAAGACCTTGTTGAATTGCTGACCATGTTGATTTGTCAGCTACCTTTGGGTAACTGGATCTGCAAGCATATTTGTATGAGCCGAGTTTCTCTAGGTTTGATTGAGTACTCTTGGAGACACGGTCGGGACCTACAACTAAGCGAGGAAGAAGAAGAATTCCGAACTTGTATCCTCCGTGATACATGACCAGTGCGGAGGAATTCTAGAATTTTAAAAGAGGAACCTTTTCTAGCCTTCAATCGTCACAGTTAACATGGCATACACGTACTTGTCAAATAAATAAGTCATCAAATCGTAAAGCAGACATTACGATTAATCCGAAGCGGTATACCCTTCATTAAGGAAGGTAAACGTTAAATATTCAGAAGCAGGGCACGCATCGGCACGGCCCCTCACATCAGCCTACTTGGCAAGACAAATTTAGCTTCAACCAAATTCATTCATCAAAGTGTTTGGGGTGCGAATGAAATTGAAATCTTTAGCACGTCTTTAGGCGGGCGATCGACATTAATTTAATAGCTCACTTGTGTGAACCGGCTTTCTTACTTCACTTGTCGCTTGTAATTCGTTGAGTTAACGCCATTATTAAATCATTAATTTCTTCAAAGCAGTTAGCAGTTTTCATTCAAATAGACTGGACGTTTTTCCATTACCCGGCCCGGCAACGGCACCAGGAAAAAATGTATGAAAATGCATGGCTCGTTTTTTTACTTAACGGCGCCGGCGCCGGCGCAGGCCTGGCATTGAGTCCTGCCGGGCGCCGTCGCCGTCGCCGGGGTAGCAAGCTTCCCACGTGCATGTGTATTGCATATTTATATGAATTGTAGCCGTGTGAGTGTGTAACTGCGCGGGGCGAATAGGAGGTCGCGGAGCGGAGGGACTCGTATTAACACGTTAGCTGCGGCACCAATTTTTGCAAACTTTCCGTTCCTGCGGCACGAGGTATTATCGGCCCGCACCGTGACCAGACGTTAGGGCGACACGCGGTCTATTAGACCCCACCTCCTTTAACAGACTAAAATCCATTTTCTGGCGCGAAATCAAAGATAAATTTAAATTTTGGTCCTTATCGATATATACAGTGAATTGATGAACCCTAATCTACCGTCGCCCCGGGATCTGATAGCTAGTTTAGGAATTATTGGCAAAACAAAATATGGGATCTTATACACCTCGTAACGCACAGAAATAGGGTAAATTTTCGCTAAGATTAGTGATGGGATAAATAATATCGACGCAACGACGTTTATCTATTTTTGTGTGAAAATCTTACTGCGGTTCACAGAGTAGAAAAAAAAAGAAAGACAGAAGTAGAAAAGAAACTATCCTATGTATTCTGCCTCGGGCTTTAAAAATACACTTATTAGAACTTGAAGTAACATAAAAAAATCAGTAACAATATACTTTATATAAAAAATCGCAATATATATTTTGTACTTATTAATGAGTGTTTTTCATTGAAACAGGGTAAACAATAAGATTTTTTGGGAACAAATCTCTAATTTTATATAGTTTGTCAGTTTTGTCTTCATTACTTACATCACTGACATGCCTGCATTTATGTAGCAGTAAAAATCTGTATTTTGTCATTACTGAAGAAATAAATTCGTTTCGATACAATGTTTCTGCTCCAAACTGAATGTCTAACTTCTTCCGACATCATTTAGACATGTTCGGCGATATAAAAGGACGAGCTCTCCAATCGACGTGATGCACAACACTAGTCGCGGGAAGCTCGCGTTGGGTGCGGTACGAGGTCCGGGGGGATATGTGACGTTTTAGCCTCGTTCCGCACTGCAATAAAATTATATTCATTCAGTGCGGTACGAGGCCTAAGACATCCGGTACCAAGATAGGTATACCACCGAGTCCGGGACCATTAGCGCGTCTCAAATATACATTTATCTCTTTTCTATACTGGACCAAACCAAAGCTATGCCCTTCGCACGACAGAGATGTTCACGTTTTTCCTTGCCGCACCGCAAGGAAGTTGCATGAGGGGTGTTTTAGGCCTCGTTTCGCACTTAACGTGTTAAACCGGCATCGACACCGGCGCAGTGGAAAAACGAAACCACGGTGCCGGTGCACGGCCATGCCGGTGCCATGACGGTGCCGCTGGATGAAAAATGGAAAAACGCCCACTCTAGTTCGCCTATACAATTTGTTTGTGTTAGCAAAAGCATAGTTATAGTGTGTCTACCTACAAACCGCAACCACACAGAGGGTCGTTAGTAAGTAACTCTAACAATCTTTTCAATAAGCCGCTTCAGGGCCTAAAATGAGGACGGTGCGCTCTATGAATCTTTAACGAGTTCTTTTCATTCGATAAGTGCTTTCGTAAAATTATGCAAATTGCGGTATTATTGTTCAGTACTCGCACAGAAGCTAAATAAGGGTTGTTTTGGTCAGGGAAAATTCCGAGATAAACTTTTCTTATGGAATCGAGTAAAATTTACAGAAAGTGGATACTGCTAAGAACTTACACTCGAGAGCAATGAATCCGGGTCACTTAAAGAATGTTAAAAATCTCGGAAACTAAAAATGATAGGTTAATGCAATAAATTGTATTTAATAGACAATGTAATACTCCTTAAATGAAAGTAAAAAAAATATGAGTCACCATACATTTTATTAACACAAAATTACATAAAGAAAAAAACTGCTGATCTCTCCTTAAAACAAAAATAGGAAACATGAAATTTTTGAACTTTATTACGATTTTCTTGAATTTTAATACTTCGTATTGCCTCCTCGTGCGTCCATTACTGCGTTTACGCGGTTTGGCATGCTGTACACCAAGTTCCTTATACGATTTTGGGGAATATTCTCCCATTCCTCTGTGAGAGCAATTTTGAGCTCACGAAGCGTGATTGGGGGAGGGTTTCGTTGTTTTACGCATCTGCCTAGCTCGTCCCAAGCATGCTCGATCGGGTTGATATCCGGGCTGCGCGCTGGCCACTCCATACGAGTAATGTTCATCTCTTGAAGGTAGTCATTCACAATCCTACCTGTATGAGGTCGGGCATTGTCATGCATAAATATAGCATCCTCACCTAAATTGACCATAAATGGACCAACGTGATCATTGAGGATTTCTTCCACATATCTTACGCTAGTTAAAGAGCCGTTTTCTATGATCACCAACTCTGTGCGACTTTCAGAAGAAATTCCGGCCCACACAAGTACAGACCCACCACCGTAGGCTACTTTTTCTTCGATGCATGCTTGCTTGAATCTTTCCCCTGGTCTTCGATACACTCTGTGTCTTCCATCGTGCTTGTAGAGCATAAATTTTGATTCGTCGGAGAACATAACTTTTGACCAATCTTCAATACTCCAATTTACGTGGCTCTGGGCATATCTTAGTCTTGAAATACGATGCCCACGCTCCAGTTTAGGGCCGTTTGCAGGTCTAAGGGGTTTTAAGTTAGATTCAGCAAGCCGACGTCTTACTGTCCATGCACTTGGGTTACTTCCTCCGAGGCGTCGAAACTGATTTGTGAGTTCAGTTCCTGTGAGAAAGCGATTTCGAAGCATGGTGTTCACCAAGTATCGGTCTTCTCGTGCTGTGGTACACCTGGTTCTGTCCGTTCCTGGTCTGCGTAGGTTAGAACCAGTTTCTTCGTAACGTCGGAGAACTCTTTGTACTGTTGACAGCGACACACCGACAGTCCTGGCTGTATCGCGCTGACTCCGGCCGGTTTCCAGCATTGTAAGTATTCTGGTGCATTCTTCAGGCGTAAGCGACATAATTTCAGCTTGAATAATGTATATAGAGCACTATCAACATGGTTTATGTACCCACATAAATGACAGATTACAAACAAAAGCAAAACCAAATGCTGTAATTTCGTAGTTCCATCTTCGAAAGTGGCCCTTTTTCAAGTTTGATTTTTTTATGATATAACTTTACAATAACTAAGAAGTTTTAATACCTTCATTTAAGGAGTATTACATTGTCTATTAAATACGATTTATTGCATTAACCTAGCATTTTTAGTTTCCGAGATTTTTAGGATTCTTTAAGTGACCCGGATTCATTGCTCTCGAGTGTATTATTTCAGGAACCAAAGGTACATAGTACATAGTACACAGTGGGTAATAAAAAGAACATTAACGAAATAATTGATCGCCATAGTACTATAATTTACTGCTGATATGTATCAACCATATCAACGTGTCCGTGCGGTAACGTTTTTAAAATATAATGTCACTAGGTACTCCAATGTGTACTTAGCCTGTCGTAAAAGCCGACAGAAATAAATGAGAAGGCGATGATCTGGTAGCCTTATGAGAACGAAAACTTGATACGAAACGCTGTGCCAACCCGTTAACCAGCGTGAGTAGCGTGACACGGAAGAGGCTGATCCTCCAGTAACTTGTAGCTCGACTTGGCAGTGAGTAATGTATGGGGTGAATACTACTCGTATAAATAAATAAATAATAATAATAATACTTGTTTCCATTTCTAACAAATGGTAGGTATATCGTTCGTATCTGAATAACGTAAATATCTTTAAAGAAAATAAAATATTGATACAAAAGGTAAAACTCTACACAACAAAGTAAATATATTATGAAGAAATTATGTTGTGAACATCGAAAACAGAAACACAATTATCACTCCTTACATAAACTAATAAAAAATTCATGAGAAACTCGTCCAGTATCTATCACGTTAAAACGTTTATTACAAAACAGATTTATTTATTACAGAACTGGAAAAGTTTCACAAAATTATAGTTAACTAGATATTTAGAGCAGCAAGAAGCCAACAACATATATCTCTTACAAAGAAATTCGTTTCTCACACAAATTATAAAATGAAAAGTTTTCTTGTAAAACAAAAGTGCATTAATACTAATGTCTAGTGGTTAGATGTGCCGCCTTTGGATCAACGGGTCCCGGGTTCGATTCCGGGGTCTGGCAAGTGTATTTGTCTAAACCAGAGGCACTGGCTCGGAGTCTGGGTGTCATTTCTATCTATAATAATGTATGTATTTACAAAAAAAAAAATTATATAAGTAGTTTATCATCCGTCTCGTTACCATAACACAAGCATTAAGTTGCTTAGCTTGGGACGAGATGGCGTTGTGTGAAATGTCCAAGGATATTTATTTATTTATTATTTATTTATATCACCATAGGTATGCAGAACCTGTCCATATCCTGCGCTCTTGTCTGCCTCATAGTACTGGGTAGCTCGGCGTTGGTGGGTGCTTTTGGCATCTGCAAGCACCAAATTAGCGCTGTACTGGTCACCGGAGTAATGTACCTTTTAGCTGGTAAGTGACCTTTATGTTACTTCTTCCTTTAATTACCATAATCAAAGTAGTTCGATATGGGCTCCATCAGAAGGCTCAGTCACCCAAAGGGCAATGGAGAGGGCTATGCTCGGAGTTTCCCTGTGGGAATCGAATTGAATCAGAGATACGCAGAAGAACCAGAGTTACCGACATAGCCCACAGGATTGCCAAAAAGAGGCAGTGGGCAGAGCACACAGCTCGCAGGACTGACGTTGACGGGACAAGTTTTCGAGTGGCGAATGCGTTCCGGAACGCTCAGTGCTGGTAGGCCTCCCTCACGGTGGACCGACGCCCTGGTTAAGTTCGCCGGAAAACGATGGATGCGGGCCTGGGACCGGCCCTGGGAGATATATGTCTAGCATTGGACGTCTTTTGCTTGAAATGATGAGGATGATGATTAACGTGACCATTTTATTTTCGTGTTTGAGCGGGACGCCTACTGACTTTTGTATAAATAAATATACAGGGTGACGCACTACATGTATACTATCCAAGAGAGGAAAAATAGTATACCATTGAGGGAATCTTTGTGCAAAATTTGAAGAGAAAACAAGCTACTTAATGTTTCGATAAAAATTTAAAAAAACCTGACCGATTTATCGATAAAATGTGTTACATCCTTGCTCACACACACAAATGTAAAGAAAGTTCAATCACATCACCAACAATCATCAGTTTGAAACACATTGATAAAACTTGCCACATCCCATTTCACGCACACGAATGTAAAGAAAGTTAAAACACATTAGCAACAAGCATCTGTTACTTTATGTTAGCCTGGTACTTGTTGTGGAAGAAAACGCAAGGCGCGAACGACGCTCTTTATGTTAAAATAGTTCGGTGTACAGTGTCGAGCTTATTCAAACACCTAGAAAAACAATTTCTCGAAAACACACACCCCATGGCTAATTTTTATTACTTGTATTTATTTAAAAAACAAAACCTTTACACTAGTTATAACCTGTATGATGAACACATCCGACACCCAGACTCGGAGCAAGTACACTAGCCCGACCTCGAAAATCGAACCGGGGTCCAGCGTACCAAAGGTAGCACATCCAGCCCTTAGACCAACAAGGCAGCGAATAATCGGTTCACAGTCATCATCATCATCATCATTTCAGCCAAAATACCTCCACTGCTGGACATAGGCCTCCCCCAAGGATTTCCACAAAGGCCGGTCCTGGGCCACCCGCATCCACTGCTTTCCGGCGACCTTAACCAGGTCGTCGCTCCACCGTGTGGGAGGCCTACCAGCACTGCGCCTTCCGGAACGGTTCGGTTTGGTTCACGATGAAATTGCAATATTGCCTAATTATTTGAAAGTTTGTACATACCATTTGCTTTTCAAATCCTGTTCAGCTTTAGTAAGATTTAAAGTTATCACGGTCACTCGCACTCATATTTTAAACACATCGATATTCACCACAGAGATAACAAACACAATACAGAACACTGTTAAGCTCTCCTAAAAATGGTTCGATGTGCCTTCCACCCCTTTCGATGCATAAAGCTGCTCGACGAGCTATGGAGCGTGTCACATTTCTCAGCATTTGAGGTGTAACTGTATCAAATGCAGTTACGATCGCCTGCCTCATTTGCTCTGCTGTGTCCCACTGCGTAGCGTACACGTAACTTTTCAAATAACCCCACAAGAAGAAATCTAATGGGGTTAAATCTGGTGACCGGGGGGGCCAGGCCACCGTACCACCACGACCTATCCATGTCGCGAAACGGTGTTGTAAGTAATCACGGACCACGCGTGTGTAATGCGCTGGTGCACCATCATGCTGTAGCACCATGGCCCGGTAAAGGGCCAATGGAATATCTTCCTCGAGCCGCTCTTCCAGTGGCCCGGTTAGCATGGCTAAATAATTTTCGCCATTTAACCGACCGGGAAGGAATATAGGGCCTATAAGATATTCTCCCACGATGCCGGCCCACACATTAATTCGCCACCGATGCTGAAAGTTTGATTGACGAGACGCGTGGGGATTCTCGTATGCCCAGACATGCTCATTGTGTTGGTTGGCTAATCCATGTCTTGTAAAACTGGCTTCGTCGCTCCACAAAATGAGCCTGCCGAAGTTTAGGTCGGCGCGGATCCTATCTTGGTACCACTGGCAAAACTCGATACGTGGTCTGTAATCCGCCTCGGTTAGTTCCTGGGTACGTCGGTAGTGGTATGGATGTTGGCTGTCCCTTTTTAAAGCACGCCAGGCACTACTTTGGGTCACACCTAAAGCGGCCGCGGCATTACGTGTACTGCGTCTCGGATCCTCGGCAAAATAATTTAAAATTTCATCTTCGTCTTGCCAGGCGGCATGGGTTCTTATTCTTCCACCATGGGTAGTTCGATGAAACGTGCCAGTGGAATGGAGCCTGTAGACCAACCTACGGAAGCAATGATACGACGGAATCCTTCTATTGGGGAAACGCCGCATGTAAAGTTGTCGTGCTACTGTAAGATTATTGTTGTCACTCGCACCAACACACATGATCATGTCGTAATACTCATTGTTTGCATATTCGTTCATGATTCCGCGCTTAATTCACTGCAGTCCAACCCGAAACTATACCACAACTATCCTAGTCAGTCTCGTGAAGTGAACTGGTGAAAGAAATAGACAGGTATCAAAATAGACAACAATAAACACTCTATTCAATTTTAGGGATCGTTATGGTTACAAATGAATTCCTTTGATTAATTATGAATTTTGAAAATAACAGGGTCTTTTCACAACAATCTTAGTCGCTGCTGTATTGGCGAAAGAGTAGGTTCGGAAGCAAATTGTTTTACATCATTTTGGTTTTTTTTAAAACATCCAATAATTTATTAATGGGAAGTCGCCATTATGAAATGATACTAATCTAATTCTGGAATAATCAAACAGTTTCGGAAAAAGATTAAAAAAATACACGGTTTTATGAGTGTTGTGAAGATTAGTTGCGACATGCAATTAAGAATGTAGTTAAATAAATATTGAACAATTGTACGGAATCTGAATTGTATCGCGCCGAGCGAGTCGGCACACTGAAAGGTATTCTTATCTATGTGCGATCAGTAATAAAGAACGCGGTTCGGCTTGTCAAAGGGCTCACCGGCAGGCGGAAACTAAAACAAAATGCTGTTCCATAGAGTAAATACCTATCTGCAATACTGCTTTGAAATCATTTTGAACTTTATTCCTTCCCCAAAATAAAGAACAATCTACAATACAATACAATAATATTCTTCGGAACAAGCGAAATGTTCAAAGGGCGGCCTATTCCTTTCAATTAGCAGCGGTAACCGATCTCTACTAATTTATGATAGCCTAGTACCGTCCGTGTGGTGAAAGATTTAGAATACATAGTGTCGTGTCACCAGCCCATTCCATCCTGGGGGTGTCGTAAACAAAAAGAAATGACGGGGCCCGAGAACCTAGCCGCAAGAGAAGTGAGGCTTGATACGAACCGCCTCGACCGTGCTGCCACCTTGTTGTTGTGAGGGGGCTTGCGTGCCTTTAGAATCCGTTGGGGCCATACCGGCTTAGGGTCACTCATACATGGCGGGCCCACGGGAAGAGGTCAGACGAAGAGTGGCGTGGTGGTTTTTGGCTCCGGGTACTCCTCTGTCCTCGGAGTTGCCTCGAGAGCCTTAAACTGCCACGTCACACGGCGAGGTGATGGGAGCGGAGTGGCGGCCAGGCGTTGAGGCCAAGGCTGCCGCCACTGGCATTGGAGGGGCGACCAGGGCTGACGCCGCTAACAGCGGAGGGCGGCCAGGCTGGCGGACCAGGGCTGCCACCGCTAGCAGCGGAGGGCGGCATTGGAGGGGCGACCAGGGCTGCCACCGCTAGCAGCGGAGGGCGGGCAGGCCGGCGGACCAGGGCTGCCGCCGCTAGCAGCGGAGGGCGGCCAGGCCGGCGGACCAGGGCTGTCACCGCAACTGAGCGCCGCGTGGATCGGGCGCTACTTCATCTGGCGCCTGACGGAGGCACGTGCAATGTCCCGCACGTGCCTCTCAATGGATTGGGTAGCTTGTAAAAGCGGGCCAAGGTCCCATCAGGGTCATGGAGTATACCATCGGCAGGAGTTAAGTTTTTTTTTTTTTATGTAATCTTTCGGGCAGTTGAGGGACACCGTTGTTTGTAGTGGGTAGGTTGGGGCGCAACTACCATCTCTCCGATCCCCAGGAGGCTGGTGTTTAGCGGTCGGGTATCCAGCGACAGCTAAGAGGAATTTCAACGTAAAAAAAAGACGGGTTGGAACAGGGCTTGTGTCAGGTTTTCCTTCTCTTGGGGCTAGGTGATCTGCCTCTTGCGTTCTTTTAGTTGCCTCTTTCGACACCCTTATGGTTGTATGGGTTGGTGACATTGTGTATTCGAAATGCGTCACCACACGGTCAAATCCCTGTGTGTGTATGTTTACGAAACTTTAACCCAGATTTGGTAAACATACACTCATAGGTTCATAAACCTATTAAAAAAATCTACAGTCGCCTAGCCGCGGCGGCGTTCTTTTGATTCGATGAGTTCTGAGTAATGAACGGAAACTTAAACCCAAAGCGTGAAATGAAATTATAAACGTAAATATTATTTCGTTATTTACAAGACATTATGTTGCACCTATGGTACCTACTTATCGATACTCCACTACAAGGTACATGTGGTAGCATTTATTATACAAAAAAGAAAAACAAAAATGAATAACATTTTAAGGCTTGTGGTTGTGCAAGTGTAACATAATAATTTTGAAATATTTTAAATGTTTCACGAAAAAAAATATTAGCAAAAAGCATTTCCTGGTTGGAGATACGAACCTAGTAACTTTTAAACGGATTCCCAGTGTCGGAGCGGTTTCTAACAGCGCTGCCGTGGCCTTGTTGTGATTTCACGAAATAAGCCGTCTATTATTATGACCGTTTTATAAACAATACGTAAGGCGGCATGGTATGTGGCATGACGTAACCTTCGCCGATCTCTGTTGTCCTGGTATTTAATATACGAATGAATGAAGTTCAAATTGTGCTAGAAAGTGGGGGAGACAGTACTAGAAAGGGAAAGAAAATAATTATAACCGTACATAAAATTCTTAAGTGTGAAATTGTATTTAAATAGTATTCAAAAAACTATTTTAACATTAATTAATATGGATGATTTTATTGAAATCACGTTGTTCGCATGTTTCACACACATTCTGAACGTATTTTTGAATTTACTAAACGGGGAGACTTTCTTGGCACTAAAGCCAAGAAAATATGGCAGAAAATATCAAAAATATTGATGACGGATTTAGAATACACAATGTAACCAACCCACACTCTCCTGAGGGTGTCGTAAGAGGCGACTAAAGGATCGTAAGAGACAGATCACCTAGCCGTATGAGAAGGAAAACTTGATACAAACCCTGTGCCAACCCGTCTTGCCAGCGTGGCATAATTTCCCTCCATGAATTTGGAGGAGGCCCGACTCAGTAGTGGGTCATTTATGGACTGAGACGACGAAAAGAACAATACCGCTTAGAGAACCATCCAGTGAGTTCTGCTCCTTTGCATTGATATTTCATAATATTTAGTTTATTATAACTAGTCTAGCTTTATTGTGGTAAGCATTCCTAGTCTCGGAACACCATCAAAAATGTACCTGCTATCACGAAATATTTTAAATATTTGTTTAAAAAATAGTAGCAAAAAGCAATTTCCCTGATGGGATTCGAACCCAGTAACTACTAAACGGATTCTCAGTTTCCGAGCGGTTTCAAACAGCGCTGTCGTGGCCTTGTTATGATTTCACGAAATAATCAGTGTATACTTAAGACCGTTTTAGAAACAATACGTAAGGCGCGTACCTTCGCCCGATCTCTGATGTCCTGGTATTATACGAATGAATTATTGTGCTAAAAAGTGACAGAGGCAGTACTAGAAAGGCAAAGAAAATAATTATAACAGTACTTTTAATTTTTATTTGTGTGAGTTATAATTGTAAGATTATTCAATAAACTATTTTAACGTTAATTAATAAGGACGATTTTATTGACATCATATTGAACGCATGTGTGGTGTGCGCGCGTTTTGTCACGTTTGTACGAAAGTAATGTAAGTATGTTGTCCTTGTCGATGGCATGAAAATATTACTATTGAGAAAGGGATAGCAACATTTTATAAACTTTATCTACAATGTTTAAAGTAGGCGGTACTTTTAACTAATATTACAATACACAGCATTGCATCACCATGTGTGCGTGATTAGGGTTCATTTTGCGTAAGATGAACAAATAGTGGCTTGTCCGAAAACGGTACTTTTCATCATCATCATTTCAGCCAAAAGACTTCCACTGTTGGACATAGGCCTCCTTCAAGGATCGTTTCCCGGCGACCATTACCAGTTCCTGGGTCCAACTTGTGGGAGGCCTACCAGCACTGCGTTTAGACTTAGGCACTCTTATTTGTAGTAAAATGCTAGTTTTTTTAATATGCCCGGAGGCCTTTTCACGGGATTTGCTTCAAGTTTTCCTCTCCTGAACCTAGATTGACTAACTCTTGCGTTCCTATTGAGGCTTTTTACGACACCCTAAGGATGGAATGGGTTTTTGTGTAGTCGCATCCATTACTACACGGCGTGTTAAACAATTTTATACTCTTAGCTCATAAAATAGGCACTAATAAATTGGGGCGCCTCTAATAAATGCAGAAAAGTTAGCTAATTGGCCAAGATGTCCGGGTAACGCATTTTAGAAGGTAATACGTTAGTATTTCTCCTTAATTAGCTTTTTTTGTGCCGCGATTTTGGTGATAAAGTGGGTTGCTGACAAAATTCAAGAGTAGCAGACGGTTTACGTACATTTCTTTATGCTTAGAAATGGCATTTACTTTACATATTGGCCAAAATCGTAAAACCCGAAATTTATCGCATAGTTATCCCTAAGTTTTATTTTCAGTACATTCCCAGCAGCAGTTCCTAATAAAACCATATAAGTACGTTAAAACGACTTTAAGTTCAAAAGCTAAATATGTACCTACCTAATTGGTTGACCTTACCACAGTTCTCACTTCGTATTGTGGGTAGTTTCAAGATCTTAGTTTTATTTTAACTTGCTAATGGAGGTTTCAAATACATTCTCCATGATTCCTAATTTATTTTGAAACTTATGAAGACTGAAAATGACTTGTTCCATACTACTACTACTACTATTCAGCCTACTACTACTGGTGTGTCGGGCCTCTTTTCATTACAGGTTAGCCTACTGTGCCACGCTGGCTAGACTGGTTGGCACAAGGTTTCGTATCAAGTTTTCCTTCTCCTACGGCTAGATTTTCAGTTGTGTCATTTCCTTTTGTCGGCGCTTATGACACCCGCAGGATGGAATGGGGTGGTGACCCTATGCATTCAAAATCCATCACCATACGGAATAATGTTTGTTCCATACATCTTATTAACTATGAAGTATTTCCAAATGACCCAAAGGTTAATAATATTACTCGTAAAGCAATGTCTTCTAAGTTTTGATAATTTATTTACGCAAAACCCTTGAAAAATATTTAAATTAAATCATTTTATAAAATAATTACGTGCGGAACCCAATGGGAACACATTTTAATATTTTTAATACAAATAACTTTAGTACCAGGAGCTCATGAGTAGTAGTAGTGTAGGTAGTTGACCTAATGAGGTAAACGACCCTTCACCGCTGCGCCGGCTGATTATGTAATGTACATATTAGTGATGTACAGGTGTCGATAATGACATTAAAAATGAAAATAGAAAAAGCCATTTTTCTCGTTGATGGGTCAAGATAAAGAAAATCTGTTACCGTAGATCTATTACTCAAGACCCATCCTACACCCCCCTTTCGGCTTGGATAGGGTTTTCCGAATCAGGCTGTATATATAGAGTACGTTGGTGTACGTAAGATGTCATATTTAAGTGCAAAGGATATAGAGGTTTATTCGTAAAGCGGGACATTTTTGTTCTTGTTGGGGACAGCGAGACGGACAGCCTGAAAGCGGGACAATCCCGCCCAAAGCGGGACGTATGGTCACGTTAATGATGATAGACACAAGCTCACTACAATTATCCTTTGTCTCAGTACGGCTCCTTTTTCACAGGATTATTTGCAATGTTCACCCTAATGATAATACACTGCAAGAGGATTCAGCGAGTATCTTCGCGGGGCACCTCACACGGCGACCACACGGGAGACGGCGTGGTCGGACCTCGAGGACCAGCATTGAACCTCCTCTCAGCCAGAGAGTTCTCCACCTCCTGGTCCGTGGAACTAGGCTGGGGAGGCGTAGCCCTGGCCACAACGACATCCTTACTATGGATATTGCTCTCCAAAATTATGAGATACAACCCTATATCTACTATGCTACTGTAGTCGCGTTTCAATCTTCCTTAGTCGTTTCTCGGGAGTGTAGTCAATTAAATGTTATTTGAATAAGTTTCATTAGATATTGTAGACAAGTTTAATTTGCTGCTTCAGAAACATAAAGTTTAAATTGCATTAATAGACAAACGAGCCAATTAGATTCGTCAATCACCGAACTTAGTGGTGAGCAGCTGTGGAAAAAAAGGTTTCACTCTTTAGAGACGTGGTATCTGATCTGAAAGATCCAGTTCCTCATCATCTTACCTACCTAATATCCCGAGCTCATTGCTCGTATGTATATCAATCACTTTTTTAAATATGTGGACGTATTAGGCCGGTACATAAAGATCGATTGCACCATTCCAAATTCAAATCAATATTCAATGACAAAAAATCAACTATTTTGAATGTAAGTATTTATGGTTATGGTCTAAATTTAAATAATATATAAAAACTGCAGAGCTTGCTGCCGTCCATAAATCTTCCTTCCTATTACAAAGTTTCGTGTAAATGTATATATTATTTTTACTTTTGGCATTTAATTAAGATTATACTATGCAAAAGAAGCTATTACCTCTTCAGCCAACGCAAACAAACTGCATAACGTGGGTGCTTTTCCATAAAAGTGACAAGTTATTTTTCGATGTTTGGCCTCTGCAAATGTTTATTTAGGTAAGTACTACATTTGCATCAGGCTAGAGTTTGATTTTTTTAGCCTGCAGAAGATATTTACTTAAAGTTTTAGCTTTTGTAAATAAGATCGTGAAGCAAAGTATTGTCCTATCTTCTCAATAAGTAGGTTGTTTCTCAGTCCTTCACAAATCAGGCAAACACGAGGCATAAATTAAAGACTATCACTACATAGTATAAAACAAAGTCGCATTCTTCTGTCCGTCCCTATGTATGCATAAATCTTTAAAACTACGCAACGGATTTTGAAGCGGTTTTTTTAATAGATAGGGTGATTCAATGGGAAGGTTTATATGTATAACCCACCCCCGCTTTGCACGGGCGAAGCCGGGGTGGGCCACTAGTTAAAAATAAATGGAATGCACTTTATTTCTTTTTGAATTATATTCCAATCCATAAATTACGAATTTTAGTGTTGTGAGCATAATAATAATCGTAAACGAATAAAAGGAAACGAAATAGTTATTATTAGATAGTTCTCATCACCAAATATTGCATTTTGCGCTTTAACAATTTGTTTATTACCCCGATTAGAGTATTTTTTGTAATTAATAAAAAAAAACATTATTTCAGTTATAAATTAAATAAATAAAATAATTTTACCGGTTATAGAATTATAATAGCTGTTAACCTATATGTAGTCTTTTGCTGTAAATTCTATCAAGCAATTAACGCACATTCACAATTAAAATTGTTATCTTCGTATACTAAGTTACTTTTTCTTGTTGTTAAAGTTAAGATATTCTACAGATTTAAAAAGTTTGGCTTAAGATGTGATAACTTAAAAGATTTACAATACATACTACTAACTACATGGAGGGTAATTAGCCTACTGTGTCACGCTGGCCTAGTTATAGTACCTAGGGTTGACATAGGGTTTCTTTTCAAGTTTTCCTTCTCTTGCGGCTAGGTTTTCGGCGTTATCATTTCCTTTTGTCGGCTCTTACGACACCCTCAGGACGAAATGCGGTGGTGACACTATGTATTTTAAATCCGCCACGGAAAATGTATGGGATATCCATGGACGTATAAAAAAAGTCGGACAGTCTCGCTAACTAAAAACTGTGACATCATAGTCGGCCAGATCAGCTATATGTACAGGCCAGCACGCACACTTTCACACATTAGTCGGCCATTATGCGCGTGAACATCGATGCTTATAGACGCAATATGCGGCGAATAAATAAAAACTATAAATCATGTCTTGCGTGTTAAAATGGTGTAAAAACCGTAGTGACCGAAAGAAAAACAATCCAGGAATCACGTTTCATACGTAAATGAATAATTCAATCACTTATTTCCAGATTATATACATTAAAATCAATTTGTATTTGCTAGAACAAAACAATTAATTTTAAGTTCAGTGTTGCCAATATTCACGTGTGAAAATTAACCGAAATGTGGGCAATTTTTCGTTTATTATAAAAATCAATATATTATTATGGTTAATTATTTAATAGTTACTACTGGGTATTTTATTTTATATTCCTTTTGCTAGATTTTCTAAGGAAAATTAAGTATGGAGAAATGATTGAATTAAAATTACTTAGTAGAAATTGTAATGGTGAAAATGATTGGATTCCAACAAATACAGTGTCATTTGCAGTACACATTTTGATGCGGATGACTTATAAACAACTAAAGGAGGACTCCGGCGTGTTGTTACTTATGCAGTACCTTATAAGGTAAATTAGCAATCTACCAAGACATGGATAATACCAAAAAAAATGAAAATATGCCGCTTATTTTTTCAAAATTTAAATGTACATTGTAGCTATTGTGTCGGTATATAATAATAATAAATATCCTTGGACATTTCACACAACGCCATCTCGTCCCAAGCTAAGCAACTTATTGCTTGTTTTATGGTAACGAGATGGATGATAAACTACTTAAATACATTTTTTTTTTGTAAATACATACATATTATAAATAGAAAAACACACAGACCCGGGACAAATACTTGTAGGTCGTACAAATATTTCTTCCGTGCGGGGATCGAACCCGCGACATGCTGCGCAGCAGTCGATCGCTCAACCACTGCACCAACCGTGTCGTCGAATCGTAAAAATATTCATATATTATTTTAATCCCCAGTGCTTTATTTTGTTTTAATATTTGTTTGAGTCAAGACACGTGGCAGAGGAATAAACTGTTACTGTACCTACCATTTAATACCAGTGCTTCTTAAGAGGTGCGCAATAAATTATAATAATAGTTAGGCAACATAAATATATTATCACAAAAAAAAATTTGGTAATGTAAGCATTTCTTTTAATTTAGAATCGTTTTCAACACATCTCGAAATTAGAGGAAATTTCAAAAACCTCTAAAAGTAAAAGACATTATTATAAAAAAAATACTCAACATTTAGGATGTTAAAGTTAAACATAACAATTTCGAACAATTTTTTTTTTATATTTTAACCATGTTTTTATTGCAAAATTTTGTTTATCTTGGCAACCCCAAAATTAACTCACACATACAGAGCTGCCGCCATTTTGGCGTCTCACTTTTGTCTTAGCCAGAGTTCGGTCCGCCTTTTTTTATACGTCCATGGGGATATCATAAAATCACGTGACACTACGTCACGTGATCGTACGAACGATCTACGGGATGACATGGGATGACGCGAACTTGGTTGGTTGTTTTTTTTAACCCTTTTTTGACTAAGAATGGCGTTTTATTATATTCTGTACCTCAAATCTAAGCTTAAGCACAAAAATGTTAAAAGCCATCGCTAAATTGTGATGTCATTTTGTTTCTATGAATGTTGTGCATTCGCTGTTTTGTCAATTGTTATTTTATACGCGTAAAACAATACATTATTTTGTTTATTAGTTGTTTCATTTATCCTGGTTAATATTGTAACTAGATTGTTATTAAAATGTTGAGACGATTTGGATGTAATTTTATGCCACCCTTAAACTATACCTACTTCAAATCAAGAAGGAAGCTTGTAATCTTCAGGAAAAATAAAGGCTTTGACAATTTCGTGGTTTGGCCACATTTTAAATTAAGGCTGTAATTGAAATGCCCGTGTCAGTTCAGGCCCTTAACGTTACTTTTTAGTTATACATATTTAAAAAGGACTGCTAATTGTGAAATCGTCACAAACCCGAATTAAAATATAAAATCACTAAGGCTGTCTGTCCACCGGAGCGGAGAGGCAGCTCGGAGCGGCGAAATATTATAAATATCCTTGGACATTCCACACAACGCCATCTCGCCCCAAGCTAACAACTTAATGCTTGTGTTATGGTATCGAGATGGATGATAACTACTTATATTTTTTGTAACTACATACATATTATAGATAGAAAACACCCAGACCCGGAACAAATACTTGTAAGTCGTACAAATATTTCTTCCGTGCGGGAATCGAACCCGCGACATGCTGCGCAGCAGTCGATCGCTCAACCACTGCGCCAATAAGATTGTACAAAATCTCCACCACATTGGTTAATATTCCGCTCCGGTGGACAGGCAGCATAAAGACTGTATCAGTAACGTTTGTTAAATGGGTCCTAAATCTTTGCCGATTGAAATGTACGCAGTATATTACATGTTTATCTTTTCCAAAGATCATCATCATTTGCTGAGCCGGGCTCCTCCAAATTAATACGGGGATTTGTCTATTTGTTGCGTGTCTCTCGGGTTTGTATAAGTTTTCCTTCCCTTGTTGCCAAAGATACAACGGCTCAACGTCTTCAAATAAATGAATTCACTATTATTGTACAAAATTACATTTATTACAATAACTTAACCTATATTTACATTCAGTCATTTGAAGTAAAGAATTACATAGTGTAACAGTAACAAGACAATAAAATAGTTTCGTTCCCAGTTTTAATGACGGCTTTCAGTCGTCGTATCAGTCCATTTGTAACCCACTACTGAGTCGGGCCGCCTCCAAATTCAGGAGTACGCCGGCTAGACCGTTTCCGTGTCGTGACGGATTTAGAATACATAGTGTCACCAACCCATTCTATCCTGAGGGTGTCGTAAGAACCGACTAAAGGAAATAACACACTCATAATTCGTCTACCCAGCGTGGCACAGTAGGCTTATTACCCCCCATGTAATGGGAGAAGGCCCAGCTCAGCAGTGGGTATTTTATTACCTAATATGCAATATTAGTTTATCAACACAACCTACTCGAAACTGGTAACTCTCATCATCAGTTGTCATCTTTCAACAAATCATCTTCTAGATCAAAGTCTTCTGCTTTCCTCTTCTTCGGTCGCGGCCTCTTGCCTGCCAACATCTCCATCTTAATCTTCTTCGATTGTTTCTTCTTCTCTTTCATTTGAAGCTTCCTTTTCGCCGCCTTCTCTGGATTATTGACTTTCTCTTGTAGTAAAAGCTGTAACAAACATATTTTATACAACGATGCACTTCATATACAGGAGTATTACTACTCAGCCCATAAATGACCCACTGTTGAGTCGGGCCTCCTCCAGTTACATGGAGTATAATTAGCCTACTGTGCCATACTGGCCAGACGGGTTGGCACATGTTTACGTGAAATTTACTTTTGTCGGCTCTTAAGACACCCTTACGGTGGAATGCAGTGGTGACACCATGTATTCTAAATCCGTCACCACACGGACACTACTACTAAATACAGCAAATCAACTTTTTTCCTTAAGGTGAATGTTCCAGGGTAGCCCGCGAAATTCAAATCTTGATGACTTTGAGCTTGAAAAAGTTTTTCTTGCACCTCTATGAGCTTGGAGGGTTGTATTGATGATTTTGATGATTATAATTCTATAACTACATACGTCTTACAGCCGCGAATAACATTTTAATCAACACACAACCTAGCACTGAACTGCAAATTGCAAAAAACGTAAATAAATTTGAATTTCGCGGGCTACCCTGGAGCATCCACCTTAAGATGTTAGTCACCACGTGTGGTGACAGAATTGCTCGAACTGGTGTAGGAAGCCTTGTGGAACTGTAAGGCTATGACCCCAAACGGCCACGTATCCATAAGGATTTCCGACGAAAAAAAAAGATTTAAAATGACCCACTCTAGATTCGGTGACTGAATTACATGGAAGGTAATTAGCCTGCTGGCCAGACAAGTTGGCGCAATGTTTCCTATCAAGTTTTCCTACCATTGTGGCTAGATTATCGGCCTTGTTATTTCTGCTCTTACGGCACCCTCAGGATGGTATAGGGTGGTGACACTATGTATTCTAAATTCGTCACCACACCAAAAGTAACAACCATTAAAACTACCTTTTTCCGCTCAGCCCTCTTGATGTTTAGCTTCGTCTGCGCCTGTGCAACCAGCTTGCTATACTCTATATCCCCGATCTTCCTCCTCAACTTCTTGCCAAGCCTGGTGGCGAGTTGTCTGGCAATAGAGGCTGGAGTGGATGGATCGCTGGTGGAAAGCTCGCGGACTATTGGCGGAATTATTACGTCTATGATGCTGGCGACTTCTTCATCGGTGAGTGAGCTGATAACGTGGGTCCACATTGTGAAGATTGTCGGTCTCTGTGAACGAACGAATGAACAATTCGTTAATGAATGAACATTTGGTGGAAAAATGAATGTTTCGCTGTTGGATTAATGAGATGTGGAACTTGTTTTATCATTATTTTATCAGTCAATAGCCGACCAATCCTGAATATAGGGGTGGACCAAGGTTGTCACAAAAACCTCAGCATCAAGCAAGCATCCATCGACTAAGGCTTTCTGTGATTAATAGAAAAAGAAGAAACAGAAAACACGTACATAAATTGAATAGACACGGGAAAATACTAAGATAGCCTAAATCGCGCTAGCAACATTTACAAACGTAATTTGCATCAGTTCCATGGAAATCGATCCTAAGAATCAATATAATATTTTCACTGCACTATGGTAAAAGGACATTAATAAATATCGTCACACTAATTTTAGACTTATTTAATCCCTCCCCCGTCCTTGCCACGTGTACCCCTTAATTTAACTCAAACGAAACTTTATTTACGTAGGTTTCATCACAAAACTCTTATAAATCGTCATATTTATAAATACCATTATCATTTTATGGCCCCTGTCCCACACTAGGTAGTCTCCACACACACCTATCAGTCGTCATACCTACATTCACGCCTTACATACACAATTCTTCACTCCTACAATCCTTCCATCGCCCTTGATCGCTGACGTGATTTCAATAATAATAAACTCTCGCAGACGACTTAACGTGTGACCCCATCCCCTTTAACGTGTGACGTAATGTATACTTCTCTGTCCAATAGACATGTGTCTAATACATGTCAGTTGGTTACAGGGTTTCGGAAATAATTTATAAGCGATCAAATGCAAAGCTTACAATGATCATCGCAGTAGGAGCCCTAGCGACTTCAACGTTGATAGCTCTCCGCAACTTGAATAGAAGCCACCTGATGTTCAGCTTTCCACCTTCCGTGTCCTGTTCCTCGGATTCAAATTTCTTCCCAAGCTTGAAACTATCCATTGAATGCACCAACTTAAATATTTGGAACAATACTGTTGTAACCTGCGACGACACAAACGTAAAAGATATTTTAATCACATAATTCATTATCATTAGGCCTCCTCCAAGTCTATGGCGGGAAATTCTAGCATGACGATGCCATGCTAGCATGGGACAAGGGTTGTATCAAGTTTTCCTTCTCTTGCGGCTGTTCGTGAGGACACCCTCAAGATGCTCTAAATGACTATATCACTACCAGCTGGTGACAAACATTTCAAGAAAAAAATATTGTTTGTTTTTTTCTGAAATTGTGCAGGAATTATATCAGCAGTGCAATCAATTCTTTTTCTTATGGTAACTAGAGTTCGGCCAGCGGTCAAAATACGACAATAATTAATTTAAAATATAGTTCTACAAATATTCTCTACAATATAACTATTCTTAATGTGATGACAGCCTTTAACAATAAACATAAGAGTATATAATATGCATGTGTGTGTGTGTCAAATACATGGTAGTGTGTTTAATGTTGTTTTATACTGTTAGAATATATTTTTATGCATAAATTAATCAAAAATATTAGCATTCTGCACTCCTTCTCTATATAAATTATAAGTGTGGGAAATTTCCAAAAGTTTTGTATAAGGGTTACAATGTTTTTGCTTGTCGCATTAATACATAGATTATGTTTTAGTTACATCTGTATAGAAAATACATTTCGCGCCATCGTTTCCTTATTGTGAACAATGGCCTGTCGTTTATTTGATAACAGGTAATTTACCTGCTCCACCATTTCCTTGGAAGCGCCGGTGGTGAACTGCGCGCACAAATCCAAGACCAAACTCCGGATAACTTGCTCCGTATCATCGTACAGAAACCCTCGTTCCGTCTCCAATTTCTTCTTCACAACATTATCTAAATCTGCCGTGTCAACCACTGATAGTATTTCTCCTATAATCTTAGCTGCTCGTATTCTAACCTGCAATTTATTAAGAGGTTTTAAAAACTCCTTATTATTGGAGGCGGTAGCCATGCTAACATGAAATTCACGAACACAAACAACACCGAGCAAGTGCCCCTGGTTTACACAAAGACAGTTACCCGGCCCCGGAATCGAACCCAGGACCCCAGGACCAACGAGGCAGTCAAACTACTACTACATAACTACAACTACTCAGCCGATAGATGACCCACTCTTGAGTCTGACCTCCTCCAGATACATGCAGGGTAAATAGCCAGAAATAGCAGACAGGGTGGCACATAAAATTTTACTTTTCCTGCGGTTAGGTTATCGGCCTTGTCATTTCCTTTTGTCGGCTGTTCCACGACACCCTCAGAATGAAATAGGGTGGTAACACTATGTATTCTAAATCCGACACCTCACATATAAATACTACAGTAGGTACTAAAACAAAACTCACCCAAGCATGAGGATATGCCAATAACGCCTTACATTGCTGCGCTATTTCGTCATAATCGTTCACATACTTGTTATTCCTCAAACTTGACGGGCAATGCACCGTGATATTCTCTAGCAAATTCAACAGCTGTATCAAACTGTGGTCTTTCTCTTTCTGTTTCTCTTCGTCAGTCTTTTCCAGTCCTTGGTCTAGTTTGATTTTGACAAATCTGCCTTCGGTCGCATCATTGCTGAGTAGTAGGATTTTCCCTCCAACCAGAGACAATATGTTGGAGAGGCGGTTTTTAAATTCTTCTTCTTCAACATTGACGAAACGCGTGCTTAGTTGAGCCGCTAGCTCGAAGTGTACTGGCTGGAAAATTAACGAACCATAAATGGTACACAATGATTAAATTGAAATGTTATAAACTGGATTGATTTTAATAAGGTTCCTTCTTTGCTAATAGATGTCACTGCTTCAATCGGCAATAACGCGATATACAGTCCTCGCCAATCTATATGGCCGCTCTGAATGTAGCCGTGGGTATGAACTTGCGCATCGTACATTTCATAACCAATACGAACGTAGCTCACTCTCACTAACATTCGGATGGCGAGGGCGCTTGCGGGTGAAAGCCGGCGCGCACGGGGTACCCTTCCTCCCCGCCCCGTGTACGTCCCGCTGATACCTGATTATGTGTTGTGCGCAGCGTAATGCGGCTACATTCAGAGCGGCCATAAAGATTGGCGAGGACTGTACTTCTTAGCCCATAAAGACCCACTGCTGAGTCGGGCGTCCTCTAATTATAGGAGGGCAATTAGTCTACCGTGCCACGCAGACTAGACGGGTTGTCATAGTGTTTTGTTTCAAGTTTTCCTCCTATTGCAGGTTGTCTGCCTCAGACATACTCAAGAAGGAATGGTATGGTGATATACCCCACGGATAAAAAGCGATAAGACTACTTACAAATTGCTGAACAAGGCGAAATAAATAAATAAATAAATATATAAATATCCTTGGACATTTCACACAACGCCTTCTCGTCCCAAGCTAAGCAACTTAATGCTTGTGTTATGGTAACGAGATGGATGATAAACTACTTATATACATTTTTTATTTATTTTTTATAAATACATACATATTATAGATAGAAATGACTCCAAGCAAGTGCCTCTGGTTTAGACAAAGACACTTGCCCGACCCCGGAATCGAACCCGGGACCCGTTGATCCAAAGGCGGCACATCTAACCACTAGACCAACGAGGCAGTGAAGGCAATGAATAGTTCATCACTCGGTTTCAGAATTTAAAGGATTTTTCATCTGTAAACTAGCTGTTTTAAAACTTTAATCTTCAAACGGATGAGCATATCTTTTTAAACAAAGCTAAGAACACTTTGATAGTAAACTGCTACTACGAGTCTCTCCGTGTGGTGACGGATTTAGAATACACAATGTCACCAACCCATACCAAGGCCATACCTAACAGGCGACTAAAAGAACGCAATAGGCAGATCACCTAGCCCCAAGAGAAGGGAAACAAGCCCTGTGGCAACCCGTCTTGCCAGCGTGGCACAGTAGGCTAAATTCCCTTCATTAGAGGAGGCCCGACCCAGTAGTGGGTCATTTATGAGCTGAAAAGACTAATACTCAGCCCATATATGACCACATGACAGTCCCGACTAAACGTCAATCAGGCCCACTTCCTCCAAACAAGTGGAGGGAAACGAACTTACTGTGACCGGTCTGGCCGGCGTGGCAGAGTGTTACGTATCAACTTTTCTTCCGTTTGCGGCTAGATTATCGGCCTTGTCACATCCTTTTGTCGACACCCTCCGGATGGAATGGGGTAGTGGCATTACCAATTCTACATCCATCACCACCCAGATATAAAAACGAAAACCACATAATCAAAATCTGTTGAAGTTCAACCACTGTGTCTGTGTGTATACTGCCGTATACATACACAGATAGCTTGAAACAACCTAATGCTATATGAAATTACCTGATTATCTTGAAAGAACGTCAGCACCAAATCGAAAAGCCTGTTTCTTTCAATCAGTGGGAATCTCTTGAGCATCGTCTCGATACACCCCGCGGCGGCCGCTCTACATTCTGGCGCACTGTCGTTTAGCATACACGCGCCCAGAGACAAAAGCAAATGAGGGCCTTGCTTCGAAAGTTGTTTCTGAAAATGTAACACAATATTATACTCTATGGACATTGGATGCAAGAAAAGGTTCGTCACCTAACGTGCGAAATTTGCAGTTTTCTGTCGCGTACATTCATACAGCTGCTACTACTAAATATCAGCCCATAGTCACTGCTAAGTCGGGCCTCCTCCAAGTACATGGAGGGTGGCCAGACGGACACAGGGTTTCATATCAACTTTCCCTTCTCTTCAAACTATCTGGGTTGTCGGCTTTGTCGTTACCTTTTATCAACTCTTACGACACCCTCATGATAGAATGGGGTGGTGACACTGTGAATACACAATTTAACAGTAATCTTACAGCCATTCGAGGCAATGGCAATCCTGTGGGCTATGCCGGTAAGTCTGGTTCTCCTGCGTATCTCCTCATTTCTGACTCGACCCCACGGGGAAACTCCGAGCATAGCCCTCTACATTGCCCTTTGGCTAGCATAGTACCCAATGGAAAACTAACTCACCATATCAAGTTTATTTATGATCATTTCCAGGAACTTTAAAGAAGATTCCCTTCCATGCTGTAACTCGTAGTTCAATTGAGACACGAAGAAGTCGATGTGCTTCTCTGATCGCTTTCCCGGCGAATAATTTGTGAGATAATTGACGAATATCACACGCGCTTCATCCCTAAACATAAATACATAATATTTTGCCCCTCCATCGTGGGTGGTAACAATTTACATACCCACGGTAGAGGTTATGTATACCCACGGTAAAGGGTATGTATACCCAATCATACTCTTTACCGTGGGTATGATTGGGATTTGATTGATGATACAATGCCGAATAATTGAGTATAACATTTTACAACCCAATACCAAATCTAGTCTGGCTAACAATTGCAAGAAATGCCTAGAAATAGATTCTGACCAGAGCACTTATTCATTAAGACTATTTGCTTTCAGTATCCTAACCTACGTCAACGGCCAAAAATTTTAACGTGGTACTATAAAGCTTTGGCTTCCTAGGATAGCGGTGCCGGTCATTTGGCGGCCGTAATATAATGGTGAACTACGTCACTAGAACGTTGTCTATGTAAACGAAATGTGCGCGGTTTCCTAGAGAGAGGTAACTGACACCGTAACGTCAATTTGCCATTTGCGATTTGCGATACAGCCGTCTTGTCGGGGACCTGTGGTTTCGTGAACGTTTAAATCTTTGGTTTCCTAGGATAGCGGTCGTAAAGTGACGTCATTCACATTTAATTTACGGCACCGCTATCCTAGGAAACAAAAGCTTAAAATCACGGGATATTTTTTTTAAGCATAGACAATCGAACAAAACATTAGGGAAGATTTTTTAAAAGAGTTCAAAAATAAAAGAGTTTAAAAGTAAAATAGGAGTCATAAACCTGCATTACCTGGATCTTTGCGATTCGCTCAGTATACAAATCTTCGATATTTTGTCCATAACCTCGTGAAGCTCGGGTGAGACTAATTTCGCTTCCAATATAGCCTTAAGCAGTGCAAACGAGTTTGATTGTTTGTCAAGATTCTGACAATCTTCTTCCGCGTATAAGAGAAGAGTTTTTAGCTGATCTTCTTCTAACTTGTAGTACTTTACATTTCGAACTAATACTGTGACAGCCTGGAAGGGTAGGAGGACAAAATGTACTACACATGCAGTAATACTGATGGTATAATACCAACTAATGATAAAACTTTTGTAAATAATAAAAAAGTTTTTTTTTTATTATACGTACATATGAACCACTACTGAGTCGGGCCTCCTCGTCGTTAGCACAGGGTTTCATATCAACTTTTCCTACTCTTGCTGGTAGGTTTCAGGCCTAGTCGTTTCCTTGTCGGCTCTTACGACACCCTCATGATGGAATAGGGTGATGCTGACACCAGACGGATGGCTATAAATCTATCAAATCAATCGAGCCATCACCCACCAGTCCACTCTAGTACACTGCCAGGCCTTTCCTAATCAGCGCTTTAGCGCTCCGTCCACCATATCTACTGTTCGCAACCTATCACAGAACCTTGCTCCATTTATCTATCTAATCATCAGTTATATTTAAACCAGGAGTTAAACTGTAAGAATTGTATCAAAGACAATTTACACCTTACCTTAAATGCATTCCTAACTAAATGATAATTATCGTTCTGTTTACTTATTTCAAACGTCGCGTATTTATGCAGTATACCAAATATTGTTTTTACTATATTAGGAACCATTTCTTCTAGCGTTGGCGTACTGACTCTTATAGTCCAGAGAGTGGCAATACACTTCAAAGCCACAGTTGTAACTTTTACATGATCACTTTTCAAAGCATCTACTAATAACGGAATTAGAGGATCTACAAATGCTCTACAATCCATCCTGGGGACTTTTTCTCTTTTCAAAATAACATAAAGTATATTCAAACTGAATTCGACTAGAACGTGGGCGTTAGCTTTTCCCGATGTCCTAACAAGTTTAGCTTGAGATTCTTTATTACGCTTTGGAGCTACAGGAATTATAAAACAATCTGGTTTAGCTCTCAACATTTTCTCGCGTTGAGCTTCAGATATTTCTCTTTTCGGTGCGCCTAATACAAATTCTGGTATACTTTCTGAAGCAACTCCATGTAGGAATATGAACAAAGACTCTATATCGATATACTTATTCGTAACTAGACCACTAGTTAAGTGCAGAAATGCCTCTTGAACTTTCAAAACTATTTTCTTCGAATGATGCTTCTGGAGAACTTCTTTGAATGGTAAAATCAAATTGATCAAGCACTTCTCCGTTATGTTTTGTGACGCAATCATCAATGTAACGAAGCTCTTTTTGCTAGGTTTTGCTTCTGGAGTTTTGTAATGTAGTTTATCAACCTCTTTTTCTTCTGACAACGCTCCGAAAAGATCGTTAGTACAAACATCAAGTATATAATGAAGATTTTCGTCGATTTCACCAGGTTTGAAGTCTGCTTTCAAAGCGTCGAGTACAGTGTGTACTGTGGCTACTAGTACATGGACTTGGAATCCTCTCGTAAGCAGTAAGGTGAGGTGCTCGAGTAAGATTCCTAAATAACTTGTACCCACAGTGAGCATGATTTTCTTTACAATATCACGCGCCATTATTCTTACTTGTTTCAATGGCGACTTTAGGAAGGAGCATAGTTTAATTATAATGCTGAAAATAATTTATCACAATGTAAAGATATACAAGTTACCGATACTAATTTATTAATGAGTTCCTGGGTTTGTGGTACTTACCCAGGCAGATGATGTTTTAATATATCACCGGGTAGCTTTTGTAGTAATTTCACGAGCGCTAAAGCAATAGGAACACGAAGCATATCCTCTTCTTGGCGGTCAAAACTACTTTTACGTCGATTCACTTTATGAGACTCTTCATGTTCAGTCATTTTTCCTATTGCACTGAAAATATAACGAATATAGTTATTATTTGAACGAGTAACCAAGAATTTGTGAATGAAATCTTACCGATTGAGCTGCGGAAGCAATCCTGATGTTAGTGATTTAATAATTCGTTTAGCTACAGAAGGCGATACATTTGTGACCCTTTCAAAAGCTGGTATATTAGTCACTTCTTTAGAAACTTCATCCATTTCTAGTTCTTCATCAGCAGTTTTTAATTCATCATCAATATTTTCCGGATTATCGTTTTCAACTTCTTCGCCTTCTTTAACCATACTTTCTGCTTCATCCTCTAGTTCTACCAGGTTCTGATCTAGTGATTCCACATTTTCGGATTCTTTCTTTTTCTTTTTTCTTGTATCTATGTTAGTCATAAGAGCTTTAGGCAATTCTATGTGCTTGGCTTTTGAAAAATCAAAGTGGAAAGCATCCAAAATTCCTACAACTATGCGGGTCAATTGTTTTTGATGTTCGGAGGAATGGCGCATTTTATTTAAATACAATTTTAATATAACTTCATAGTGATACCACGGCAGTAGTCGGCAACACGTCGATACAATTTCTATACAAGCATCAATTAAAGTATTTTTTTCTGTGTATTGATCATCGCAAATAAACATCGACGCTAACGGTAAAATGAAATTGGTCATACTTCTTGGCGTTGGACATTTTGTCAGCTTTTTGGCAACTTTGGAAAATTTCAATAATGCTCTAACACGTCTATGCATCTGAAGATGACACATGTTATCGAAGAAATCAACTTCTCTATCTTCTTTATTTGCTAATGCAGCTAAATCTGATAATACTACATCTGCCTCAGGACATTCTCGTGCTAATTCTCCCAATAGAGCAATGCTTTCGTTTCTTAATATTTCGTTTTTAGTGTCTCGTATACCAATAGATATAAGAGACAGAACCGTATCTCGGACAAGAAATTGGCCATCATTTGATGACCTGTATTTCATAAGTAGCTTTGGAAGTATTTTCTTCAAACATAATCCTGCGCTATCGCGCAATCCTATGTCTTTTTCAGTACGAATAAAATAAAAACAATTGTTGACAATAAGGATGGCAAGATCTACATCGATTTCTTCTGTCTCTAATAGTTGATATATATGTTTGTAGGCATCAATTCTTCTATCAAAGTCGGGCTGTTCAATCCATCTTTTATTGAAAGCATTCATTTCAGTAACTACATTGGCAATTCTTGCCAATATATCTTTGTTTTTAGATGCACTTTGAGCAATCGAAGAAAGGAATTTAATAAGTAATTTCCTAACATCTACAGGAGTAACTTTATTGAAAAGTACTGCAATATTTTTAAGATATACTTGAGGATTTGAACTGTGGCCAAGTAAATTGATTATCGTATTCACAGCATGTTCCATATTTTCTTCAGCCATGTTCATGCACACTTTTTTTACTAATATGGGCAAAAGCAAGTTTAAAAGTTCATCACACAATTCTGGCGATCCCACCATTTCCGTAACTCTAGATAATATTAACAAATCCCTTTTATTAACAGTGTTGGATTTTGCTGAATTCGCCATTCTTCGTTTCATTACCTCTAAAATACTTGCAATATGTGGAATGAGAATTTTACTTCCCAAGTTAATATTATCTTGTTCTTGCGACATCTTTTGAATCGGCAATGTTTTAAAAGACTCTATTGGTACTACTTCTTTATCTTCTTCATCTTCAGTCAAAATTAATAGCTTTTCTATCATATCTAAAATCATGTTGACTACACTAGGGCTAGTTTTTGGGGCAAGCAGCAGTTTGAAAATTGCTGGGAGAGCACTTATTTCGTTGTCCCCACAAACAGTAATCAACAGAACATAGTATCTAGGATTCTGACACCACGCGTTAAACAGCTTTAAAAGCACGGTAGGGCTATGAATACCTTCAATGTGTAATTTTGGTAACAGCGGTGCAATAACTGTTTCAAATATAACAAATAACTCTTCTTTATTCCAAGCGTATTTGTCGAATTGCTCAAATAACTTCCTTAAATTTGTCAATGAAAGTGTTCTTAGATTCTTCATAACTTTCACGTAACCTACATGGACTTTTTCTCCTTGTTCCAGAACTCTGGACACAGTACAACAAATCGCATACAGTATATTAAAAAACTGAGGTAACAACTCATGTTTCATATATCCTCCAAAATATTCACGGACTACCTCAAATAAGGTCAAAATACTGTGTAACTTTGATGGACTCGTCGTTGATTTTAAATCTAAACTAGACGTAATGCTTTCGTAAATTTCTTTAGGTCTCATACACAAATATTGTTTGTAAAGTGAGAAAGCCATTTCGATAAACATCTTCAATTCATTTTCATTGCAACCAGCTAAATAGCGCATTATGAGAGATCTTCTATTTTGACCTCCACCTTTTTTATCAACACCCAATTTGGAGGTCATTTTACCATAGAGAATTCTCAAAATTAACGGAATAACATGCTCCCTGTCCTCCGGTTGAATACTCTTTGAATCTTCCGTAATTTTAAACAGCGTCATTTCATCTTTAAACTTGTTGTCGTCAACAAGGTTGCACAAGTTGTTTTTGTATTGAAGAACACTTTTATTTTTATAATTCAGAACGCAATCCAGGGCGTATTTTTGCAGGCCTTGATTTTTATTCTTCAAAAAATCCATATATAATTCCCAAAACACGGGTTCTTTATGTAAAGCTCTCGGGTTCTTAAACTGTGCCAGAACTTGCATTACATGTATGAGAGTTTTAAATACAATCTTTCCAGATACAGTTTCCTTGGTATCTTCGATAGCATCTATCATATCTTCAATGTTCTCTGTGTTTTCGTCTGGTTTTTCATCATTGACATCCATTTTATTATCCCTTATTGCTATATCAATTTTTAAAGCATTCATATTGTCATTTCTTCTATATTCCTCTTCAATGAAATTGAGAAACAGAACAACGACATCACGGTTTCTCGTTTCGCAAGCTTGAATGCAATTCAACATCACTTTTAGAACCAATATCCTGTAATTAAACAAATCAGGCCTTTCTACTATGCTGTTGTAATCGGAATATAGTTCTTTAAGTGCGAGATGGTTTGTCTCAATTTCATCATCGAAACGGAATTGTTTGAGATTTTTCTTTGCGTTCAAGAAGGAAGATTCAAGAGCATTATGGAATGTGGGCCAAAATTGATCGATATTCAAGGCATTTCCGAACCCTGCAATAAATTCGGTGACAGGCTCCCACAACAGCTTGAAGTTCATGTACAATACACCAAGCATGTAATTCAAAGCAAACAGGTGAAATTCCGTGTCTTTCGCTAATGTATACTGGGTGGTGTTAAAAGACATCTTCTGAAGCATATTTATCTGGGCCCTGTACTCTTGGATAGATGGCGATATAGATTCGACTTCGTAACATCTACTAAATATTGAAAACCTTTCAATAGTGCCACCAATATCGACTGTTTTGTTCAGTTCTTGTACATTTTCAAACAGTTTATAGACATGCGTTGTTAGAAGACGCACCTAAAAACGAAACGAATGTATGTAATTTATAGAAAAAAGTAATATTTACGTATAGCCAAAAGGCATTCACATTGCTGTGCTCTAACCTAACTAGATTGCAGGGTAGTTCTCTTAACTGTCATCATCATCATTTCAGCCAAAACACGTCCACTGCTGGACATAGGCCTCCCCCAAGGATTTCCACAAAGGCCGGTCCTGGGCCGCCCGCATCTTTCGTTTTCCGGCGACCTTAACCAGGTCATCGGTCCACCGTGTGGGAGGCCTACCAGCACTGCGGTTTCCGGAACGCGGTTGGCACTCAAGGACTTTTTTGCCCCATCGGGCGTCGGTCCTGCGCGCTATGTGCCCTGCCCAATGCCACTTAAGTTTGGCAATCCTGTGGGCTATGTCGGTGACACTGGTTTGCCTGCGTATCTCCTCATTCGATCTCGCAGGGAAACTCCGAGCATAGACTTCTCCATTGCCCTTAACTGTGCCTTAACTAAACTACAGGCATCACACCTAAAACCTATGAAAAGGTCTCGGCTACCGATCTGAGAAAATCATGGTACTGCACTAGCTACGTGGTCAAGTACACAGCGATTATGTTTCATTAACTATTGCTGAAGTATTACAAAGCGCCGTGTAGTGTACTGCGCAATTTGAAACACAAAATCAACATTTCTGAGATTACTGAGTATAACTGATAAATAGTTTAATAAGCCTTCATAACTAGAACGTGTATTTATGTTGCTGTCAGACTCGTTGGATTGTCCATTGACAATGTTAGAGATATTTTAAAGCTTCGATAAATGACAGCTATTACGAATAAGACCAATTTATATGTAATGTACTTCCTATACAGGGTAATTTTCGAAAACGATAATACGAATGAGCAGTAAAAGATCATCGAACTTCTTTTTCCATATGCCATTAATAATAAATCACGTGGCGCATCATAACAGAGAATACTAACTGCTAGGTACCTACACAGGTGACGTTACCGCGGGGAGCGAGGCCGTTTCCCATAAGATATAGGTATTGCAGTTACACTATTTTTCGAACAGTATCTAACGAAAGGTTTCATAAGTTTTGTAGTATGACAGTAATATTTACAATGTGCGTTTAGTTTGACGTAACGATAAGCTTTTCTTGGGCACTTGAAAAAAATACTAATTTAATATTTCCAATTAGAATCGGAGGTTAACTCACCATGTGGAAAGGAGACGACACGTTGCTCTTCAAATAAGAGTCCACCAACATCAGATGAGGGTAGGTCAACCCATTCTCTTGCTCATAAGCCGTCAAATACAAATCCAGCAAATGCAAGCCACAGACATAATTTGGGTCTGCTGCTATCGGTAGAATGACGGGCAGAAACTTTTCTATATCACAAATCGACGTAATTTTTTTGCAGCCTGATATATGAATCGCGCTTTCTATAGCCAACGCTAGAATGAAAAGGACTTTACGCGCGCATCTCGACAACGCCGTAGTGTCACAATGGAATTTATTATGACTTGCCTGATTCTCTAGGTTGTAACTAGTTAGGACGTCGAGTAGTTTATTTATGATTTGACTTAGACTCTTAATACAAAAGTCGACATCAATCTTTTCCACATGTGGCAAGCAGAATAAGACATTAGTCAGTTTGACCGGATTATCAACCATTGTCTCAAAGTCTTCTCCAAGAGTGCTATTGAAGTGATCCATGAAGTATGATAAACATGCGCCAAAGTCGATAGGATATTTGACCCATTCAAAAAGCTTAATCCCATTTTTAGACAAAGGGGATTTCCTCAAGCAAATTTTCGTTAAAGTGCTCATGGCTTCATTATCAAATCCCGATTGTAACACAAAATTTAAAAATGGAGGCAAAATATGCATATCAAATTGCGAGTAGTCAATCACATTTTGGACAAAATTTATCAGAATGTTTGGAAATGGTAGAGGCAATAATACTTTGACTATTATGCCTGCATGTTCTTGAGACAATGAGATATTGGGTGATAGGAGTAGCACCACACCAATCTGAGCACAGACTTCCAAAACTGTCTCAGAGGATTGTTCACAAATTACTTTGATAAGTAAAAGAACAAACTGTGGTGGATTTGCCAGGTACTTCCCTCTCTGATGCTCTATTACCTGACCAGCCAGCCTCAATATGTACTCCAATCCTTTGTTCTCCTCATCATCTTCCTTCAGAATCTCTTCTGTGAACTTAATAACACTTGACCAAAAAATTGAATATTCCTTAGGAGATATTAACTGTAAACTATCTTCCACAGTTTGAGTAAGAACTCTGAATAAGATTTCTTGTTGTTCCTTTTTGTCTTTAAGAATTTGGAGAAGAAGAGGAAGAAAGGTTTCTATACAACTATGGAACTTATCTCCAACACCCCTTAATATCTCAAAAAGGAGGTGCCCACAACCTGTTATAGCCTGCAACAAAAAATCTCATCATCATTTGAGCACAACGGCTTTCCCCTGTTGCCCCATAATCAAGTCCTTAACATCTCACTCTGCAACAACTCTGGTATCTATTGTACTTATGGATCTAAATATGTGGTATCAAATACAGAGTATTAAAAGAATTCTTGTGACCAAAACCCTGGTATTAACCCCAATGATAAAATGTCATATGGTTAAATTATACAGTATAGTATACCCACTTTTACATTGAAGGTGATTGAATTGACATTTATGCCAAACATTTTTAAATAAGTTATTATAAGTAATATTATCTTCTTTGCTCATTTTTAAATTCGCAACAAACTGAAAACTAATTTATAAAGCTTTTGGTTATATAGTAACCAAAATTGGTGCAGCTATTTCAAGGTTCAGTTTTTTCCAAAATAAAAAGTAATATTTCATAGTACTCACATCATCATTATCTTTCAAATAGTTCAGTATTAAGTTTATAAACTTTTTCTTATCTCTTATGTCTCTAGCCACAAAAGCAAAGCTCTCTGCAGCAAAGTTATTTATATACTGTGGTTGTGTTTCACTCAGAAGTGGTATGATCCTCTTCAATACTACAGCAATATCTTTTTTTAAATATGGTTTGAGAACTTTAAAAAGAAATGCTAGGCAGACAAGTGTCCATTCAAGTCTTTCTGCATCTTTTGTATTCAAAAGTTTGATAAGTATGTCCAGAAATTTCGGAAACTGTGGATAGAAGTCCTCTCTCAAGTCTTTTGCTACTGACACAAGGATTCTGTAACAAAGAAGGCTTTAGTTAGAAAGCATATTTGGGACATAACTTTATAAAGATAATATTATCCATGTACCCAATAGAGAAGCCTGATTAGAAAATTAAGAAAGCAGTTTTATTAATTACTATTTCTGAACTTCACATCATTCTTAAAAAATATATGTAGTGTAACATATGACATAACTGTAAAATCATTCAGTTGTAATACTTACTCTAACAAGGGTTGTAAGCAGAGCTGGTCTTCCAATTTCAAATATTTTTCCAATGTTTCTAAAATCTCATCTTTTTTGTGTACAAGCTGAGGTACAGTTACTACACCATAGACATCTTTCCTAAACTTCTTAAAATTCTCTGTCAGGTTAAGGACATGCCATTTTTGTAGGGCAACATGAAAATGTGTTTCTTTCTCTTGAGGTTGTTGAGTGTAGACATGCTCAATATGGTAGAGAGCAGCATGGCGGATATCTATTGCATTAATCCGTTCCGCAAAAGGAATGAACTGCAAAATAATATAAGAATGTGGATAAAATATGATAAATGCTAAGAGATCTTTTTTTAATATACGGTTATTAAAAAGAAAGCAAAGTACTTATGGTTAACACAGAGAAAAATACATGGTATTTCTAATTCACAAGTTTAAGAGTTTTCCAGACTATAGTCTGTGACACATTTAAAATACACAATGTCACCAACCCATGAGGGATAGGTATCAAGTTGATACAAGCCCTGTGCCGGCTCGTCTTGCCAGCGTGGCCCAGTAGGCTAATTTCCCTCCACGAATTTGGTGGAGGCCCGACTCAGTATTGGGTCATTTATGGGCTGAAACGACTGACTATAGGCCCAACACAAGGATCTAATCAATGAATGGTGTTACACTACACCAATCGAATAACCACATTCCACTACGTTCACTCTCTATGAGGTATAAACCATGAACACAATTTATTGGAAGCAATACTTAACCTCAAATATGTAACTAGTGTAGTTCACAAAGTACTTACCCTAAAGGTGTTCGTAGTTTTGTGTTTTACGGGTTTAATCTTCATTGTGTTACAGTTGATCTTTTAACCACAAATTCACTTTAATAGCTGCATAAACGTAAATAAAACAATACCAAAAGCTTCACATGTTTTTGACAGTTTGATACTGACTGAGTACTGACTGACAGACAACCTGACATTTTGTGACAATGACACATTTATTAGTGAACATTTTTCACTTTTGCTAGTTGGGGACGACCAACTAAAAAAAGGTGGCGTTGCAGCGAGGTGTTAGACAGGGAGACGTTATCTCTCCGAAACTGTTCTCCGCTGCACTGGAAGATGTTTTCAAGGTTCTGGACTGGAAAGGGCTGGGCATTAACGTGAACGGCGAGTACATCACTCACCTTCGATTCGCTGACGACATAGTCGTAATGGCTGAGACCATGGAGGGCCTCACTACGATGCTCGATGGCCTCTGTGGAGCCTCCGAACGAGTCGGCCTTAAGATGAACATGGAGAAGACGAAGATCATGTCTAATATCCATGTTCAAGCCACTCCTGTTAACATCGGAGGTTCTACCCTCGAAGTTGTTGACCATTACATTTACCTGGGACACACTGTCCAGTTAGGTAAGTCCAACTTCGAGAAAGAGGTCAATCGTCGGATCCAACTCGGCTGGGCAGCGTTCGGGAAGCTGCGAAAGATCTTCTCGTCCACAATACCGCAGTGTCTGAAGACAAAAGTCTTCAACCAATGTGTGTTGCCAGTGATGACATATGGAACAGAGACGTGGTCGCTCACTATGGGCTCCATCAGAAGGCTCAAAGTCACCCAAAGGGCAATGGAGAGGGCTATGCTCGGAGTTTCCCTGCGAGATCGAATCAGAAATGAGGAGATACGCAGGAAAACCAGGGTCACCGACATAGCCCACCGGATTGCCAAACTTAAGTGGCAGTGGGCAGGGCACATAGCTCGCAGGACCGACGCCCGATGGGGCAGAAAAGTCCTCGAGTGGCGACCGCGTTCCGGAAGGCGCAGTGCTGGTAGGCCTCCCACACGGTGGACCGACGACCTGGTTAATTAAGATCGCCGGAAAGCAGTGGATACGGGCGGCCCAGGACCGGCCTTTGTGGAAATCCTTGGGGGAGGCCTATGTCCAGCAGTGGACGTCTTTTGGCTGAAATGATGATGATGATGAACTAAAAAAATAATCGAATCTAATCGTTTACAATGTGCGGGTTCGATCCCCGCACGGAAGAAATATTTGTACGACCTAAAAGTATTTGTTCCGGATCTGGGTGCTTTCTTTAAATAATATGATTGTATTTACAAAAAAAAAATGTATATAAGTAGTTTATCATCCATCTCGTTGTTACTATAACACAAGCATTAAGTTGCTTAGCTTGGGACGAGAAAGCGTTGTGTGAAATGTCCAAGGATAATTATTAAAATTATTTTATTTTAAATTATCTAAGTATCTAAAATAGCATTTGTAAATACTTTCATCGTATGATCCATTATCTTCATAATTAAAACAGCTATCTAGCATATCATTCCTGAAATGTAATATGTATGTACTGAAATGTATTATTAGTAATACCTTTCTAAACTGTAGTATAGAAATATGATGAATTGGTCATTGCATGACTGGTTGCTTTGACATAAATATATAAGCCTTGGCTGATTTGACTCACAGAGTTGACAGATCATGACAGATGTCTTGTTGATTTAAGGTAGACTTGGGCAACACAGTTCCTATTAAAGACTCGGTTCACCAAATCTCGTTCAGTAAAATGAACGAGTTCACCTAAATCGTTCACCAAATCTCGTTCAGTAAAATGTACGAGTTCATTTAAATCACTCTACACTACAGTTCATTTCGCTCTGTGACTCTGTGAGTCTTGAACATGAACTTTGAACGAGAGTCTATTTTATAGTTTAGTTAACGATTTAGACATTTTGATTTCCTATAAACTTTCACTGCTGTATGACAATTTAATTTTTAAACTTAAAATTTATAATAATTACAAATACTAATTACGATGAACGTTATTACCTATTAGTAAAAAACAATAATACTAATAAAGTTTAGTTTCGGAAATCTTTTGAAGTTCTGTTCACAAACAAACAACATAACGGGCACAAAATCGTCATAAAAAGACGAATACATATAGAAAAAGAAAGC
Source organism: Clostera curtula (assembly GCA_905475355.2). NCBI lineage: Eukaryota > Metazoa > Arthropoda > Insecta > Lepidoptera > Notodontidae > Clostera > Clostera curtula. The sequence continues at coordinate 4,515,131 of FR997806.1, read as the reverse complement.
GCTTTATAGTAGACAGTTCGCGCGAATACAACAATACCATCGCGGCAACCCGGTTTCGAATCAGAGAGAGCGGGAGCGATGAGCCGGTGAACTGCAGAACTAAAATACTCCACAGAGTTGATTTAGTTCAATTCGTTCACTGCCAATGAGCAGAGCAGTTCAGTGGAACGAATCACTCGTGAGTTACACAAGTCTAATTTAAGGGAATTGATAAGGAATTGATAATACATTACATATTTGTCTTGACTGAATATTATCTCGAACTGCTTTCGCTGGCTGGATATCGAATATTTTGTACTTGGTGATCCAAACACTTCTGACTGTTGTTCAATGCTTGCCAGATTGGTTAATGCATTGCCTTTCGGCTTATCCCAACGAATTACCAAACTCTACTTCCAAGGTGAGAAATTAGTTTTTTTTTAATTTTGCGGATAGAGAACTTTAATGTTCTCAAAAGAATTTTACATAGATTCGCCTATTGAGACATAATAATAATTAAATACTTTCAAATCAACAAATTAAACTATATATTATTGCAATAAAATGTATTAAGGTGGGTAATTTTAATTAGTTAGTAGGTAGGTCTAAATTTTTTGAGCAAGATTATTAAATAATCTTCCTCAAAAAATACCAAATTTTGGTATGGGACCCACATTCATTGATCTTACTAAACATTTTGCAAATAAAAACAAAACCTACTATTTTGAAAAGAACCTACTTAATTAAATGGGTTTATATTGTTTATTAATTCATCAAACTCAAAACTTATTTACTTTATCACAGAACTCTTATAAATTGTGATATTTATAACTACCATTATCATCTTACGGCCCCTGTCCCAAACTAGATGGTAGTCTCCACACACACCTATCAGTTGTCATACATACATTCACACCTTTCAAACACAATTCCTCACTCCTACAATCAATATACTAAGATAATATTAAACTATTCACAGCGCTGATTCACAATCAGCGTGGTAGTCATAGTCTACCCGAGTTCTACAATTACAAAGCAATGGATGTGAAGATACTACCAGCATTGCAGGACAATTATATGTACCTGATAGTAGATAAAGAAACAAACCAGGCAGCTGTTGTAGACCCAGTTGAACCCGGCAAAGTGCTGGATGCTGTCAAAGAACTTAAACTTGACTTAACAACTGTTCTTACTACTCATCATCATTGGTAAGTTAAGGCAATCATTATTGGTATCGCACTTGTCTGTGTGGTGATGGTTTATACATGGTTTCACCACCTGATTCCACCCTGAGGGTGTTGTAAGAGTCGATAAAAGGAAATGACATAGCCACAAGTGAAGGGAAACTTGATACAAATGCCTGTCCCATCCTGTCTGGCCAGTGTGCTACAGTAGGATAATTTCCCTCCATGCAAATGGTGGAGGCCCGACTCAGCAGTGGGTAATTTACGGGCTGAATAGTAGTAGAATCAAACTTAAATTGGGTGTGTGTGCATACTGCCTGTTCCAAAAAATAAAAACCTATCTGCAATACTACTTAGAAACCATTTTGAACTCTATTTGTTCCATGGAATAAAGAACTATTTGCAATACTGCTGTTTTGAACTGTATTCTTTGAAACCTCTTTGAAAGTGATATACCTAATTTTAGTCCAATACCTGGTATAGGTTCCCTGTAATGTGTGCTCTCTCACCCTGATAACAACATTATCATAATAATGTAGTTGTAAAAAACAATGAGTTGCATAATTCTGACTTTGATTGAAATTTATGGTCTGTTTGTTATCTGTATATTTGTAGATCAAACATTCATACTATTAAAAATGACAAGGCACGTGTCTCTTAAATGTTTTATTTTTAGTAATGAAACTCAAGAGCAAGTGCCTCTGGTTTACATACAAAACACTTGCCCAACACCAGAATCGAACCAGGGACACATGATCTGTAGATGACACATCCAACCCCAAGACCGACAAGGCGTATGTTTGAGACTCGCACGATTTAACATAATGTCATCATTTTAAAATCTTATATTTTATAGTCGCCCTACAAATCATACAAATACATTTATTGTTTAAACGTAGGTTTAAACCAATTATGGCGTTCACAATCGTCAATGGATACATCATTTTTATAATACTACTACCAGGTCGGAACGCGGCACCATCTGAGAAGACCTGGTGAAAGAAACTCAGTGGGCGTGTCTCTCATATTACAATGACCGTTTATAAATAACTAACTAGTTTCGTTTGGATCCCAAAGGGGCTCATATGAAAAATGAATTTTAAATTTAAAAAATTGAATAGTTAAAAACGAAATAATAAGTCTTGTATCCAGTGAGCCGACCAACCCCAAACAGCGGCACCTGTTCATAAGCTTAATGCATATGGTAGTTAAGGAGCTCCAATCGTAATTATTGTCTGAATTTCAAATTGAGTAACCCTTAGCTGCCTAATAGCTGGGTCCACATCGGATGATCCATTGCGCTCCTGCCGCGCGCATTCGGAGCGCGATGGATCGTCCGGTGTGGACCCAGCTAATGAGCTCTATTGGGAGCCCGAGTTCCTAGGCCAAACTATTCCCAAGCCACAGGTTAAGTGATTCTTAGCTGCTTAATGAACCTCATTGTGAACTATATAACAAAAGCTGGCATTTGGTATTCTTCAGGGATCATGCCGGTGGCAATGAAGAACTAGTACAGAAGTGCCCAGGCCTAAAAGTGTATGGGGGAGACAACCGTATCAACGCCTTGACTGATCAGATAACCCATAATAGCAGCTTCAATGTTGGAAATTTAAATGTACTCTGCTTATTCACTCCTTGTCATACTACGGGACATATCTGCTATTTTGTGACGTCACCGGGAGATCCCGATGATGGAGCAGTGTTCACGGGTACGTAGATCTGTCTGGTGCGAATACAATCTGAGCGTCAGTCATTAAGTGTACTCCTGTTTCGTTCCTGAACGATGACTGATTAGGAACTGGTTCTTCGCACCATACGAAAAGAAAAGTTTCCGACCGAATACTTTTTATCGGTCTAACATCCCTATTCGTTCAGATCGGAATCGTATAGCCGATAGAGCGCGCGAGCGAGACTGAGTGCGCATTCATTAATGTACAGAAATGAGATAGTAAATCACCGATTAGTTCAAGAGTGAGATCGAGTGTGCCTTACTTAGTGTACAGAAATGAGACAGCAAATGAGCTGTTAGCACAAGAACGACATAGTACGACTTAAGAACGGTATAGGTAAGAGGTAGCTACCACCACTACTACTCAGCCCATAAATGACCCACTACTGAGTCAGGCATCCTCCCATCGCAGGGAGGGTAATTAGCCTACTACGCGCTGGCTCGACGTGTTGGCGCAGGGTTCCATATCAAGTTTTTCTTCTCTTGCGCCTAGGTTATCGACCTTGTCATTTCCCTTTCCCTCTCATGACACCCTTAGGATAGAATGGGGTTGCGACACAGTATTCTAAATCCGTCACCACTTCATTCTGCCAATTTTGCTCCTATTCTAAAGTTCCGAATTTTTCTTTTTTAATACCATTTGTTATTTAATAGGAGATACCCTATTCCTCGGCGGTTGCGGCAGATTCTTCGAAGGGAAAGCAGAACACATGTTTAATGCATTAATAACCATACTAAGCAATCTCCCCGGCGCGACAAAGGTGTTCTGCGGGCACGAATACACTCTACAAAACCTCAAGTTCGCCGCGCAAGTCGAGCCTATGAATGAAGAGGTCAAGAAGAAAATATCGTGGTCGCAGAAGAGGAGAGATGAACAAAAACCTACGGTATGGTTGCGTAATATAACGTATCATGTATTTCTTGGTTTAAAAAACCAAACCTCTTCTCTGGTTGTAACTTGCATTTCGGGGCAGGACAACCATAAAATTATCATTGTAACAAATACAAATGGCACCCAGACTCAGAGCAAGTGACTCTGATTTATAGAAATTTACACAAAGACACTTGCCCGACTCCGGAATCGCACTGGGAACCTGTGATTGAAGGCAGCATCTAACATCTTGATGATTGTGAACGCCATAATTAGTTTAAACAATAAAGCATTTTTCTATTCTATTCTAACCCCTAGACCCGACATCGAAACTTACAAGATCTTAACTGGACACTACGACATTCAGGACTTTGAACACCACATCTTCACACGTAACGAAAACACCCATCTAAGAGGCCATGAGTAACCGACTGGTCAGAGCGTGGAACAAACTTCCAGAACATGTAATCATAGCTGACAACATAAATCAGTTTAAGAACCGACTGGACAAATACTTAGCTGCAAATGAAAACCAGTAGAAAATTGCGAGATACGGGCATCATCAGTTGTCTCAACTGCCTGCCTGATTAAATATAATAATAATAGGTACTCGAATGGCTGATGGTAGCTTCCAGAAGTGTCGTTTTTCTGGTACAAATTCATGATTGGTAGCCGTAACATTTAAAAGTAAATTTCGACATTTGCTTATTTTGTATAACTCGACATCCAAGCAAAATTAAGGCGAGCCGTTATTGCCCTTTGACCCACATTCATTTGTGAATGGCATGATTTTAGAACTCTATATTCCACAGGTACCTTCAACGATTGCAGAAGAAAAGCTCTACAATCCTTTTATGAGGGTCACAGAGCCCTCAGTGATGCGATATGCACAATGCAGAGACGCCATTGAAACCATGAGAGTAATAAGACTAGCCAAAGACAGTTTCAAAGGATAAAATTTATATGTCTTTATCTTAATTATAGTATGTCGGGCACAAGAAGTGTTTTATGTTGTTGGTGGGTTCATATGATTTAATAAATTTTTCTATCGTTTTGTTTTGTTATTATTTTTATAGCCCCATGCTAAGGGTGCTTGTATAAGGTGCCAGTAGCCAGCGCAGTTTACATGCATCATGAAAGACCAGGGACTCTATTTATAAGATCATTTATTGTTCCAGTGGTCTACTACCGACCTTACCGCATTACTAGCTTCTTGACGCTTATGTCTACTGAAATGTAAGAATTTACATAAGTACCTAACTCGTCTGCGCGTCTCTACAGTTACTAGTGATGAGCGACTCGAGTCAAATAACTCGGGTCAGCCGTCTAACCCGTCTGCCCGAGTTCAAATTTTCATATGACGGGCTAACCCGCTGACTCGCCTCGGTAGGTAAGTTTAAATTCGGGCAAGAAGGAACGGGCGGCCGCGCCGGGTCGACGCTCGTCGCAACTCGGCAGTACTCGGCACCGGCACATGACGACAAACGGTTCGCTTTGTATTATAAAATAATAAATATGTTGACTGATATAAAACTTATGAATACCTGTGATTCCTAAAAATACATGACATAAATTTAAGTACTAAACCTTTTAGTATATTTAATGAATACGAAAGTTCTGGAAGAGCGGGATCTTCACTACAAGTAAATTTTTGCTTAAAAGAAGACCCCACCATGTGATTACTTGCTCGTTAAATAAATATTTGCATGTTGTTGTTACTAGACTATTTTAAGAATTTCGAGGCTTTGTTTCAAATATTTTTAAACAAATCTAAGTATTACAAGACAGCCCAACCTAAGCCAAGTCAAATACGCGCAAGTCGAGCCCGTTGTATACTTATTAGGCAGATAACGGGCTAACCCTACTCAAGTTCTCAATTTCATCCATAGTTCGGCCGGCCAACACCCGTTCTTTCTCAACCCGAGTTGCGACCCGGGTTATACAAAATACGAACTCGGGTTGCCCGGGTTAATAAAAATGCGACCCGTCCCATCGCTAACAGATACGCACCGTAAGTACAGTCCGCGCCAATCTTTATGAATGTAGCCGCATTACGCTGCGCACAACACAAAATCAGGTATCAGCGGAATGCACGCGGGGCGGGGAGGCATTCAGACTGGCCATAAAGATTGGCATGGACTGTACTACACTACCTGATGAAGGCTAATGTATAATATTCGTTGTTAAGCATGCGTAAATTGCTTGAAATAGGGCAATGATTATTAAGCATGCTGGAAACTACTAATGAAGAATAAAGTATCCTACACATGTAAATTTCAAATAAAAAAATTGACTTACAATATGTAAAAATTTGCATTTTTATTTGCATCTCTCATTCAATGTACAAATTAAATATCAGTTTTTAAATACAAAATACCATTTAATAAGTAACCTAGACTTAAAGCTGACTATCACAAGAGATCTTAAGAGCTATTATTGCTGGAACTCTGTCATTGTTCCTTTTTGATGTATGCCGACATCTGTTCTGCATATTTCTCCTTTGATCTCTCAAACATAGCCACATATACCTGAAACAATGTAAATAATAATCAATTAAATAAAGACAAAATAATAAATTAACTCTAGCTGTTGTCATTGCTTCTCAACCCATTTTCTTTTAAATCCCCAGCTCTTGATCAGAACCTTATTGTGAGGGCTGTTTACAAACATATAATTCATAAACAAAAATGACACCCAGACTCAGAGCAAGTGCCTCTGATTTACAGAAAGATACTAAGCCTACTATTTCATAATGGCTATAAGGGCCTCCACGCATTATGCGGCTAACTAATTCTTCTACGATGTATATAGCTGCGCGCATTATGCGGCCAGGCCGCGCGGCCAATTTTTGGTCGCGCGGCCAACGAAAAACAACGCGTCACATAAGCGGCCTGTTGGCCGCCGCCACCAATCCGCGCATTATGCGACCAGGCCGCGCGACTGGCCGCCTAAATGCGCGGGGGCCCTAAGACCTATTAAGTTGTCCTTCTCCTGCAGCCTGTCTTTCTGCTTATTTATGTATTTCAATATTCACTTGCTGCATGATATTATGTTGAGTTAGTGACACTATACAAGGTATAACAAAAACCCTATAGACATTTGGAATTAAGACAGGGTTCATTAAAAGCATTAGTCTTGTCTTAAAATATATTTTATCTTGAATATCTTAAATCTGCTCATGCAGCAAGAATGTTTTTCTAAACAAAATTGTTACACACAACATAGGTTTTAATATAAATCAATGAGCTAGCTATCATTATTATCATTGTAGGATAATATTTTCTACACAGCTTGTAAAGCTCATTATTTCTCAAGTGAAAACATTTTCGCTGGTAAACAAAATTGCAACAAAAGTTCCTTTGATACTTCTGAAATTTTGCACTCATTTTATATCAGTAGCACTATCAATACTTTCGTTATGGATATACAGGGTTTTTGTTAAACCATGTATATTCCAAATCAGTTATCATTCAACTAATATTATAATTCTGAAATATCTTAAGCAGCAATTTGTAAATAGTTATAAAGCATCAAAAATTTGCAACAACTATTTTTAAAAAGGAACTAACCTATGATAAAGCAACACAGATGAAGACTTCACTTAACAGCTTGTACTCACATTATTAAAACATCCGTATATTGTCAACAATGAATTGGTTAACCAAAAGTTTTTGCAAGATTATAGCAGTAAAAAAGCTCCTGTGAATTCAATCAACAACTCTGCAATCCTAACTACTAATGATCCACTGATGACTGAAGCCTCTCCCAATTTAAAGGGAATAACTAATTTCTTTCTTTAGTGTTTTTAGTAAGCTGCATGACATGGAGTTCTTATTAATTTTTACTTCTAATGCTACTAGATTTTCTGTTAAATTTATACTAATTTGAATAATTTTTCACAAACTTGTTGTTTGATAAAACCTTACCTTTTTCTCATCATTATTCAGTGATCTCCAACGTGAGGCCAACTGTCTGGTAACTTCTTGCTTAGATGGCTCTACCCCTATCTCTGAGTTAGCTTCAGCTACAACCAGCGGTCTCTGTTCTTGGCAGAATTGGAAAAATGCATTGCATGGTTTTTTCGGTGCATTTGGATCTCTTTCAGGCTGTAATATAAAGATATTCTATTTCAGTAAGTAGTTGTTGGTCTACTGACGGCTCTGAGGCCTTAAAACCATAAACATTCACTGTTTCGCTGACTATAAAATAGATATTTACCTTTTCAGCTTTTGTTTTTCTTTTAGTGCCAGGTTTTTTGGAGCTGCTTGAGTTCTGTTTTTCTGTGGGCTTTGAGGCCGTTTGGCTTTTAGGAGCAGGTCGAGCAGGTCTAGTGATCACTTCGGGCTTCGTGTCCAATTCCAGAGATGCTGTCCTAAACTGATCGCCATGTCTATCTAATCTCTCAACCAGGATTTTGACGTCCTTGCGATACCTCTTCGTAATTATCTTTGCCTCGTGTATTCTGAAAATATAATGAGCACCAGCTTCATTTATGAAATACGGTAAAGCATCGTAAACAAGCTTGAAAACACAAACCTATTCACAATTCTTTCATTGTCCTGTTGTAATACTTCACATCGTTCCAACAACAACTGATATTTTCGCCTGTAAATATCTTCTTCCGATGGTAAACTCACCATATCATCGGAGTCGTCAGAAATATTCGAGGTAATCTGTTGGACTGTCATTTTAATTTATTTCACAGCTTCAAAGTTCACAAGTCTCGAGACGAACAAATTTATTTTAGCTGACAGCTGAGCTGTCTGTCTTGCGTGCAACCAAAGAGTATATCAAAGAGTATATAATCACTACGTTCTAAGAGACGGTGTGGCGTGTCAGCATGTACATATTTTAAGTTCAAATTAATTTGTGTAATTAATTATTTTAATGGACAGACAGACTTGACAGACACGTTTTATATATATACCGCCGTAGAGTTCGCGCACGCGAGTCCTTTACAGATTCCGTGCGCGGGTTCTATGGCAACCATTTTATTGACTGTCACTTTTGGTTTTATTCTCTTTTCTGTTGTCTTGTACATTTTTATTGCTTTTATTTTTCTGCCTATGTCCTAACTCCTTCTGTTGTAAATATATATTATAAATTGTAAATACTACACGGAGTCGAATTTATTTGGAGTCAGATTCCTCTTTGGTCGCCACACATTATACTGGTGACCACCTTCAAGAACACGAAATATGGCTCAGGCAGATTTCTCTTCGACCTCTTCGCCTTCGGATGTGGATATGTCCCGACAAATTTGCGAACTCAAAAAGCGCATACAAGCTTTGTCGGAGGTGATTAAAAGAGGATATCGATCGCGGACGCCGAATCGCCCGCACAGACGCAAGCGTTCAAGAACACGGCACGGAACATGTTGGTACCATTTCAAATTTGGTAAGAAAGCAGAAATGTGCAATAAGCCGTGCAACTTCACGCCGGAAAACCAGGACAGCAGTCAGTGAGCGCGGCTGATGACTGCTCTTCCAGCAAAGGCCGCCTATTCGTCACAGATCGGGTAACAAAGACGCAGTTCCTCATCGATACCGGAAGCGATGTCTGCGTCTTCCCACGACCTGCTGCTAAAGGACGACGCGAGAAAAGTGCATACGAGCTGTGTGCAGCAAACGGCACTGTCATTCATACATACGGTTTTGTAAATATTTCTGTAAATATAGGTTTAAGGCGTGACTTCTCCTGGCGATTTATAGTTGCTGATGTGAATAGGGCTATAATAGGTGTAGATTTTTTGTCATTTTATAATTTAATTGTAGATTGCAGGAACCATCGTCTGATTGACAACCACACCTCTCTTTCTGCCCCGGCTTCGCCTGCTCGAGTTTCAGACATTGTCTCTTCGGTGAAGTCGATTGTTGGTGAGTCGGTATATCATGACATACTACGTTCATTTCCTGACGTCACTCGCCCACTAGGTACACATCGTAAGCCATTACACAATACAGTGCACTACATTCGCACCACTCCGGGCCCGCCCGTTTCATGTACTCCACGTAGGCTGGCACCGGATAAACTCAAGATTGCGAAAGAGGAGTTTGCTTCTATGCTGCAGAGCGGCATAGCCAGACCCTCTGAGTCATCTTGGGCCTCACCTCTCCACTTAGTTCCCAAGAAGGATAACGGCTGGCGTCCTTGCGGGGATTATAGGATGCTGAATGCTCGCACTCTACCGGATAAGTATCCCATCCGGCACATTGAGGATTTCTCTCATAGCCTCGCAGGCTGCAGGGTGTTCTCCACGATAGATTTGTTGAAAGCTTACCATCAGATTCCAGTATTTGGTGACGACATAGCGAAGACTGCGATCACTACCCCGTTCGGTCTCTACGAGTTTCCGTACATGACGTTCGGGTTGCGCAATGCAGCTCAGTCCTTTCAACGATTTGTTGATGAGATGCTTAGAGGCCTTGAGTTCTGCTACGCTTATTTGGATGACTTCCTGGTCTTTTCCCCTGATGAGGAGACCCATAAGCAGCACCTACGCACGCTGTTCACCAGGCTGCAGGAATACGGCATGGTAATCAACACATCCAAGTGCACCTTTGGCGTTTCTCAGGTAAAGTTTTTAGGCTACCTTATTTCTAGCGAGGGTACCAAGCCCTTGCCTGCCAAGGTAGAGGCTATCCAAAATTTTCCAGTTCCGAAAACGGTCAAAGAGCTTCGAAGGTTCCTAGGCATGCTTAATTTCTATAGGAAGTTTATGTCCAATGCAGCTCGTAATCAGGCTCCTTTGAACGATATGCTGGTTGGTTCGATCAAAGGGTCTCATCCTATCACATTTTCTGCAATTGAGCATGAGGCCTTCGAAGCCTGTAAGCAGGATCTGTGTCAGGCAACTTTGTTAGCACATCCAGACTCAGAAAGTCGATTATCAATTGTTTCCGATGCATCAGACGTAGCCATTGGCGCAGTCTTGCAACAGCACAAGCAAGGGATTGGATGGCAACCTCTTGCTTTCTTTTCTAAGAAGCTGAGCCCAAGCCAGCAGAAATACTCACCTTACGACCGTGAGTTGTTGGCTATTTACGAGTCAATAAAACATTTCCGTCACATGGTTGAAGCAAGAGACTTCGTGGTTTATACAGACCATAAACCTCTTTGCTTCGCATTTAGTAATCGTAAGGATAGATGCTCACCTCGCCAGTTCAGGCATTTAGATTTCATTTCCCAATTTACTACTGATATACGGCACATATCTGGTAAGCACAATGTTGTGGCCGATCCGCTGTCTCGAATCGAGGAGATTACTCAGCCGGTTGACTTGGAGCACATCGCTCAGTCGCAGTTCTCCGATTCAGAGCTGCAGCAACTTATTACCAGCAACAATACGTCTTTGTGCCTCAAACAAGTTAGGTTGCCTGGGACAGACACTGTCTTATATTGCGACGTTAGTAGTGGCGTTGCAAGACCGTACATTCCACCTCAATTCCGCCGTCAGGTTTTTGAGGCATTACATTCACTGAGTCATCCTGGGGCCAATGCATCTGCAAAACTAGTTGCAGAACGTTACGTTTGGCCTGGCGTTAGGAAAGACTGTCGAGAGTGGACCCGTTTCTGTTTGGCCTGCCAGCGGTCAAAGGTCACTCGGCACGTCTCATCACCTTTAGGTACGTTTTCCTTACCCAAATCCAGGTTCTCAGAAGTTCACATCGATATGATAGGTCCCTTACCATCTAGCCAAGAGTTCAAATATTGTCTCACAGCCATCGATAGGTTTACGCGATGGCCTGAGGCAATCCCTCTCAAAGAGATCACCGCTGAGGCTGTCGCTAAGGCCTTATTGCACGGTTGGATCTCTCGCTTTGGCGTCCCTACCAGCATCGTGACTGATCGCGGTGCACAGTTTGAGTCGGCGCTATTCAAAAGGCTATCAGAACTCATAGGTTTCAAGCATAAAAGGACCACTTCATACCATCCAGCATGTAACGGTCTCGTAGAGAGATTCCATCGTCAACTCAAGTCTGCTATTGTCTGTCATCAAACTTCAAACTGGGTTGACACTCTACCAGTGGTTTTATTGGGTATCCGGTGTGCTTTCAAGGAAGATCTACGCGCATCCTCAGCCGAACTCACGTACGGTGAGTCACTGAGATTGCCCGGTCAACTTTTACAGCCTAACTCTAGTGATCATTTTCCTGATGCAAGTGATTACTTAGCCCAACTTCGTAAGATTGTTAGCGATTTACAGCCATCACCAGCTTCACGCCATGGACACAAATCGGTCTTTGTTTTTAAAGACTTGGCTACCGTCTCCCACGTTTTTCTGCGGGATGATAAGGTCCGTGGGTCGTTAACTGCTCCATACACTGGTCCCTACGAGGTTGTAGACAGAGGTGTTAAGGTGTTCAAGATTCGAGTTCGTGGTAATGTGATTACTGTATCCATAGACAGGCTAAAACCAGCCTACGTGTTGAGTGATAACACTTCACTCCACCCATTGCACAGTCACACACACTCACAGCTCATTTCACCTTCCTCTCATTCATCATCACAACATTCATCACAACACACAATTCCATCTCCATCATCACAGCATCACACGCCACCCGACGCCGTCGGAGAAGACAATGTCCGAAGAACTCGATCTGGTCGACGCGTTCACTTTCCAGCGCGTTTTCTTCGCTGAAAATATGGCGCTTTCCAGCTGGAAGGGGGTGATGTGGCGTGTCAGCATGTACATATTTTAAGTTCAAATTAATTTGTGTAATTAATTATTTTAATGGACAGACAGACTTGACAGACACGTTTTATATATATACCGCCGTAGAGTTCGCGCACGCGAGTCCTTTACAGATTCCGTGCGCGGGTTCTATGGCAACCATTTTATTGACTGTCACTTTTGGTTTTATTCTCTTTTCTGTTGTCTTGTACATTTTTATTGCTTTTATTTTTCTGCCTATGTCCTAACTCCTTCTGTTGTAAATATATATTATAAATTGTAAATACTACACGGAGTTCAATTTATTTGGAGTCAGATTCCTTTTAGTCTCCACACATTATAACGGCACTACGTACATATCGCTTTAGCTCACGCACACATATACAATCTTTTGAGCCGTTAATTCTAACAACACAACAGCGCAATATTCGTAGATTTCGTAGGAGCTACCAACATACCGAATAAAATAGAGATGTAATAAGTACGATGTTTGTACAATATCGATACTTCTGCTAGAGCTGTATTTATCGATATAGCCGATATCGAAACCTCATAGGTTTTTTGCAGTGGTTTTATTACCATAAAATTAAAAATAAATGTTTAGAAATTAGATATATTTTTATTACATTTATTACAATTTTAGTTACTAAATGATAAGCAATAGTAATCAGCTTAACGTTAAAAAAGTGTTTTATTTGGCTGGAATCGATAAGATTCAATTAAGAAAATATAATATCAATTATCAATTGATGTAAAAAGACAATGCTTCTGTGGTAAGAATATATATAGGATGAATTAGATTTTTTTCTGTCCTGAAGGTGCTGAACAGGGTAACTGAAAGAAAATGATAACTGGAAAACTAGACGTAAAAGATCGAACAATATACACATAGCTTCCAACAGTATACAATAATGTTATGTTTTGGTATTTGTTTTGTTCCTGAAACAGGTTACAGCAACGAATAGAACGAAATATAGCTAATAATGATATGTTCTCTAAATATCTATCATAATATAATTAAGTTTCAAGTTGGTTCACAAGTAACAAGGCATTACAATACTGTGGGTCAAAAAAATATTTTTCTTTACTTTTTGCTGAGCTTTTTTACTTTTATCAGCAGAAACACTTTCATTCTTTACAAAGCTATCATTTACAATTTTACAACTTTTACTTGAAAAGATAACATAATATTGCATATTAAAATTCATGCATTTCTTGAAAATGCGGTTTATATTTAAACCACTTAAAATCACAATTTGTACTCAGCAACACAATACTAGATCGCGCTATATTTTGCGTGCCTGATAGTGTTGATCAGCGATGGTGGCTTCATAAAATTCTTTTACTTTATTTACAGCGACATCTAATTCAGTTGTTGGATAAACCAGGGATTTTTTGTTGTTTGTGGTTTTACCATAATTTAACATGTAATGGGACCTAGAAGTATGATTGAAAAACTTATGACTAGCTTCCTAAGTCAACAGCATTGCTGATTGATTATCAATGCATTGATAATTATCAATTATTAATTACTAGCGACCCGCCCCGGCTTCGCACGGGTGCAATTATGACATAAAAACCTTCCTCTTGAATCACTCTATCTATTAAAAAAAACAGCTTCAAAATCCGTTACGTTGTTATGAAGATTTAAGCATACATAGGGACGGACAGACGACAGCGACTTTGTTTTATACTATGTAGTGATGATAATTAATTGAAATCGAACAATAGTAATCAAAGTGCTGCATATTTTAGACACAATGAGAGCAATTGTTTAGAACGGCAATTAAATTAGCTTAGCTAGGTACTTTGCCTAGACCACAAATGGTCAATATAAATTTACAAATGTTTATGTTCATCGCAACATTCAACCTTGACGATTTCTCATATGACCCATATGATTATTATGTGTTGATCTCAAACATCGCTGATATTATTCAGAATAAAGACATATCTCGTTGAGCTGGTTTTGATTTATTTTCAATACAATAAGAATGTTCCATCGGTACTGCAACAATAAATGTTTATTATTGAAATAAATATCACAAAATTAACATATACAATAAGGATGTAATTATATGTGTCAGATATGAAAATAATTACATCAAATTGTCATAAAAAGGCCTCCCCTAAAGAGCGCCATAGCGCCCGGTCTTCTGCTTGACGCATTCAGCTGCTGCCCGCAACAAAAACCAATTATGTATATTGAATCAGTATTTATTTTAGCCTCCTTGAGTAAGACATCTATAGGCTGAATAGTAGTGTATATTTATTCACAATATAAAATTCTCTTTACCTGATTCAAGACCTTCTTTATTGCTATCTTTTATATGAAATGGAAATTCAGTTAAAATCTCATCAGGCAGAATAGGATTGAGCAGTTCCAATGTGGGAATAGCAGTCTTTTTCAAGTGGGTGCCTTTTGGATTGCAAGAGACTGGAGAAGTATGACCCAAAAATATACTTAATCTGGTGTAGCTTTTCAATAGGTCAATTAGCTTAGTCTTCAATTGCAGCATTCCCACATGCACAACTGGAATTGTATAACATAAGAATTAAAAGTACATTTTAGGCATTTTTTTTTTCATTTTAGGATCTCACCGTTCAGAATTGATAGGAAATTTACTTAAATATACATTTGATCCACAGTTTCTCCCATTATAGCAATTAGCACACTTCTTGTTGTTGCTACTCTCCATACTTACTTAGCATATTTTCCTATATTTCTTATAACTTTATTTCAACCAATAAAAATGTTTCAAATAGTATTGTACATATTTGTCTATTCAATGGCTATTGAAAAGCCAATGAAATTGTGTGATGAATGCTAATATTATTCAAAAATTGGTTGACGCTATGAAACCTCTGTTTTGATTTAGTTATTCTTTTGAGATTTGGTTAAGATTTATGCGAGTTAGAAATAATGTCTGGAGTTAACTTAACACATGTTAAGATTTGTATTAAGGCCGTATTACAAATTCATGTGTTAATTTACTAATTACAATAAAAAATAACAGGTGTCGTTAATAAAATCACTTACCAAACATACACAAGTGAATTAGAGCCTCTATCTCAAACACACAAAACAATCACGTTGATACGGAGGAACTTAATCAACTCAAAACAATTATCAAACACAGAAATTCAATAGAAATGGAGAAGATAGTGAAAGTCAGTTTATAACAAAGCAAAATGTAGTTTGAAAATTGTGGTTTGTGAATGTCAAACTGTAATGCTACCAACATTCATATCGCAACTATTTTTTTTTGCAATTGTGGTACCTTGGGACGTAGTGACTTTGCAAAATGGCTGTTAGTAAAATAGACCTTGTTGTAAGGAACGTAAGGTTGTATTTTGACAGTTTACTTTATGAACCCTTTTCTTGTATGGATGTGTCTACCCACTGCGTGCAACTGTTGTGTTTAGTGATACCAACTCACGAATTTTTCAAAAAGTTTTTGGTAAGTTTCCGGAATATTTTCCACTTAAGTCAAAATCCCCTAAATCATTACTATTAAAAAGAAGAAGACTATTTTAAGATATTTTTATTTGTATATTAATAAAATTTTAATACATTTTATTCTGATAACATTAATTAAACGTAGCGATAACAATACATGCAAATATCTGTGGTATATAAATATAGAAAATAATAAAAAACTTTTTACATTTACCTATCATTTATTTATTACATAATAAACTAAATGTATGTTATACCTCCATGAGTTGTAAAATGAACGTGGTATTTATGTGTAAGTGTGTAGACTAAAACAAAAATTAATGATTTGAATGACTATGTGTTTTATTTTTTATTCCCAAGGCTTATGTAGAAAAAGATATGCTTAAAGCCAGAAACGTGGACTAACGTTCAGACTAATGTATAGGTTTTAATGAACTTCGCAACATGCTTGTGGTTCATAGAAGTACGCATAGTGCGTTGCGGGCCCCAGGAGTCCCACACAGCCCGGCCAGTCCCCAACGGCGAGGTATCCATGAGGATTACCAACGAAAAAAATATATTATAAAACGGTCACCACACGGCGGTAAACCTACCTTTCCTAAACTTTTGGGAAGTCGGTGCCTGTATTGTTTGAAAACAACGACGATGGAATAAAAACGGAGAAAAAACATACAAACGAATATACCTTTCTCTTTTTTGATATTGTTGAAAATGCGAAATTTCATTGCGGTTGGCACCAGACATTTAACTTAGAGCCTGATTTGGCACAACACACAACACAACACTACTAGTATTTACACGGAGCTGTCTTGCATTGCAGTCTGTCTTTCAGATATTACAAATGATGGACACCCATCCTACAACAAGCGAATCTCGACTTGCTTAACCTCCAGATCGATTGCGTTTACACTATCCCCTAGGCTTTGACATTGACCTCCCCAAAATGAGCTTGATATGAAATAATTATTCCTTTCAAAACGACCAGACGGAATGAACAATCCGTAGTTTCCCAAGTTGCACGGCGACTGCGCAAAACTAGCACCTGGCTTGCTTCGAAAACAACATCGATCCCATCAGCACTCGATGTTATGTTTTTAAACTGCGGTATTTTAAATCGAGTCATGGATCACGAAAAGAATAACTAGACTGATAGCTTCCTATTTAAAAATGTTCTATAATTGGTGCGAATGTCGATATGTGTGAAATAGGAAGAAAACTCAACACAAATGAATACCCAGAATAGCAATGAAATGGATTCCGGCGCTGTCGAAACGAATTATATTTATATATTTCATATTATTGTTTCTATTATACTTATTTTATATTCTGAATTCTTGTTTAGTTGACGAAAACAAGGTGAGTACCTTTATCATTTTTTCAAAATATCAAATTTAACAGTATTTGCGTTTTGGGTTTTCGTTAACCCTATAAGCATACTAAATTCTGCACGCGACTCGACCCACGTGAATCAGCACAGGTCTTTATCACGTTATTCTCCACGATTGATTGATATTAATGTTTACTGCTCATCATTTTTTGTGACGATGCTATGAAGACTTCTAATTTTCTGATATTGTTTTTCAGTTTACAATAAAGTACCTATTCCTAAAACAACCCATAGCGAAGTACAGAGAATAATAATAATAATAATAATAAAGCTTTAATTTAATTCCATACAAAGTTAAAGATACAAAAGTGTTAAATAAAAAACATAAGTGTTAGATTTGCATGGACCCCTTTTGGGTAAAAGCCTCCTCCAAGGTATTCCATTCGTCTCTATCTGTTGCAATTTGTTGCCATCTGCTGCCTGCTGTAGCTATAATTTCGTCGACCCATCTCGCACCTGGCCGACCTCTTCCTCTAGAGCCCCGTGGACCTGTCCATTTTGTTACCACTTTAGTCCACCTGTTGTCGTTATATCTAGCGATGTGTCCTGCCCATTTCCATTTTCTTTGTAGACAGAAAGATAAAGCATCAGTAATCTTCGTCTTCTTGCGAATATCTGCATTTCTAATTTTATTTTTCAACTTGATGCCTAAATAACTTCTCTCCATTCGTCGTTGGGTAGTTTGGATCTTGTTCATAATTTTTCGATTGAACGTCCATGTTTGGCAGCCGTATGTAAGGCACGGTAAAATAGCAGAATCCATCACTATTTTCTTTGTGGGTAGTGATAGTTGTGATTTAAATATCTCCTTATGAGCCCAATACTTTTTCCAGGTAATTAATATTCGTCTATTTAGTTCTTCTGAGCATCTGTCTTTGCTAAATGAAATTTGTTTTCCCAGATAAACGTATTCATCAACGAATTCAAGAGGAGTATTATTTACCATAATTAAGTTCCTGCTAGAGTTAGTCATGACCTTGGTTTTGTCTATGTTGATTTCTAATCCAACTTTTGTGCCTGCTTGGTGTAGTTCGTTCATCATAGTATGTAGTTGATGCGAGGATTCCGAGAACAAAATTATATCGTCCGCAAATCTAAGATGACTCATATATTTTCCGTCGATGTAGATTCCTTGCTTGGCCCATTGTAAATATTTCATTGCATATTGAAGTACAGATATGAAAATTTTAGGAGATATTGGGTCACCCTGACGTACCCCCTTATTTATATTAATTTTTTCTCCTAACCTGTCTAGCTTTACTCTGCTTGTCATGTTGGCATAAATGTTTTTGAGAATATTAATGTATTTTTCTTGTACATTTTGTGAGCGTAGTGCTTCCCAAATGCTGGTATGTGAAATAGAATCAAACGCCTTTTTGTAATCCACAAACGCTACGTACAAAGGTTTGCGAAACTCTATGTACTTCTCGATTACCTGATCGAGTACTTGGATATGATCTGCTGTACTGAAACCGCTTCTGAAGCCAGCTTGCTCGATAGGTTGGTGGTTATCAATATCAGGCGATATTCTTTGTAACAAACAAGAGGCAAATAGCTTGTAGAGACATGACATTAGACTAATTGGGCGGTAGTTTCCTACGTTGGTTGGGTCGCCTTTCTTATACAGTAAAATGATTTCGGATTCTGTCCATGACGTTGGCACAGCTTCTTCATCTAATATTTTATTGCACAATAATGTGATCGGCGTTACGAGTAGAGTACTGGCGACTTTTATGCTTTCGTTCGTAATTCCATCCGGTCCCGCGCTTTTTTCAGTAGATAGTTTCTTAATATGTTTTTGGATTTCAGTTGGGGTAAAGACTGGCGGACAGGCAGAGCTTTCTTTGTTTTCATTTACCATATCTATTTCATTTAATATGTCTGGCTGGCTGTATAGTTGTGCATAAAACTTCGTTGCTGTTTCTATTATCTTGACTCTGGAGTTGCATTTGGTAGAGCCTGACTGCAGAGAGGGAATCCATGATTTTGCCCTACTTAGCTCGTTGAAAGCTTTTTTGGCAGATCTGGAATTTTCGAGGTGCTTTTTTATAATGTTATTCCTGTGATCATCATAGCATCTTCTTATTTCTTTGTTGGTGGTTTTATAGAGTTCTTTGAGCCTTTCTTTGTCGTTGTGGCTCAGTTTGTTCTTGCTCTGTAATTTGCTTCTTTCTGCCATAAGTGATTTTGCTTTATCAGATAGAATTTTGTGTTTTGCGGTTCGTTTAATAGATTTTAGACTTTCCAATATGCTGTTTGTTATTTTTTGGCAATATTCGTCTGCTTTATATTTTGTGTGTAGTGTTGTTAGTTCCGGTATGTATGTAGTAAGTACTTGGAGATAGAGGTCTATGTCTTGAGGTGTCTTAATCTTGTTAGGTTTGTTTGAATAGTTACGCCTACTTTTTCTGATCGATTTTAGACGTAGAGTTGCTCGGAGTAATCTGTGATCGGAGGCGAAAGGGAACGACGTTAGTACTTTGTAGTTAGAAAATAACTGGGGCTTAGATGTCATAATGTAGTCAATTTCATTTCTTGTTGTTTTGTCGGGAGAAATCCATGTCCATCTGTTCTTTGGTTTTAGTTTAAATAATGAGTTTAAAATTGTTAATTTATACTCCTGTGCATATTGGATAAGTCGCTCTCCACGTGTCGTTCTTTTCCCGTAGCCATACTTGCCGATAGCGGAAAGTTCATGTCTCTTGGGTACTCCGATTTGGGCGTTGAAATCTCCCATGCAGATAATATTATTTGTAGAGGCAGAGTCGTGAGCTTTCATTAAGTCTTCATAGAAATGGTTAATTTCTTCTTGTGATGAGTTTTCGGTTGGCGCGTACGCCTGTATTATTGCATAAAAAGTATTTTCCAACTCAATTTCGAGTACACAAACTCTCTCGGATATGCCAATAAATGACCTTATGTCGTTTTTATATTTCCTTTTTACTATAAATCCTACGCCATACAGTCCCTTGGTTTGACCTATATAATAGAAGATGTATTCATCATCCTCTAAAATTTCTTCGCCGAGTCTGCGTACTTCGCACAGTCCTAATATATCGAGGTTAATAGTTTGTAGCGCCGTCTTTAGTTCGAGGTATTTCATTTCTGACGATAGCGATTTTGCATTTAATGTGCAGATTTGTAGGGTGCTTGATTGATTTGTATTTTTTCTTGGAGGGTTTTGGTCGATCTCTCCCGCGGTGACCATCCGTACTGGGAGATTGGTAGAGTGTGGGGGGTCCAGTAGTGGTTGCTATATATTGGAATTGGAAGTGGAATGCGACACTTTATTTTGGGTAGTTTCTGGTTGACGGTAAATTTGTTTTGGTTTTTGTATTAGGTAATCATTCATTTTGTTAGCTTTATTTTTCTTCAAAGGCTGTTTGTTGTTTTGAGCTTTCACGGCGACATGATGCGGTGTTTCCGGTGATTCAGACAAAATTCTCTTGCTTTGCTGAGCGCGAGGATTTCTCTTAGTTTTAGTTTTGTCCAGGACTATAAGTTTGTCGTATTTAATGAAAGCAGTATTTCCAGCCTCTTTTTCTTTCAGTAGTTGAGATTGTAAATCCTTACGTTTTTCTAAGACATCTTTCGGATAATCTTCCTTGATATAGTACGAAGTATTTTGGAGGCAATTGCCATTTCTTTTTATTTCAAATTTGAAAGCCAATGTTGTGAATGTTATAATAACGGGTCTGACTTTTTCGCCTTTCCTCCCCATTCTTCTAGCGAATTCGATGTTGTTTGTGTCACACGATATTTTAAAGTATGTTTGTATTATGTCGATTATCATATTTTGCAGTTCGTAGTATGATTTTTCACGTTCTTCCACACCGAATATAATAAGGTTTTTTCGTCTAATATGTCTTTCCAAATTGTTTATTCTTGCTGTTTGCTTTTCCAAATTTTTCTCCAAAATATCATTTTTCAATTCAAGATTATAAAATTTTTCGTTAATATTAGTATTTATTGCGTTTTTTATATCTTCTTTCATATCAATTATATCTTGTTTTTGCTGTTTTATGTCTTCCTGCATTCTCAGTAACATTTGTTTGATTTCCTCCATGGTTAATATTGGTATAGGGAGTGACCTCTATTGAGTTAATCAGGATCTATGCGTTTTGCGGTTCTGTTTAATAGTTCACCTGACTGAGTAGTACCGATTGATACAGGTAGATGGTGGTACTGTTCCTATATTACCCCCTTTAAAGTAATTGGTCTTCCAAGCAAGTATCGTACAGTGTTGCCGCTAGATGTCGTATGTGGTGGTAGCACTCCCAGTAGCTTCCTTTTTGCCTACGCTTCTAATGAAATACGATAGATAGCAGGAGTATCGCTCTAGTTATACGTAATTTTAACGATTACGGAAATGTCAGTTATTAATTTTTAGGTTAAGAATGTTTTGTTAAGATTAATACACCTTTAAAGATTGGTTTGAATCACGATTTTATGTTCTACACTTCACTAATTGTTCCCTTAATGCACTAAAACTTTGTATTTTTTAATGTTTTATAGTATTTGCAAGTCACTTTTTGTGTTCGGTAATTACACTTTTACACAAATTTTTAGATAATTACGCTTCAGACTTCATACTGTGCGTTTGGTTTAGACCACTATTCACAGAGTTTTGCACTTTTCAAGTAGTTTTATTCACTGTATATTATTTAATAATTAAATTTAACACGAGCGCGATGTAAACAGTGGCACTGTCACGCCCCCACTTCAGAAGTACAGAGAAGCGAGAGTCAAATTTGCTTCGTTGCTTGGTTTCAATGCTGACAAAGAGAATTACCATTACCGAAGGTTGAAGAACCACGCGCCCGTGAAAAGACTACCAGACGCTTTGATTATAGGTGTTAAGAAGTGTGGAACGCGAGCGTTGTTAGAATTTCTAAGGTAAGTCAGAATTTTAGCTAGCTGCATTTTTCGTAAGCGTGAGCTGAAATTGACGTAAGAGTCGATTAACATTAAGATTTTTAAGAATTCAGGAATGTCGTACAGTTATTTTGTATTCATGGACGTATAAAAAAAGTTTTTTTATACGTCCATGTTTGTATTGTGATGGTAAGTTGTAATACGTACCTTTAAATTCGTCATTGATAGCACTGTTTGCTAATGAGCTGATAAGGCGGCCTCAGGAAAATTTAGGGAGATTTGGAACCCTTTAAAAATGAGTAATACATTTGCAGGACTTTATTTTTAGAATAAGCAATGTATCAATGTACGGGTACGGTCCGCGCCAATTTTTATGGCCGGACTGACTGAATCATGAATGTAGCCGTGGGTACGAACTTGCGCATCGTACATTTCATAACCAATACGAACGTAGCTCACTCACACTAACATGCGGGTGGTGGGGGCGCTTGCGGGTGAAAAACGGCCGCGCGCGGGCGTGCCCTACTGCCTCCCCACCCCGTATACGTCCCGTCCCGCTGATACCTGATTTTGTGTGCGCAGTGTAAGGCGGCTACATTCAGACCGTCCATAAAGATTGGCGCGGACTGTACCTAAATTAAGCATCTAATTTCAGGTTGCATCCAGATGTCCGAGCGGCCGGTTCAGAAGTACATTTTTTCGATAAGTTCTATCACAAAGGCTTCGAATGGTACAGGTAATCTTTCACAATTGCATAACATATTATAGCAAGGTTGAACAATCAAATTACTCACAAGTGGGACTTTTATGGCTTTATAACATTAATTGATCGAAGTTATTGAGTATAATCGCAACATAAATCAGATGTTTTTCACTCAAGCATAATAGAATCAGATATTAGGTGTACAGATAAACGCCACAAGCCCACAATCTCCCTTTAATCTTATATCTGTCAACGGAAAACAACAAGAACCGGAAATTTATAAATTTCCTAGGAAATTTATAAACGTCCGTAGGATTCCAAACGAGAGATAAATTGTATTATTTTACGCCCACATTTTCGGAAATTTATAAACTTACGACGTCTCGTCGTAAATTTATAAACTAACGGATATCCATTCGTAAGATTCTAAACGGTTCGACCAATCACAGTAGAGCTTTTAATTTTACGCTTCTACAAGATACGGCAAATAACACACTGTTCTCTGATTGGTCGATGTTGATAGTGGCATGCTTGTGTCCATAGACAAAGGTACAATTAGACTTGCCAAACTATAAATGTATCAGTACGTAACAGTATTTTTACTTTAAAACTAGGTAAGTACCTATAATACAGGGTTACTGTTTTACATAATATGCTAATGATCCCTACTTCACTCTACCAAAATAAAACAATAGAAATAGAGTCATGCGAAGTTAAAAAGTTTTATTAAAAAGAAAAACAATCATAAAACAATAAAGCCGGCCTTCTGCCAAAACCTAAACATTATAAAGTTTAATTAAAAAAAAAACGAGAATTGCGAGCGATCGCGATTGGCGAATTGCCAAACGCTAAGTAATAAAAAAATGCTTAAAAACATGTAACAAATTAAACATAATAAAATAAGGATTTAACTTAAAAAACCCCTGACATCGGACTGCATTATGGCTGAGTACACACACAATGTTCACTACATTGAGAGTATACTCAGCCATAAATGTCAGGTACCTAACGTTTTTATATCTGTTTCATTGATACCCTTACAATGTGTCCAAACACGATCATCTACTGTAATTTGGTAAGGAGTTGGGTATCCTATAGATTCCTGATGATGCAGCAGAGGTATATCTGATGATGCAGCAGTATCAGGTCTATGTTACCACAAGTAGACAATATCGAAGCATGGCGGCGGAGAGGACGTAGAAGGAACACGTGACTTATTCAACCAATCAGAGCGCCCATGGCGTTTGGTTATTGCTACTTATTATTTTACGCGTGAGTTCAGTAAGTTTATAAATTTCCGAAAATGTGGGCGTAAAATAATACAATTTATCTCTCGTTTGGAATCCTATGGACGTTTATAAATTTCCTAGGAAATTTATAAATTTCCGGTTCTTGTTGTTTTCCGTTGACATATCTATAAATGAGCAATTCTTGTATATATATAACTAGTGGCCCGCCCCGGCTTCGCCCGTGCAAAGCGGGGGTGGGTTATACATATAAACCTTCCCCTTGAATCACTCTATCTATTAAAAAAACCGCTTCAAAATCCGTTGCGTAGTTTTAAAGATTTATGCATACATAGGGACGGACAGAAGAATGCGACTTTGTTTTATACTATGTAGTGAGTAGTGAAGTGATTGGAATCTCGGAATCAGCTCCAACGATTTTAATAAAATTTTGTATAGTTTCGGGGGTGATAAATCGATCTAGCTAGGAATCCTGACATCTATTGGCGAATAATAATACTACTTTTTTGTGAGCACAACAGCAGATGGCGTTGTTAAGTAACACGAATTCAATGAGTGTTTGCGTAATTCGTACATAAATATAATTTCCAAAAAACACAATTTATATTAAAAAAAAAATACCGGTCAACCAGATATTTTTATATTACAGGGATAAAATGCCACCTACCTTAGACGGGCAGATTACGATGGAGAAAACCCCATCGTACTGGGTGACTCGTTCCGCGCCGAAACGTGTGCATTCCATGAACCCCGGTGTCAAGTTGTTGGCGGTAGTGCGAGACCCGGTTACTAGAGCGATCAGCGATTACACTCAGTCAGCGAGGTATGGCGACATTTCTCCTTAAGGTGTTAGAATTATTGGGAAATAATAGGTGTAAACTATAACAGATAGATAAGCCACAATGTTATTGTACATTGTAGCAAGAGACCGTCGCTACCACGTTTCGAAGACCTGGCTTTAGTCAACAGCAGTTGGGGTGGCCTCTCCGTGGTAGACGCATCCTGGCCTCCAGTTAGACTGGGCGTCTATGCCCGGCCTCTAAGACGATGGCTGAAGAGATTCCCTAAGTCAAAACTACTGTTGATTAGTGGGGAAAAGTTGGTCATCGATCCTGCTGCGGAAATGGCGAAAGTACAGGTAAACAGAAAAAATATTTCATTGTAATGCTTCAAGAATTAGCTATTATACATATTACACTACATATTATATTTGTTATTAAGTTCGCATTGTCCGTATGGTGACGGATTTAGAATACACAATGTCACCAACCCTACATTTTTTATGGTGTCGTACGACTCGTACGGGATATAGACAGTGCCGGATTACGCAAGCGCGGGGCTCGTAGCAAATTCTTTCAAAGATCCCTTCATCTGCTATGGGTTTGTAAATTGTATTTTTATCACTTTATACTTATGAAAGTATAAAGTGATAAAAATACAATTCAATACTCAATATTTATTTGCTATCTTTAAGTTACAATTTTGTGGTTAATGAATACATACCACATCTTAATAAGTTTCACTCAAAAAATTACGTTCAGATGAGTGGGTTTAAATATACGGGACCCCCTTTCGCATGGGGCCCGTAGCAATTGCTACTCTTGCTACGTGGTTAATCCGGCACTGGATGAATAAAGTGCTTTTTAGTTACCTATAGGTGACATTTATTTTTCAGGAGTTTCTAGGTCTCAAACGCGTCATAACGGAAAAACATTTCTACTTCAACTCTACCAAAGGGTTCCCGTGCTTGCTCAAGTCGGAGAGCCGTTCCACCCCTCACTGTCTTGGGAAGACCAAAGGGCGAAATCATCCATATATCGACCCAGTTACGGTTCAAAGGCTTAGAGACTTCTATCGACCGTATAATGAGAAGTTTTATGAATTAACTGGTATAGACTTTGGATGGGCCTGAATATACAAAAATCCTTTATTTTTGGCTTGCCTATTTTTGGGGTGAGACTGTTAGCTAACTTGGACACCACGATATCTCTTGTAAACGGAGTGCTGGTCGAAATCCTTGCTACTCCAGCCTCAACGACATCATGCGTCGGGCACTTGTCACCGTCAGAATACCAGCTACCTATTTTAGAACATGGTCTGTTGCGTAATGACAGTAAGAGACCCGACACTTATTTCCTGGAAGATGGGAAGACCTCTGGTAGGGTACGCAACTTGTGACGATATCTTGGCACCATCACATCTTCCAGGAACTACATCTGAAGCTGGGCTGTGCAGCAAGAAGAGTTTGTTTGGTTCAACACATTCAAAGATCTGGAACTACCAGTCCGATTTCAAGAAATGTAAGTTGGTATAGTATTTAATTCGTGGCACTGTATAACATATTTATTGATATAGAGATAAAAAAGGTATAGACTTTATAAGATCACGCTAAGACAAAGTAAGCATAAACGCGGGTGAACCCTTAGGCACAGCTAGTGTTAAAATAGGATGGCCACAAATCCATCTGGATGAGCTAGACGTTGTTTATCTGATAGATCAATCGATTGACACCAATGAATATTATGAATCTCGATAGAGGAATTTGTAACATTCTTCTAAAATATACAAATCGTGCTTCCTTTAGGAAAAGACTCCTCACTCACACAATTAGGTACTAGTCCTTCGCATTATAACTACACAATGGTTACTATTAGCAAAAAAGACTTAAAATATACCTACTATTTAATTACAGCGTAATTGTTAGATTATAAAATATTTATTAAGACAATGGTTGTGCAATGTAAACGAGTAAGTATAGAATATAAATGTTACGCTATTAGAAACATTAGAAACAGCGAAAAAAAAACATTGTAGCTGAATTAGACTTATTATTATCTACAGCTGAACGGCTGGTTATGTATTATTGCGACAGATACAGTCCTCGACAATCTTTATGGCCTCTCTGAATGTAGGTGGGTACGAACTTGCGCATCATACATTTCATAACCAATACGAACGTAGCTCACTCACACTAAGGCCTTGATTACACCTAACGAGTACAGTGGCGAGTCAGTAAATGAGCTCTCGGCCCAGAGAGTCGCCGAATCGAGTGGATGATCACACCGCCTAGATTACACCTAACGAGTACAGTGGCGAGTCAGTGTCCTCGGGTGGTATAAACACTTTAACAAGTGCTCGGCCGAGTGCTAGGTTGAGCAGAGAGGCGAGAGAGTCACTAGAATGCCAATCTGTTTGCTAGGCCGAGTACCCACCTCCCCGCTTCGTTCTTCTGCCCCCGCAGCGACTCGACATCCCAACACGCACTCGCTTGTCACTCGGCCACTCGCCACTCGTTCGTTGGTCGCCAAGCAACGTTGGTATTTGTTTTCAAATTGAGATTATCAATTAAAATGTCCGCTAAATGGAGCTTGGAAACAACGAAGGCTGTCATTGCAAAGAGTTCCGACAAATGTCTACCCGAACCGAAGGCGAGTGTTGACAGTCGGAACAAGTTGCAATGACGGTTCTTCACGTGTACTGAACGACTATTTTTAATACAGCTGCGAAAAAATTAAGCAATTTAATAAAATATAAAAACTTGAGAGGTGTCAAGGGACACCCGTATGGAACGAAGTTCCTTTCGATTAATTAGTGACGGAACTGTAATAATTTTAACAGGCGCGCTGTCGATGTGTCGCTGTGTCGTTTTGATCCGTCTAGCCCCCTTTAGCAACGCGCGATAAGGAACTTCGTTCCAATAAAAACATAATCATCATCATCATTTTCATGTATATTTGAGATGAAATGAAATTAAACCTAACATCTTATCAATAATCATCATAAATCATAAAAACTTGTATGTTTTTTTTTAGTAAAAACTTTAATTTCTTCCAAGCGCAGTTCTCCATAACATTCATGGTCTGGTCCAAATTCTTCGGTCTTCATCTTCTAATAAATCCCACAATTCATTAATAATGCCTGGTAACAGCCGGTTGAAAATTCGTTTAAATTTCTTTTTCTTGCAATCCATTGCAGACGGTGCCGTGATGAAAACTGAACTGACTCGCCACTATAGTAAATACGTGTGACCACCCACTGGATACTTGGCCTAGTAAACAGATTGGGATTCTAGTGACTCTCTCGCCTCTCTGCTCGACCTAGCACTCGGCCGAGCACTCGTTAAAGTGTTTATACCAACCGAGCACACTGACTCGCCACTGTACTCGTTAGGTGTAATGAAGGCATAACAGGCGGGCGCGGCGAGGACGCTTGCCGGTGAAAAATGGCACGCGGTCGTGCCATCCCTCCACGCCCCGCTGATACCTGATTTTGAGTTGTGCGCAGCGTAATGCGGCTACATTCAGAGCGGCCATAAAGATTGGCGAGGACTGCAAGTTAGTTTTACAGAAGCTGGAAACTTTGTTGGATTTATAGCTTTTGCATCTCGCGCCGGACAAGGGCCATTGTGTAATCCAGAAATACTAAATTTATCCGGATATGCATGCTATCTGTGTTCGTGAATAACATGTTTGTAAACAAAAACTAGCCGGATACAGATACCCAGTGTAGGGTAGTCGACTGAGAAAATACTTCACTTTTTTTATTTCTTCTCTGTCTTAATGGCTTTCCATTTTGCCATGTTACAACAACATACCTCCACGAATGACTCCACGAAAATCTCACTTTTCAAATGGGTTGAATGATTAAATAATTACCGTAGAACACTAATAAAGATAGATAGTAAGTTAGTTGTAGCGCAATATGTAGTAAATTTACATCACCTAGTATATTATGCACTATGCCCTCCATATCACTCGTGCCATGTAGTCGCTTACGTGTTAGATAGCTCAATGAAATATAACAAGGCTGTTTTTAACTTTATAATTGTTTATTTAAATAAAAAATATCCATATACAAAACAAGCGTTTTCATTAAAATCTACCTAAATAAAGTTCGAAATCGAAAAAAGAGCAACAAAACATAATAAACAAATACGAGTACAACACAAATGGTTGGTTTTCAGACAAAGATATATATAAATATAAATTGAATATCCAACACAATCATTACGGTAGATTAATGATTGTATATTGACACAAAAATATTTATAAGCACATTAACATATCGACGTAAACATCTGGTTTCAGAATTGAACTAATATTTTAAAATGAGACTTATTGAAAGCGAAAAGTAACGCTGATTAACCTGATTAAAAGAGTATAATAACATAACAACATAGACAGTTTTAACTCACTACGAGCGGTTTCACGCTCTTTATTTGTCGAATTTCATCCAGACGATTTTGTGCCAGATAAATAAACATACAAACTTTCACATATAGCAACAATATTAATAGAATTAAAACAAAATGCAGTCTTCTACATTTGTTAAACTTTAGACAGTATCACAAATGCATCTTTATTTTTAAGTGGTTTCTAGTAAATTGTATTTTAACGATGGAACTAACTTATTTACTTGAAAATCACAAACACTATTAGTGGCTGGCAGATTCGCTACTGCTAAATTAAGTAAATAACGACAGTTAATAGGTAGTTAATTGAATGTTATCCATAATACTAAATCAGAATTATTCCTGTCCTTTCCGAATTTAGATTTTTGCTAATTACCCATTTTTCCGAATGACAGTCGGTGCAGCTTTACGTGCACAGAGAAGGTCAGATGTTTAGCAAACAACACGCTTTGCCACAGATTACATTCCGTGCAAGGCCCTCATATTTCCAAATCAGTATTAGGAATATAAACGGGCAAATCGATTGGATTTATCTGTAAGTAGGAAATTGAAGCGGTGCCTACAATACTAAACACAATAGGGATATTGTCGTCGTAATTAGCATAGAGCGTGGATATATCTGATGCAGACGGAAAGCTCGCTGTCTCGCTGAAAAAAAAGACACAGTTTATACTATCTTCCGCGTGGTTATCCATATCGTCTTGAGGGTGTCGTAAGACGCGACTATAATGACGCAAGAGAAAGAGAGGCAGATCACCTAGCCGCAAGAGAAGGAAAACTTGATACAAACATAGTACCAACCCGTTTTGCAAGCGAGGCAAAGTAATATTTAATATTAATATTTAACAACTAGCGACCCGGCCCGGTTTCGCACGGGTGCATGTAATATACATATAAACATTCCTCTTGAATCACTCTATCTATTAAAAAAAACTGCTTCAAAATCCGTTGCGTAGTTTTAAAGATTTAAGAATACATAGGGACGGACAGACGACAGCGACTTTGTTTTATACTATGTAGTGATAGTGATGACAACAAAATGAAATAGATCAAAACACTGTACTTATTATTTCTATACCAACTGCAATGAGTGAAAACTAATATACGCGCTAGAGTTTGTTCGGGAGTTGTCGGTACTGGATGCAAAAAATAATGTTTATTTTGAAATATTGGACGACACGGTTGGCGGACTGGTTGAGCGATCGACTGCTGCGCAGCATGTCGCGGGTTCGATCCCCGCACGGAAGAAATATTTGTACGACCTACAAGTATTTGTTCCGGGTCTGGGTGTTTTCTATTTATAATATGTATGTATTTACAAAAAAAAAATGTGTTTATGTACTCGTAGTTTAACATCCATCTCGTTATCTTAAAACAAGCATTAAGTTGCTTAGCTTGGGGCGAGATGGCGTTGTGTGAAATGTCCAAGGATATTTATTTATTTATATTATTAACTAGTGGCCCGCCCCGGCTTCGCCCGTGCAAAGCGGGGGTGGGTTATAGATATAAACCTTCCTCTTGAATCACTCTATCTATTAAAAAAAACCGTATCAAAATCCGTTGCGTAGTTTTAAAGATTTAAGCATACATAGGGACGGACAGACGACAGCGACTTTGTTTTATACTATGTAAAGAAGAAGATATATATAAATATTTTTTGAATTATTACGCCATTCGGCCAGCGTACCACAGAAGGTTAATTAATTACCTTCTATGTAATGGGAGGGGGCCGGATCAGCAGTGTAGACTCAATGTAAAATCTAAACAAAAAATTGAAATACTTGAAAATACTTACGAAAGGCAAATTAATCTGAAGTGTGGTTTCGGAGGATTCGTTTTTCGGAAATTCTGAACGTCTCTATTATAAACATCAAAGTCTATCGTTAGTACTGGTTCATTACAGGTTTCCTTATTATTGTGAATAATTCTTAACTTCTCCAAAACAGCTGGTACATCCAACCCATCATTTTCAATTAATAGTGGTTTTAATCCGGAATTGAAATGTTCTGCGTCATTTTGTAAATATGCTTGCTCCTTAGAAAACGCAATAGCTGCTTCTGCCACGTATTTGTAAAATGCCAGTTTCAATTCTAGCCAATTTTCATATCTTTCCGGTTGATCTTTTATAAAACCAAGTAAATGTTCTACTCTATAATTATGTTTTACCCTAATATTGGAAATCACTTCTGCTTTACCAAAATCATTTTCACTTGGTAGCCAACTTTGATCAAACGTTCGTTTTAAATGTTCACTATAAGATATATTCTGTTCAGATTCTATTCTGTCTATTTCCATTACAGCATCTTTGCTACAAGTTGGAATATTATTTACATCGAATCTTTCGGATAGGCGTTTCAATATATTGAAGGGATTTTTCAATTTCTTTGTTATTGGTTTTTCTTTGTTAGACAATTCTTCTATAACACAATCAGATTCCGAACTAGAATCGAGATTAATATAACTCCGATCAACTATTTCATAATTAGAATTTAAATGTACATCAGAATGGTAACATTTGTTAAAAGTTTTTACAGCATTGGAGAAAGCTCTTCTATGCCTCGCATTCGCTTTACTTCTCGTTTCTAGATCTTTCAACTTCAATGCTAGTTGCTTCAACCTATTGATGTTTTCAGAGTACTTATCGTCTTCATTCAATCTACGTTTTTTACTTGTAGATTCCTCATCATCGTCAAGCTCTATTGTCGCTACAACCGTTTCATCATTAACAACGTCAAAATGCTCGGTCAATCGCAGTCTCGTTTTATATTTCATGTTATATGTATGTAATAAACTCTGAAGTGATTCAATATTTTGTACCTGAGTATTCCCTGATATTATTAATAATTTTAACTTAGCAGCTAATACCTTAATGCCTCTCAGTTGAGAAGATTTAAGACTACCTCTTCTCCTTTTCCTTCCACGGTTAGTATCCCAATTTGGGTTTGCGACATTAAAAATAGGCGTGATGAAACGCCTTTGAGGGTATGGATACCGAGGCATAAAACACATATTCGGCAGGCACGGCCTTCGGAAAAACATACCATACTGATAAAAATTAGAAGCATGCGGCCTCCAAAAATTATACTGCCGATAATTAAAGGTTTGCCCTGCATAGCTCTGGTTGGGAATGTTTTGTTGGCGTTCAACACTTGCAGAACTTCTGATTTGTCGTACATGAGATTCATTCACTTCATCATTAAGGCTATAACTTGATCGACTTGATGTAGACCTTAGGGTTTTAGATGTGATATTAGACAAATTTAAAACATAGCTGGATTTGTTAACAAATACATTTTTTGGTAAGAAATCTTGCAGAGGCACATTTATGGTAACAATTTGCTTTTGACATAATTCTGGTACATTTTCAAAAAATTTGTGCAACTTATGTACATCTGTTGGTTTAAGGTTTCTGTTGCGTATTTTCTTTAATTCAATCATATTATAAGGCTGTATATATTTTTCAAGGTCTTCAGATTTATCAGAATTGACGCTGTCAGTTACATCCGCGTCAGTTTTATCTTTGCTTTGCTGCTCAACTGAAAATAAACGTCTACTTATAAATTTTCAACTATCAATAATAATAAATATAGCATATGAATGGGAGAATTACCAAGTATAGGACAGTTTACAGAGTAATTCACATAGATAAGAAATCCCCAAACACAGTTTTCAGAGGATAGGTGCCTGTCTGGCTGGATATAATCATCACTGTGCACCTAAAGTAGAAAACATGAAATGACTTACTCAATGTCTCCAAGTTCCTTACATATGTATCAATATTCATTTTACTATTGGTATCTTGAGATTCAGCTTCACTATTTTCATTTTTATCAACATCTAAATGTGAGTCAATCTCTGTTGTCATTTCTACATTTTGTGCTTCCTCTTTGTCATCACTTACTGCAGTTTCAATGTTTTCTTCTTGACATGTGTTTGTTATAACCATATCTTCTTTACTTTCACTTAAATTATTAATACTTTTCGAAGTATTCATTATATTGGCTTCATTTTGAATATGCTTTTCTTCTGTCATAACAATTTCCTTATCAGAAACACCTGTCTTTATAACACTGCTCTTTGACATTTTTTTATGATTTTCTCCATAATTCTTCTTATTTTCATCAGTTATATGTCTAAAGACTTTATACCCAAGTCTACTAAGTGACAAATACACTCTATACTGTAAATATGACTTGGTGTCTTTAAGTAGAAGTGCATATGCTTTTTGTAATGATACTGTGACATCATGGTGTTTAAGTAGTAAACAATTCTGAAAATATATAAAGCGCACAATTATTTCAGGACAGTAAAAAAAAAATTTTAACTAGGTATAGTTTATAGACAATAAACACCTAACTAGCTTATCTGTGAGAAGCATTACACAACCTTTTGTTTTTCAATATCCAATAATTCTAGGGTCTCTAAATAAAAATAATACAAAATGTCCTAGAAAATGTGGTCCAAAAATGCACAGTGATTATAACAGCTAATGAAGGAAAATATTTGTTGATAAATATGAGTAATTATAACGAATCTAAAATGATTATTTGAAACTAAATAAACCTGACCATATCATTTTTATGAAAGGGTGCTTTACATTTAATAATCATTACTTTTGGAGAAGGCCTGACTTGGCAGCGGGTTAAACTTCCTATTGGATGGTTCCAGAAAACAAGGTGCTAATACAAGTGGGTTGATGATGATGTTGATGGTGGTTGTACACTATTAGTTTCATAAGTTACTCACAACTTCCATCAAAAACAGTGCTTCTTCTGGTTTGAGGTATAATTTTTTATCCTTAAGATGACCAAGATACTGCCAATGCCCACCAGTTTTTTGAGTAACTTCAGCTAAATTTAAGTTTTCTCTCCATTCAGCATGGCTCAGAGCACTACTGGAATAGAATAAACAACAATTCAACTATATTAAATTAAAAAAAATTGCCGTAGTGAAATGAATACTAAGCCCTGTGCCAACCTGTCTGGTTAGCGTGGCACAGTAGGCTTGTTACCCTCCATGTAGTTGGAGGAGGCCCGACTCAGAAGTGGGTAATTTGTGGGCTGAGAAGGTGAAGAAGAGAAGAATGAGGTATAAGTATCGTCAGCATGACACAGTAGGCTAATTTGACTGCCTCGTTGGTCTAGTGGTTAGATGTGCCGCCTTTGGATCAACGGGTACCGGGTTCGATTCCGGGGTCGGGCAAGTGTCTTTGTCTAAACCAGAGGCACTGGCTCGGAGTCTCGGTGTCATTTCTATCTATAATATGTATGTATTTACAAAAAAAATGTGTATAAGTAGTTTATCATCCATCTCGTTACCATAACACAAGCATTAAGTTGCTTAGCTTGGGACGAGATGGCGTTGTGTGAAATGTCCAAGGATATTTATTTTATTATTTATATAATTACCCTCCCTGTGATGAGAGGAGGCCCTACTTAGCAGTGGGTTATTTATGGGCTTAGTTATAGTAGGAGTATAGGGTATAAGATATAGGCAATACAGTAAAAAATATTTCTTCAAAAAATCACTAGGAAATGCAGACCCTGGATCAAATTGGATAAGATCGATGAATGAGGTTGAATGTTATTTTTGCTAGTCATTTATATTTTGGATGTGGGCGGCCCAGGACTGGCCTATGTATAGCAGTGGATGTCTTTGGCTGAAATGATGATGATAACATATGTTGTATTTAACATTGAGTAACAAGCTTAGTATTAAGACAATAGTTACCATTTTTCTATCCTCTCCACTTCAATCAGGTGTTTACGGGCCTCTAAAGCAGCCTGTATTTGTTTCTGTTCTAACCACGATCCATTTGGGACAACATCTTTGAGGCCCACTTCAGGCAATGAAGTGTTGATTTTGGTTATCCCTTTGGTAACAATTTCATCACCTCTGGAATTATAACAGGGACCTTGCGGTCAGATAGTGCAAATAAAATTATGTATGGATTACTGATAAGACATAAACTTACGATAAAAGTTTGTATTTCTCCATTTTCCCAAAACTCTCCCCAAACACACTACCACAATTTATTGAGCATTTTAATATTGATTGAAATCACTTAGCTAAAATGAGGATAGGGCTGAAACTAAAATAAAATTGTTTTCAAAATCGCAAGTTGGCTGTCCTGTCACTGTCAGTGAGAGACATGTCATTTTATTTTTGTTTTGATAGTACCGCGTTTTGTTTTAGATACAAATAGACATCAATGAAGTAAATGACTATACCCTATTCAAAATAGCGTGATCGATTTGGCAGATGTCAATTTTTCTGATCGACAAAAAGGTATGATTCCAAACTACGTCGCGGTAATCGGGACCAGTAGTGCCGAGGTAGCACTTCTGCATGCAGCGTACTTCGGAATCATACCTTTACTTTGCAATGGCGAATAGTGGTGGGAAACAGATAATAACTAGTAGTCCAAAAAAATAACGGTTTAAAATACTTGTAACTGTGACGATGGTATGGATGGTATGGTATGGGTGTATTATGTGTGAAATTGTTTATCACTTTTTCTTAACTTTTTAAGACAATATTCGAATAAAAAACATTTTCATTTTGAAATAAAATTCGTTGGCTTTAGCGCATTGAAATTTAACACTTTTACAACTATTATTTTCTTTTCTTTTTTGTTTACTTTCATGGTCTGAACCACCTATTAATATATAAATTTGGCGGAAGGTCAAAAAATAACCCTGTAATATTAAATAGGAACTTATTATGAATATTGACCCACCATCGCTTATCTACCCAATGTTTTATATGTCTAGTGCAATAAAGATTTTCACACATAATACACCCACGCCAACTTGCTACTGTTACAAGTATTTTAAAACGTTATTTTTTGGACTACTAGATATTTTCTGTTTCCCATCACTAGCCCGTCTGTCAAATCATTCAAGATATCGCTGGCTCACTATTACAAGGTTGTATGTTAATTTTGATGAAGTTGTGTAATAAGACTTTTAAATTTTTGACTTGTGTAAAATCTATATATAGTTGCCTTAACCTTAAGTGACATTTTATTATCATAGTATAGGACAACATAATGCTTTCCAAGTATTAAAAATTGCGTTTTGACTTTTATATTTTATAATATCGCCATAATTAAAATAACATAGAACTTTGTGATTGAAATATTATTTATTTATTTAGTTCTAATACAACTTAGGACTTTGTATTTTTCAAAAAATTACATATTTTATAGCCAAGTTTAGTATTAATTGCTTAATCATGTGAACTTATTACAAATTAAATTATTATTTAGCAGTAGCATTGACATTAAACATGAAATGACTTTATTATCATGAAAAGTAAGCTTAGTATTCCAAAATTTGTCAGTCTTTTCAGTCACTAATTATTTAAATAAAATCACAAATCAAAATAAACTAGTTAATTTCATTATTAAAATGTCATAGCTTATTTTTTTAATATTGTATAGTACCCGGTACTCCTTGTCTACTGTAGGCATCCGTCGATACAACCGAGTAGACTATAAATTATCTATTTTAGTATTGCTTAGTATGTGTTTTTTGTAAATTTTGACACAGTCAAAAAAGGTATGTTTCTTGTTCGATGTACGAAGTCACAACTTCAAGTTGTGACTTCGTACATCGAAGTTCTGTTACTGTGGAAAATGGAACCATTGAATATTTTAGCCCTGAACAAGCTTCTTTAAAATTAAATAAGTCATTTCTACTTATTTGTATGATATGATAAGGTTTACCTGGATTAACCTGCAATAGTAATCTCATCAATAGTAATCAAGACCGAGCAATATATCCTGCCCCTTTGTCTAACGTTCGTAGACTACGAGAAAGCCTTCGATTCGATCGAGACGTGGGCAGTATTGCAGGCTCTCCAGAGGTGCCAAGTCGACTATCGGGACATCGAAGTGTGGAAGTGCTTGTATGAAAACGCCACCATGTCAGTCCGACTCCAGGACCAGACCTCAAAACAGATGCAGTTGCAGCGAGGTGTTAGTCGTTATCCCTCCGAAACTGTTCACCGCGGCACTGGAAGATGTTTTCATGGTTCTGGACTGGAAAGGGCTGGGCATATAGTCGTAATGGCTGAGACCATGGAGGGTCTCACTACGATGCTCGATGGCCTATGTCGAGCCTCCGAACGAGTAGGCTTTAAGTACCCATTTTCAAGCCACTCCTATTGACATCAGAGGCTCAATATACTCGAAGTTGTTGACCATTATAATTACTTGGGACATTGTCCAGTTAGGTAAGTCAAGGGCTGCCATCCGTCCGGAATTCCCTGGATTTGTCCTAGTTTGAAGGGCGTCCGGGGGCCGTCTGACGGAGGTTTTGAAGAGTGTCTCCGGACACTTTTGTTGTCGGAGGAAATCCATTTTTTTATAAAAAAAGCGGTAAATTAAAGTAAATCTTAGTTACAAAATCCATCCACAATAAACCGCATTAAAGAAGGCTCGGCTTATTTTTTTTTTGTTGCAAAAAATACTTTTTAGAGGTCCGGGGAAAATAATATTATTTTGCCCAAATGTCCGGGATTTTTGCCGTGTTTATCTGCAATTTAGGTGATGGCAGCCCTAGGTAAGTCCAACTTTGAGAGAGAGATCAATCGTCGGATCCAACTCGGCTGGGCAGCGTTCGGGAAGCTGCGAAAGATCTTTTCGTCCACAATACCGCAGTGTTTGAAGACAAAAGTCTTCAACCAATTTGTGTTGCCAGTGAAGACACATTATGGTACAGAGTCGTGGTTGTTCACTATGGGCTCCATTAGAAGGCTCAAAGTCACCCAAAGGGCAATGGAGAGGGCTGCTCGGAGTTTCCCTTCGAGATCGAATCAGAAATGAGATACGCAGGCAAACCAGGGTCACCAACATAGCCCATAGGATGTCGGCGACGACGACATGACTGCGAAGCTTATGTGGCAGTGAGCAGGGCACATAGCGCGCAGGACCGACAAGCTTGGTCTGAAGTTAGGTCATAGACAAGTTTATGGTTTTTTCAAAAAGCAAAGTCCTATGTTTAGCATAGAACCTTGTTAAGCTACAAAAAAAATAAATTAATATTGAATGGTTCTATGTATTACATAGAACTTCGCTATTCCTGTTCGTTGATAAAAACAACATAGGACCGCGTAATATTTCATATTTTTCTGTAAATGATGCCATCTAGTCGTTTATTTTTGCAATAAATAGTAGCTAATAACACATAGAACCTTGTAGTATTCATAACTAAATAAGTGGTAAAATTGTAACATAGAACCTTGTAATAGTGAGCCAGCGATATGTTGAACGGGGTATAAAACATTAAATAAAAGTGATTGACATTCAGTAAATAATATATTGGTTTGATTTCACTAGGAGTTTTATAAAAAATATAGTTTACAGATATTATAATTATTAATATTCTGAGACATTATAGAAACATCGGGGATTTCCCGAAAGATAATACTAGAACGAGAATGTCTACACATTACAGCCTTTATTTGAACGAAGCGGGACACTGCACGTGCCTTTTTAAGCGCCAGATATGGTGACATCTTATCCAGTACAGCATTTAGCTGCTGCTTGCGGCGGCAGCTTTAGACCTCGAGCCTGGACGCCACTCCGCTCCTGCTGTTGTTAGGGTATTCATATTCATCATTATCACTGCGTAAGATCACCCCAACACCACCTTTCACGGCACTATATGGCTCTCAAGGTAACTCTGAGGACAGAGAAGTCTCAGAAGCCAAAACCACGACCACACCGTGTGTCGCTCTTCACCTGGCCTTTCCATGTTGGATCCACCCGTGACCCTGAGCTGATAAGGCCCCAACAGATCCTAAACATAAGTCTGTATAAAGTTTCTAAAGTATATCTTTTTTAAAGTATCTAATATTAGTACAATGTACAGAAAGCACTAGTTAAGGTGAATGTTCCAGGGTAGCCCGCGAAATTCAAATTTTCGTACGTTTTTTGCAATTTGCAGGTCAGTGCTAGTGCAGTAAAAAAAATTGAATTTCGCGGGCTACCCTGGAACATTCACCTTAAACAGAGTAGAAGAAAAATATGGGAAATAATCTATCCCTTAATATAACTAAAATAGCACAGTGAATGTCAGTACAGTACTAAAGTTCCCAAGACTCATCAAATAAACGAAGCACTTATTACTTTTTACTTTATATGTTGGTCAACGAAAATTAAAGAAGTAAGCACTTAAACCCTTAGAAGCCTTGTGGGACTCCGATTACTAAGCTTAATGGATAATAACGATAGTTAGTTGGTTGGTTTTCACTGGAACCAATGTTTTGCTATAAAAATCAGGTTGAGAAAACACTTATATTATACCTATAGTTGTTTAACAACTTGTACACACATATTAATATTTTTTATGTGTTATCACGCTTTTGGCACATTCTTTAGGCGTCATGCCGAACCCAATGAGGTATCGCACATAATTCTAAGAGCAGTATCTCTATTTTGTACCATTTCAACTTGTCGACTAGACTAATTGTAAGTCTTATGTCAGCTACCGACTACGTGTATCGACTGCCATTAATGGCAGAATGACAGCCAGGACCGACGACGGCATTACGTGCCCTCCGAAAAGTTGCCAATAATATGTTGACACACATCTGACAACCAGCTACGCCAGATTTTGCTCAACTTGCAGATCTTGCTTGGTGGTAGGATCTAATTTCCCGCCCGGTTAGCCACCACCCTCGCATCTAAGTCCAGCACGAAGCAGTTTTACTGTATTTCGTAGCGTGTATGTGAGAGCCGGTGCCCGAAACGGAATGCCGTTATTAAAATGTTATTGAATAGCCTGCTCCATCTTAGACCCTGCTTTCCATCCCGCAAGCCTGATGGGGACAAAGGCATTCAAGTCACTGATAAGAAAAAGATTAATTGCATTCCACACTAGTGACTAGGCTTCAGAAGAGAAGGTTCTGTCTCTCACTATCTAAACCTATAAATCACCATACGCTGATCTGAGCATTTTTAAGGAGAGAATAAGCCCATTGCCTCGTGCTGCCTAGATCATGTTTCCCTCTCATGCTTATTTGCGACATGGCGACATTCGAGTAACACCTCCTCTGGCGCCAATATCCGCATACCATACGACAGGCCGTATGCTTGGGGGTCACCCTCTTCTTCTTGATCGCCATATTCTAAATTCATTGGATTCAGACGCAGCAGTCTAACCAGATTTGGATAACAGTATTTATACGGAGCTATCGCCGTCGGCTCTTCGCGGCCAATCTGAGTCAATTGTTAATGAGTGTCTAGCTAGGGGATATAAAAACCCTGATATGGTAATTAAGGATCAGCACGGTGCTAAGTTGGTGATAACAGGGAAAAGAACCAGGATATAACTACGTTATAACCGGGACTAGATATTTACGGATGTGTTATAAATTTGAATTGTTTTATTAATAAACACAAGTGTGTACGTACATCAATAATGTAGGTAATGATAGAGAGATGGATAAACTCTTTGTTGTACACATGAAAAATAATTTATACAGAACACACTTTAAGCAACCGTTTGGTAGTAATACTATAGTGTTACTTACTTCATAGCCCATACATGACCCACTACTGAGTCGAGCCTCCACCACTTACATGGAAGGTATTATGCCTACTCTGCCACGCTGGCTTGACGGGTTGGCACATGTGCAAGGGGCGGCCTTATCGCTAAATGCGATTTCTTACAGACAACCTTGGTCTATTTGCAATAATTACTATATTAGTTAGTATAATAATTATTTTGACTTGAATTACTTTTTCGCCATTTTTTTTTGGTGAATTTTGAAGCCCCGACTAAAAATGTATGTCTCATGAAGTGAATTAATGTAGAATTATTTTGAGATCAATAAAGTTCTTTACCCGTATGTATGTAACACCTTGCATGCCAGAAAACATGAAATCGTCATATTTTCTTAATATGATTTAATATAAATAATAAAAGGTTCAGAT
This sequence comes from Clostera curtula, assembly GCA_905475355.2. NCBI lineage: Eukaryota > Metazoa > Arthropoda > Insecta > Lepidoptera > Notodontidae > Clostera > Clostera curtula. The sequence goes on along the minus strand of FR997806.1, from coordinate 4,473,884 downwards.
ATTCCACATTTACTCCTGTAAAGAAAATTTATGTTCTATTTTTTAAATTGCCACTGAGGTACATTACGTTTGTATTTAAAACAGTCAATTTAAAAATATACATGGACAAAATAAACACGTGCTTATATACATAATTACAAGTTATGATAGGATCCGATATTAAAAAATTAGAAAAGCACCGCGAAAATGGTCTAAATTTAGGTATCCGTAATAAGCGTGAGTTTAGCGACATCCTAATTTAGACGGCTAGCACATCCGTAGCATTTGCTACAAAGTTGTACACTCCGTAGTAGCTACGCCGTAGCGTAACATGTCGGAAGCATGACGGCTATCGATTAGTCTTCCGAAATTACCCGACCGTACACGATCTCTCACGACTCTTCCCGATTTCAACCGAAGATCACGTCCATACATAGCGGAAGTAATGAAATGTACCGAAAGATATGAACCGGAAAAATTGTCGCTCCCTTTTTCTTCACGTCGCGCCTTATACTAAAAAGGCTTCCTTAGTCGGTTTTACTTTCAGCGCTTTCGCGTCCGGCTTGTAACGAATGAATATCTAAATCAGCGAGGCAGTTCATTGACCTGTTGTAAACTTGCGTTTAACATAATATCACATCAAAGATGATAATAATGAAAAAAAAAAAGCCTTTTATACTCATAACAAAGACACCCCTGTTACTTCGAAAGCTACCCAAGTTCTCTAATGGAAAAGCGTCATTAAAGTGCAAGTTAATTGGCTGTACACTGAAGGGCTAGAAGGGGATGTAAGGAACTCTCATCGAGACAAGACCTCCTCCTGATGCATAGTGGCTGATTTAAAAAAGAAGTAATGTACAATCCACACGCTCGTTGAATTTAAGAATAAATAGTCAAACATCAATTGGAATTTAAGTCCAGTTTGGAAATTTAAATTTTGAACTTAGAATAATAAAAGTCGGTCCTACGTTTATGTCTATAGTCGAGCGAGGGGCGGGGATGGGGTGCGCCCCCTTACTACCCACCACGTTATTTATGGTATATTTTGACGTGTTCGTTCGCTGCTAACTTCAAGTCGCGTAGGATAATGGGGTGATGGATAGTGTTATCGGCTGCTATTCATGGTGATTCGCGTTTGACTCGTGCATTTATTATTAGTGTGTTGTGAAAAAAACCCAGGAACAACACACGAATTTGTCGAGGAAAACGTTTGTTCAGTGATGTTTGCGTTGCCGGGTTTAGCGACCGGCGTTTCCTTTCAATGCGGATTTTCGTAGTGAATTTAATGTTAGTTGTAGACTTTTTAGAGTGTTTAGTTAATATTACTCCAGAATTCACGTGAACGATGAGAAGTGGTTCAATGCCACAGTTTTTATTCAACAAACATTATTCCAAAGGATTATAAGGTGAGTTACAATATTATTTTAATGTATTTTATTCTTTATTTTAAAGAGGAACGTTCAAGAAGGACTCGTAATCCCCGTAAGACATACATAATACTTAACGCTATTTATAATCTATTACTATTTGCGCGAGTATATGTAAAGTCTTGGCTATTGTTGAATGAAGAGACGACAATACACTGTGGCACCACCCGATATTTTAATGCACAATATTATTTCGCAAATATAATTTTTAGCCTACCGCACCTACAATAGAATCTACAAATAATTTCTACTTTCACCCAAATTGTGATAAACATATACATAATTTTACTATCCACACCACACTTCTTTTGTTTACTATTTTCAAGGGCCGCTAATTTAATAAATTCAGCCCGTAGTATTCGTAGTAAACAGTTTTATTTTAGATTAACGCCATCTATTGATACCTTTCAACAATCAGTGTGGTTAATTAGTTCCCAATTCAGCCGTATTGCCAGTAGCGCCAAAGTGTCAGTCGCCGGCACGCCTGCAGTCACGCGGCGTTGTTGCGCGTTTTAACATGTATGCGTGGGCATAAACCGCTTCGTGATAAACAATTCTAAGTGTGTTTTCTTCCTTATCAATTAATCAAACTACACGATAGTTTCGACGTGAGTTACCGGCTTAAATTGGGCCTATTGCCGTGTTATCAGTGCATTGTGGAGTCAATGATTGTGTGTATGTGTGTGTGTTTTGTTTTTGCTGATACTGAAGACAGGATTTTGGCCGTGGTGTGAAGGTCTAGACCGGTCATGAGGAAAATAAACGGTGAGGATGCAGTTAGAAATATTTCGCTGCTCTAACATAATGTGAAAGGGCAGGCGACCAATGTCCTTTGAAGAGAACACGCGACAAACGCGCTTACATAGCGATAAGAAATGTTCGCATTCTAATTTGTCTACTTACATACAATATGCTTTATTAACAACTAGCGGCCCGCCCCGGCTTTGCACGGGTGCAATGATGAACATCTAAATTTATCAGTGTTTCTCCTTAATATTAAGCATGTATTATACATAAAAACCTTCCTGTTGAATCACTCTATCTCTTATAAAAAACCGCATCAAAATCGTTGCGTAGTTTTGAAGATTTAAGCATACATAGGGACGGACAGCGACTATGTTAAAGACTATGTAGTGATGATGATTTAGCGTTGTTGAGCTTGGTTCTAGAGATACAAGAAATATTGCTACTTAGGTTTATTAACCATCATATAATAATAAATCACACAATAAACACTTATGATGTGTTTGTTAGACAAAATGTGCAATCTAGATTTTATATGTCAGCTCTTTGTATCATAATTGTCTCCTTCTCAGTTTCTACGCTGCGCTTCTCGGTTAGTTTCGGCTTTCAACTTGACCGTAGTAAATCTCGATGATTATTGTAAACTTTGAGTTGTTATTGTTATTGATAACGTTATTGTCTTATTTTATTACTAATTGTAACCTATAAAAAGAAACACCTTACTACCACGAACCTTAATGTCATTGAATTGGTATCTATTGAGTCCACTAAAGTTATCTGTATACTGTTATCAATTTAAACACAATGTCACTAAGGTTACACGCGTAAATTATAAGAAACATTTCTGATAAAAAAAGCAATTGATAATATTTAATTAAACGCAATGACGGATGCAAGGTAACAGGACAGCAGTAAACACACACACACACACAAAGTTTAAATAAATATAAGGCGACTCACCATGCGTATCCGTTAATCGTGGCACCCTTTTCAAACAGAAACTCGAATCTCGCCATCCAAACGGTGGTAATGCTTTAGAAATTCAAACAGTTTACACATATTTAGATAACATGTTAGAATAAGTACTTGACAGTAAATACACGAGGACGGCAACTGTTGCCCGGGTATTGCGGAGTTTCGGATTACATCTATTTAAGGCCATCTTTCCAAATTGTATTTTCCACGTTTATAATGAGCGTATTGCAAAGAAACGTTTGGTTTTATTTATTTTCTTTTATATCATCTATCTATCTATCTATCTAAGTATATAAATAAAAATGAATTGCTGTTCGTTAGTCTCGCTAAAAAACGGCTAGACTGATTTGGCTAATTTTGGTCTTGAAATATTCGTGGAAGAAAATATGGAAATGCTCAGAATTGACTAAAAACAATATTTTTGCTTTTCCTTTGACGTGACGCTTAACGATTCCTTTTGTTTGTTTTAAGTTAATTTTATACAAAAGTTAAGTCTTTTATTTAACAATTGAGGCAGCACAAAGTCTGCCGGGACAGCTAGTACCTAAATAAATAATGGAGTGTTTTTGCTACATATTTTGTTTGTTTGCCTGTCTGCAGTAGCTAATGTAACAAGGAGTAACTAGGCTACAAACCCCCCGCTTTTCAGGAGCCCATAGTTACTTAGTTTTCCATATTTCTGTGGCAAAATTTCGGTTTTCCAAATTTTTTAGGGTTATGCGCGCGATATTAATAAGTTATATAAGGTTTTTCCAAAATTTTTTGTGTTATTCGCGCGATATGCAGAATTAATAAGTTAGTAATAGCACACAAATGAAGTCACGGGAAACAGCTAGTCTTACATATATGCGCATACTCGTATTAACTCCACCAAGACTTGACATCAAGTAAAACAAGAAGTATGCAGAAGCGAGGGCTGATTTTATTTTACGAACTGACATGAACTTTTTCGCGGACGGTCGCCGTAGCCATTATGTCGGTAGCATGGGGTGCTTGTTATTTAGTAGGGGAACGGTGTGTTGCTAATAATAGCAAAGGGTCTGCAGTCTGTATCTCATTGAATTTATGAGCACCTGATGCTGGCATGTTGATTTGATGGGACTACGCGTGATGCCAAAGAAAGAAATTTGGTGTATTTCTTGCAATACGAAGATTCCCGCTAAGTCTTCATGACCGTACAGTACTTCTACTTCTCAGCCTATAGATGGCGCCCTGCTGAGTCGGGCTAATTTTTTTACTTAACCTAATCTATTTTTATGAAATTGTTTTACTTTTTATAAAAATGTATGTAACAATAAGATAGTAAAGAATATACGAAAGAATCTCTATCTAATCTTCAAAGTAAAAACATGTCGACCGTATTGATGGGAATGAGCAATGAAATGACACACATATTATGCAGTCTAAACTACGTCATTTTTCATAGAATGTAAAAAATCCTGTATCTAGACATACTTCATTCTTCTCGTTTATTTCTATTTAATTAACATCACTCATGCTGCCTCTACAGCCAATAGATACAGTGGAAAACTGTTCATAATGGCACTTTGGACATGGACAGGACTTTGGTATTAAGTCCGCCTTACTGTAGACCTTCTTTTTTTTCCGGAGTAAAATCCTATAAGGACATCCCGTCAGCCTGGAGATGGCCGACGGGGGAGTCTGGGAATCTCATCCAGAGTGGAAGCCTACCCACTAAACATCTCCGGGCTGCACCGTTCGGCGCTTACTGCCCCGTGGGTCCCCACTGTAGCTCCACGAGACCTTACTGTAGACCTGGCAATTTTCCGCACAGTCGCGATAAGTATTTTATGAACTTATATATCCTACAGCCTTCTTCGTAAATTATCGACATAAAAACAAAAGTGAAAAGTTACTCTCCGCTGCCCAGGAAAAGAAACAATCATAGCTCCCACTGCATCGACACAAAGCCCCTATAAAAAGTTATTAAGTAACAGCGTCTCAAAATAGGATTGCCCAAGAGACGGCGGAACGGCCGAAAATCATTAACCGTAGCAGATCCCATACAAATGGTCCATAAACGTAATCCGACTATGTTTGATGGGTTGCCCGAGCGGCGGATTGCGAAACTGGCCGACTGCTGAGCCTAGACAGTGTACTATTGACGTATTATACCAAATAGAGACCAGATCAGATGCTTATATGACCACATGACACATGGGTTAGGCTAGGAGATTTGATTCCAGATAGTGATAAAACCAATTTGCATGACGACGAATTCAAGCCACTTTTCCAATATATTCTATCTCAAGTGTAACTAGGCAGCAAAATATGCAGACAATCCGCTACGGAATGAAGCCTAATCGAATCTGTCTAGTATGTTATATTAGGTAACATTTTCTACAGAACTGATATCTGATTTGCGATGACAATGAAGAAGATATAGGGACACCTAACATCAATTGTATTCATAATCCACACCTACAAGAAGATTATGTCAATACAATTAGGATAACCTAATTGTATTGACATAATCTTCTTGTTTAGTCTGAAGTTAGTGGTAGTATAACAAACATTCTGCTATAGTAAAATAACCAGATGCAGACCATTGATACATTGATGTCTTTCACGTAGGAAAACATGCAGATAATCATAAAGCAACTGAAGGTCACAAGGTTTTATAGTTGATAGTCACCGAGCGCAATCAATTTGATGATGCAATAGTTCAAAAAGGTAACCTGATATCATTGAGTAGTTATTATTCTACGCAGAATCGAATTTAAATTTTCATACATATTCGTACATCATTTATTGTTCTTATGCTATTATGGATGTGGTACATTGTTGGGTTTGTTCCATTCGTCAGATTTATTGGATTGCGACATGTAGGTACATCGTTAATATCTATTTGTTATCACGACATGTTTCAATCGATGTTTGTAGAACTTTTGTTACAAGGAGATTTTAGAAGAATAATACGTTTGTTTCCACTGGGACATACATTAATTTGGTATTGTAAGTGATAGGGGAACTAATTATTACCTATGAATATATTACCTAGCATACGACTAGCTTCTCAAAATATCGGATAATCGAAGTTCCAATGTTCTTGGTACATTAGCAGAAATCTGTTGACTACACATAGTTGAATTCATAAATCTTGCTCTTTTGTTTTATAGTAGTTTTCAATTAATGAAATGTTCAGTGAACATGACATACATTGTTAAGTAACCACTGGGAGATATTAAACAGATATAGTAAAATACGTAATTTAGTTGTTTCCCGCCCTAAAAAACACATATACACGCTTCGATTTTTTACCCATGCCATATTTTGCACATTGGTCAAGTTGTGAGAATATAATAGACAAGCAAGCATAGCGAATTTCGTAATTAAACATTACTTTCATATTACAATACTCTGAGAAATTATTGCTTTCCTACTAAAACTATATGTCACATAGTGATTGAAATTTTTTTCTGTCACATAAAAAAATTTGCTCTGTAATTACAGGAAATTTAAATAGGTCGTCATTGTAATATAATCGTCATTGTAATTATTAGTAGAAGAAGGAACTTGCTCGGACCTTATTTTACAGTTAGCGCGAATGAAGCCGCGGGTAACAGTAGTACTATCTATATATTAACCTCATCCCGTTCCCAATGACCCTAATTTGGCGAAGTTATAATTACATTTAGGAAAACAGTGAAACAGTCGAAACATCAAACTTGTGGCAGTTTTACGCCCGACGTGGTATGGTGGGAAAGATCAATTATCCTGACAGACGAGACACGTAAAGTTCTACTTCACTGTTGTTCTAGGCAGATATGGAAAAATAACTCGGTGTATTCTTCAATACAAACCTTCCTAGACTAAATATTGAATTTAATATTAATAACTCACGAACTTTTCACACATTTTGTTATTTCCGCAGTTTGGACCCGTGTCGTTTAAAAACAAACATAATAGGCCAAACGCAAACTCAAAAGAAATAAACGACGTCACTTCAGTTGAATTAAAAGGTGAAGATAAAAATTGCAAATAACTGGGCATGTAGGAAGAACAGAAGAACACTGTCAATTATGACAAATAAAAACATATCATGAGACATTTAATTCAGTTCGGATTTATGGTGTTGTAGAGACATGATGTGGGCTAATTGCATGCATATTACTACGTATCTACGCAAAAATGATACTAAAACATAACGTGATGCTAGGTTTCCTTTCACCTAAAATGGTATTTAATGTATACGATAACTTGTCACATCTAACTAACTTCCATTCATGGGTCGTCTTAAAGACGTTAGTCCTTGTCCTGGAGCGAGCATGTGGGGTCGTTGTCCATGGAATAGTTAATATGCTTGCGCGTGCCGGCAGAAAATCAAATAAACAGGCGAACTCATCTCCGGTTTATCGGCGATGCACTCCGTAGCCTTGCACTTTGCTTTGTGTACAAACGGTACCCTCGACGTTACGCACATTCAAGACTGCCGCTGTGATTTATTCACATTGATTATTAATATCTGTATTTGTATGAAGACTGCGAGTAGTCTGTGAAACAGGACAGAAGGGTGACTAACAAAATGTCTCCGGAAACCGTTACGATGTTATGTCATCAGCTCATTAATGACTCAGTGTTGAGGCTTGCTCTAATTTGATATAGAAAAATTGGTCTACTGTGTTTTGGAAGGTCTTATCTAGCTAGATTTTTAGTCGCCTACTAGAATTGTATGGGATGTCGATAGGAATGTATGGAGACTACCACCTAGCGTGGAACAAGGGCCAAAAGATGATGATGGTAGTTTGAAACATGACGATTTATAAGAGTTATGTGATAAAACCTACAAGAATAAAGTTCTTTTTCTATTGGAATACATTGAAACGGTGAGAAAGAATTCGAATACAGAAGCTAATTACGCCACTTATAGAATTCAACTGTTTTATTATCAGTGAAATCGATATCAGGCGATCCGCAACAATAAAAAAATGATTAATCGTGTTACGCCTAAAATCTCCCCTATATTCAAGGTCTCCAAACTCATTCACGAGATCAAGTGGCAAAAAAGTGGAGCGATGAACTGACAGTCACGTAGCTCTAGTGATCAGTGCCCAAAGCACGTAGTGGCGTCTAAACTACCACTCACTGTCAATATTGGAGCACTGAGCTGGTGGAATCAATAGATGTTCGATTACTGGTTATTGTTTTATGACGTAATAGATAATGATATCTTAGATGTTTGATACTAGCTTCCGAAAGCGGTTCCGTCTGCTTGAGTTTCTTATAGCTCTCCGTATGCGGTGTGGTGACGGATTTAGAATACAAATACAAATCAATTATCATTTCTGTTGATGTGTTTTGTCATTGTCATCTTGTGGCGTCGGTCGTCGTAATAAAGGACAAAGCACACTTATCAACTCGGAAAGGGATCGGCACCGTATCGCCTTTCGCCTCACCGTCAAACAGGCGTCAACCTAACGTAAGCACGTAACCAAAGCGGATCAGCAGCTCCGATACGTCGTCTCGGCTACGGCTAGGCGACGTCGCGCTTACGGATAGCCCGTAAGATAACGTAACGAATATGTTATGTCCTGCAAGCGCGTGTACGGCGAGCCGTAAGCGCGAGGACCGCTGGTTGACCACGCGCCGTACGGCGTTCGTGATCTTGTCCCGAGGCGAGGCGTTTACGTTACGAATCCGATTAGTGTGCTTTGCAGTAGGGAGTTTCATACAAATAATACTGAACGCCTCGAGTTGATACGGTGCCGATCCCTTTCCGAGTTGATAAGTGTGCTTTGTCCCTAAAGGTACGCAAAGGGCTGTTCACCTAGCTGTAGGAGAATGTAAACTTGATACAAACCCTGTGCCAAGCCGTTTCCGTACAGTAGTCTAATTACCCTATATGAAATTACCGAGTAGCGGGTAATTTAATGGCCGAAACACGACCAAATTAGGTAAGGCTGATTGGATAACAAATTGGGAAAACCTGGGGTAGATGAAAGGTGTCGCTAAACAGGAGTTACTTTAAGGTGAATGTTCCAGGGTAGCCCGCGAAATTCAAATTTTCGTAGGTTTTTTGCAATTTGCAGGTCAGTGCTAGGTTGTACGTTGATAAAAATGTTATTCGCGGCTGTAAGACATATGTAGTTATAGAATTATAATCACCAAACTCATCAATACAACCCTCCAAGCTCATAAAGGTGCAACAATGACTTTGAGTTTGAAAAAGTTTCCCTGGAACATTCACCTTAACAGCTAATGTTTGGAATGCTTTGCAATGCAAATTATGTGACAGATTATGTGAAATTCACTATGCATCAGGCCATTGAAATGAAAGCACTTTAACAGTTACGTACTTGACCGTTAAAGTACCTGATTTCAATGACCTAATGGATTACAAACAATGCACTGAGCTGAAGATTGTTTACTCGACAATCGACCGCCGTTTGACTTTTGAGTTCCAGCTATAACTAGAGGTACTTAAAACTTAACGTCACAGATGTAATCAATTGTCCTTACTCCAGGTTTGTTTAACTTCTTAGAGAGTATACGATCTCTAAGCTAACTAAGTTCTTGAGATCGCGAGACTCTTGATAGATTTAGGTTAGGGTTAGCCAAGTGTTTTCTGTGCGATGGAAATTGAGCAGAGACGAAGTGTTGTTAAGTTCATGACTTTAAGAGAAAGATCCTCCAATAAATTACGATATAGGAAATCTTGTATAGGAAATTTAAAAAAAGGCGTTGTCATCAGACCGAACTATTTGCACGAATTTGTAGCGTAATACGTTATCACGCTCATAACACTGGGACATTTCGTATAGTCTACTGCCTGCTTATTCAGAGAAATAAAATGTTTTATTGACACTTTGGTGGAGTTGTATTAGCATTATAATAATTGCAGTTATTGCCTGTCGTGAAATCTGGATGAGCATAGCAGATAAAGTAAGAAGTTTTGAGATGTTTTATTATACAACTTTGTTGTAGTCAACAGATATAAAAAGCTAACTGACTAATTGCTGATGCCTCGTTGGTCGGGTTGGATGTGCTGCCTTTGGATCACGAGTCCCCGGTTCGCTTCTGGGGACTTGCTCTAAGTATATGTATAATTTCTGTTCACATGTTTGTTAACAGCCACCGCAATACAGGTATTTCAAGGGTTTGTTTAAAAAAATCTTTGAATTTATGAATAACATTAATATTCTTTGGGAATTGTCGCCTAAGATGGTAAAAAAGAGAAAGTTTGTTGTAAGTTGGTATTTCAGAAGGGTTCGAAGTCGTTGGCATGAATCTGACCTGAAAATAGTGTATAACATAAATATGTGTAAAAAAGCTTAACATATCAAATCACAGTCCAAGTACCCTGTGTTGCACCCTATCTCATAGAGGATGATCGATAATATAATTAAATTTTAATATGGAAGTAGTGTCAAATACATAATACACTATTTAAGGTATAATTAAATACATGGCGCTATTCAGATCTAAAATTAGCAGATATTTTTTTCTTTGTTGTTGTAGTACTTTTTGTGTGTTTCCACAGAAACCTTAAAACCTATATTCAAACATAATCCACGCGTTTCTAAATTTAATTCAAGTTCTAAAATGTGTTCATGCTAAATCATTCAAATCCGTTCGATCGTCAATGCGTGTTTTATTAATAAGTATCGAAACTTTCACACTTATAATAGTAGCATTCCTTCCAAAACGTTGAAGCTCAGGAACACAATGCTAATTCAAAGCCACATTGTTTTTGTTCACACTTTTGATATTGTTTCGCTCGTTAATGAAGATACCGTCATTTACATTTGCCATCTAGCAGGTACGCGCCTGACTGCTCGTTTACCTTGAGAGGGTGGTGTGATATATTCAGGGCCCATTTAAATATTCCCAAGGGTGATAAGGGGAAGGGATGTGCGCCGGTTAATCAAGTAACGTGATCCATTTATCTGGAGCACTCTTGATACACTGAACTTTGGAATATTGCTGGTACGCTTTGGGGTCGAGATTGAATAGGAGAGTTTTTTGGTTAGGTTTAAGTAAGGTTAGGGCTGCCATCACGTAAATTGCAGTCGCCGGATAAACACGGCAAAAATCGCGGACATTTTTCTGAAATATGTTTTTTCCCCCGGACACCTCCAAAAAGTATTTTTTTTTGCAAAAAAAAATAGAAACAGCCGAGCCTTCTTTGAATTACCGTAACTTACAGATTTAATTTCGCGATTATAATGTCAATTTAGAATCTGTCTGGTATTATTTACTCCCGAGTAGGGACTGGACTAAACACGGTTCCTAGAAACGCTTCGGAATCGCTTGGAATTTCATACATTCCAATGCTGTTGGTACTGTTTATGGAGTGTTGTTCTATTTACAGTTCTACTAAGCTGATAAACTCACAGCGCGTTAACCTATTGTTTACATTTTGTTGCCATTGCCGACAATATTTTGTTATGGATTAAAGCACTATTGTAGCATTACGTGATTTTCTCCTCCATACCACACACATTCTAGACGTGACGATAACACTATCGTCACGTCTAGAATGTGTGTGGTATGTTCTATAGAGAAGAGTCGGCAAGAAATACTTCTTGCCGACTCTTCTCTATAGAACAGCGTTCTGATTCAGTGGTCGCTTCATGTTTAAATATTCATAAGCATCACTATCATCACTACATAGTATAAAACAAAGTCACTGTCGTCTGTCCGTCCCTATGTATGGTTAAATCTTTAAAACTACGCAACGGATTATGAAGCGGCATAATATTGTAAAGAAACACTCATAATTTTAGATGTTAATCATTGCACCCGGGCGAAGCCGGCGCAGGTCGCTAGTTATGCAATAAAACTTATTGGTATAAGGTGATGTTTTTGATTTATTTTTAACAACACATAGTCGTAATACCTAGTTGTTATTTGTCTCATTAATACTACTAGTTCACGAGGTAATGCCCTGAAGATGAGTCAGCAAGGGACATGTGCACTGTACACAATTATATTTCGGTTGTCACCTTGTCTATACTTTAATATTATCTGCGATATACTTACTTTAGTGCAACTTAAAAATATGTAACTAAATCTTTTGTAATTCCCAAGGCAAATAAGAGGTAGTTAAATAAAAAAAACTAACGGGGACGTCATAAGGACGGGGACACGGTTAGAAGTCCTAAAACGCATGTAACGTAATTTATGGATGGCCCTGAAAGAGGTGTAAATAAAATAAAATATTCCTACCAGGTATAAATGTCTTGTGCGTGTATTGCTTGCCACGCTGTACTAAAATTCATCAGAATTGAATCGGCGATTGAGATGTGGAAATGTCACAGTTTCTTTCACGTTTGTAATATGCGTTCGGATTGGAAACTACGCATTGCAGGTAACTTAGTCCCAAATTTTACGCATATTGATGTTGGTGAAGAACGATTTCGTTGGTTCCAGATGTCGTATTCCATATGATGACCATTCTTTCAACAATTTGTCGGATTGAAAATACACCATCCTTCCGAAGGGAATCGTAAGGGTCGACTGAAGTAAATGACTGGCAGCAAGAAAACCTGTGCGAACCCGTCTGGCCAGCGCGTCAGAGTATGTAAATTTCCCTCCATCTTATCGTGGGGGCTCGACTCAGCACTGGGACTTTTACGGGCGGAGCCGATGATAATGATTATTATATTCCGAAATTATGCAGAACCATGAAGGACATGATCCACAGTCCACACAGTTCACAAGGCTTTTTCGCATTGCAGACTGCACTAACCCAAGTTATGGAAAAGTTTATGTTAATTCAATTTGCATTAGGGTGAAAGTTGAATGCACGTTGGGGCCCATGTCTGTGAAGTATCGATCTACGCTATTGCCTCGTTCGATGTTCCCACTGTCTAATCTAAACTATATTATCTTGTAAAAGTTGCGAAGTGTCTTAAACGAGTTGGGAGTTATAATGTTAGGAAGAAGGAGTTGTCTGTATTAAGAACTTGATTCAATAAAAGACCCGGGGCTGCATGACTGAGGAAGTATCACCAGGTGTAGTGTTCTCCGCGTGGGTATGGCCGCCAGGGCAGGGAAACGAAAAGGAGCTCCAGCTCAATTTTAATTTTTAAAGGTTGGCAACGCACTCTCTTTACCGCTGGTTCTGATGTTGCATGAGTGGCGATGCTCAAGTAAACGTTTGCCTCCCACTGTTATTAAAAAAATCCCGATTCAACTATGTATAAAATAACTGATAACCTTAAAACAGTTCAATCGATTTCGATAAAACGTGTCCAAGAATCACCGATAGAAAACTTGCTCACAATTAAAAAAACCCACGTCGTTATCGATCTAATCCCTATGATATGAGCTATGATGCATATGCATATGAGCTACGAGCCACAGACAGAAAGTTAAACTTATAACACCCCTTTTGTCGAGGGTAAGGTAATGCGAGCAAGTATCATGTGAGAATAATAACCATTACTTTAAGTTAAGTAATACGTGTATTATTCTCTTGTAATTGGAGGATGCCTGACTCAGTAGTGGGTCATTAATGGGCTGAGAAGAAGAATACGTGTTTGTACACGGGTAGGCCAAAAATTCCAAGGTCAATGTGCAGCGTTTAAATTAGGGTCTCTCCATTAATCACGTGATGTTTTTTTAACATTTTTTAACCACTCCCTCCCCGTTGGCGATACGTGGTGAGGTTTAAGACTAACCCCCGACCCCCCCCTTTTTAGTAGGTACCTACAAAGAATCTTACACTAAAAGCTACACGCCGATTGTCGGCTTTTAAATCACGCGTTTCACGATAAAAAATACACGTGATAATTTACAATACCCCGGTAAATTAAAATTAAAAAAATACCCCCAACCGCCTTGTTTTTGCCGAACCCCTCCCCCCTTAGAACCTCACGTGATTAATGGAAGCTCCTTAGTATACGTTAATTGACTCCTTTAAAGTCTCGAAACATAGGATAACAGTGCAAGTTATCGCTTTGAATACCTGGCATAGCGCAACCCGTTCATCGGCCCAGGAAGTGACGTCACGAGGCCTCACACACGTTTCCTGTCTTCTCGGCCTTCACCTAAAATACAATTTGGTTTTCGTTTCTTTTATACCTTAGTATGTAGCGTGTCATTACGACTAGCGTTGTACAAGAGAGTGTCATTTGATGTTGCACACTTGTTTTTTTGTAAATTATAGCCTATTTGTTATTATGATGTATGAGTTAATAAATATATACAATAGTGTAATAAATTCTCATAAAATCAGCATATTGTTAATCTACTTCAGCCAATTATAAATATAACAACAATTTTAAAAGGTGTTTTATACTAAAATCTAATAAATAAATAAAAATAATTGAGCAATATATACAATATTATTGGAAAGTTTGATAAAAATCGAATCAGTACTTTTTGCATAAAATAGTTACAATGAGTGGGTGGGTAGTTTCGCGGTAATAATATTACTATCGACTCGCCCCGGCGTCACACGGGTGCAATGATGAACATCGAAATTTATCAGTGGTTCTCTATAATATTATGCGTGTATTAAACAAATAAACCTTCCTCTTGAATTACTCTATCTGCTTAAAAAACGCTTTAAAATCCGTTGCGTAGTTGTAAAGATTTAAGCATACATATATTTATAGGGACGGACAGATGACAGCGACTTTGTTTTATACTATGTAGTGATAGTGATGTGATGATGATACTATTCTTCAGTGTTAAGAAAATAGCCGCATACAAAGTCTTTGTAAATTGTAGCCTGTGTATTTTTCAGATGTATGACCTATATTATTGAAAAGTTTAATAAAAATCGAATCAGTAGTATTAACATATAAAAGTAACAATGAGTGTGTGGACCCATACAAATTTTCGCGTTTCTAATATTAATAGTACGATTAATTTGAGTCTTCTCTAAATCAGAATGCGAATACGCGGCAAACATTGACCGTTATAAATTTGCCAATCCGCAATTCTGCCAGTCCTTGATAAATAGAAATCAGTGTCAGCAAGACAGCTCGCATAGTTCAGTCGATCCTCAGGGTCATGTCGGACAAATAAATAAGCGGTCCGTATGACTTTCTTTGCTGATTAAACGTGTCGTGAGTCACGATGTTGTCCGGACCATCGCTACCGTTCACAATGAGCTGGCTCCCTTACTGCTTAGACATTGAACAACCGACTTTGACTTTGTAATACTGCATCAAAAGGCAATTGTGTGGTTTGATATGAATTGGTCCAAATCATGAGGATACAATGTGGCTGCAATGTTTCTTTTTATTTTACCCTTCTATCGATTACTACTCTACTACTACTCAGCCCATAAAGGACCCACTGCTGGGTCGGGCCACCTCCCATCACAGGGACGGTATTTAGCCTACTGTGCCACACTGGCCAGTCGCGTGGGCGCAGAGTTTCCTATCAAGTTTTCCTTCTCTTGCGGCTAGGTTTTCAGCCTTGTCATTGCCTTCTGTCAACTCTTACGACACCCTCATGATTGAATGGGGTGGTGACACTATGTATTATAAATCCGTCACCACACGGACAATCAATTGTTCAGCTTACTGTAAATTTTCCATTCATGTACCTACACTAAAACTCTTGACGTAAGTGGTAACACACCGGTATCCACAACTCATAAATGTATGGCAATGGCAGATAGAAACGACAAATTACCGTAGGAACTGTCAAAATAATAAAAAAAACCCAAGGGCATTTTCGCAGAAAGCTTTACGTAGAGTCCGCCTTTAGGAACTCTACTTTTGATGTCGCGGGGAAACATATAAAGGTTCTCGACCATCTAATCCTGACTGTGTGTGTGGGCCGAGAGTTAGCTACCCTTCGATATGGCTGTATTATGTGGATTCACTTTAATTAGACGTGGCCCGATCCATCAATATGTATACATGGGATTCTAGTCAGTGAGGTGACAGATTCACAACACATGATGTCACCACCCCATTCCATCCTGAGGGTGTCGTAAGAGCCGACAAAAGGGACATGACAAGGCCGATAACCTAGCCACAAAAGAAGGAAAACTTGATGCGGAAGCCTTGGCCAACCCGTCTGATACGCGTAGGATAGTAGGCTAATTAAATTTTAAACGCGTTATCTATGTTTATTAACAAATAACCGGCATAAGATGGAATGTATAGCGAACTTGATCAATAATTTTCAGAATTATAATCCTATTAGGGAAGAATTTAAAGTAAATGTGCAAAAAGTCAAATTGAAGGCACCGGGTATCGATCCCGGTACCTCTAATCACACCTCATCTAACTGGAGGAGGTCCGACTCGGCAGTAGTAGTATATTCATGGAAAACCACGACTTGGGAACCTTTATTCGTTGCCATAAATGGTGTTATTGGAGAGCATTTCTATGGCCAGCTTTAACCACACCCATTTACTTTGTTCCTGTACATTGTCAATGCATGGCTTTCTCCTAGTTAGGTTAATAGATGACCTGCGATAGCATAGAGATAAACCTGACGGCCATATATGAAACAAAAGGATCATTAAGGAAAGCTTCTGAGACCCAAGCGCCTTGTGACCCATATTTTAATAAATTTAGGGGAGATAACAAGTAACTATTTTTTATCGCGATAACTGATTGAGATCTGTATCTAAATGAGTACAAGATAAGGTAACCAGTTAAGCCCTTATTGATCTGAGTGTACGTAGAATATACTAATTGTAAAAGTGTCTGCACATCGAGCTCTAGATCCGGAAGTCCAAGCTAGTTCGAACGCATACGGGTTCATATTCAAACTATTAGATGGATTTCATATTAGCAAAATATTGCGGTAATGGATACTACTACTACACTTCAGACCATAGATGACCCGCTGCTGAGTCGGGCCTCCTCCAGACTGCCTCGTTGGTCTAGTGGTTAGATATGCCGCCTTTGGATCAACGGGTCCCGGGTTCGATTCCGGGGTCGGGCAAGTGTCTTTGTCTAAACCAGAGGCACTTGCTCGGAGTCTGGGTGTCATTTCTATCTATAATATGTATGTATTTACAAAGAAAAAAATTATATAAGTAGTTTATCATCCATCTCGTTACCATAACACAATTAAGTTGCTTAGCTTGGGACGAGATGGCGTTGTGTGAAATGTCCAAGGATATTTATTTATTATTTACATGGGGGGTAATTAACTGACGGTGACGCTGTCCAAACGGTTTGGAACACTTTTCTTTTCCGGCTAGGTTTTCGGGCTTATCATTTCCTTCTGTCGCCTCTTACGACACCTTCAGGATGGAATGTGGTGGCGACACCGCGTATTCTACATCCATTACCACACGCATAGGATGCATAGACGTTATTAATGGGAAGAGTTTTTATTTGTCTAACAGTCTCTTCTCAATTTATGTTAACGAAAAGGAACCCACTTGACATCTCCGCTTATATTACCTTACCTTTTAAGGAACCTCTGTCTAACCAATATGTATCCGTTAAAGTCTAGGGCTATTTGTGTTCATAAGACAATACATATTATATTTACGATGTTACAGGAGCCATGAATTTACATTACGACTCAATAATACATACTATCATGAGCATTTCGCAAACAGGTTCACGTAGGCTATGTTGACAAACCGACCGCATTGAAAGCTGGGGCTCAGTCATAAACTATGTCATAATCAAAATCATAACTCATTGGCTCATTCGAGCTTTTTTGACAAGTCAAAATTATGATTGAAAATCTACCAAAATGTAATTGAAAATTTACCATTTACCACCGTTTTGAAATGCAGCTCTACAGAGAAGAGAACACAAACGCTTTAGTTGCTTTATTAGCTCGGCATTTTTAGGAACACGGGCAGGGTAAATATATATTTGTGAGAATAAACTTGGGCAATAGTCGCTACTTGTTCACAAGCATGACGCATGTGAGAAGCATAATGAAAAATGAATCGGGAATTGTTTAAAGAATGCTGGAATGAGAGTCAGTGTTTAGTTTTCGAGGAACGTTGATTTTTCGTGTATTCTTCCTAAGCTACTACAACAAAGATGAGCAGTAGTAGTTATTTGATGATTTTAAGTGAAGTGGTGAGTTGTCGCTGGATAGCACTTTACGCGAACGGCTTAGTAGATAATGTGATGTGCATTATGGTACTATATCAATATTGACCAAGCCGTTGAGGCGATACGAAGATAAGAATTCGCAGGAGACTTATAATACTTTCGCTCTATATTCCCCCGGTTCTTTGAACTCTGTTTATGGACGCACCTTCCGCACCTGGCTTGTGTTTTCAATGATAATGAGAGAGAGCCAACCCGTCATGTTTATTTCAAACGACATCCCACGTGAGCTCGACCGACTGGGAGTTGGAGCGAGACTTTGTCTTGCCCGTGTTTGAAATACTTGGTACAATTGGTTTATGCGTGTGGACGGATTTAGAATACAAGTGTCACCACCCCATTCAATCCTGAGCGTGTCGTAAGAACCGAAAGAAGGAAATCATCATCATCTGCCTCGTTGGTCTAGTGGTTAGATGTGCCGCCTTTGGATCAACGGGTCCCGGGTTCGATTCCGGGGTCGGGCAAGTGTCTTTGTCTAAACCAGAGGCACTAACTCGGAGTCTGGGTGTCATTTCTATCTATAATAGGTATGTATTTACAAAAAAAAAATTTATATAAGTAGTTTATCATCCATCTCGTTACCATAACACAAGCATTAAGTTGCTTAGCTTGGGACGAGATGGCGTTGTGTGAAATGTCCAAGGATATTTATTTAGTTTATTTATTTTATTTTATATATTTTATTTATTTTATTTATTTTATTTATTTTATTTATTTTATTTATTTCATTTATTTTATTTATTTTGTTTATTTTATTTATTTTATTTATTTATTATACTCTGGTTGCAGCCCAAACTCGCTTCAGCGCCCGGGGTCCGCTTTCCGTCTTTTTCTTTTTCACTTCGCACGGTCTTCAGCATCCATGGTAGTGAGCCCATTGGCACGCAGCCGAAAGAAGGAAATGACAAGGCCGAAAAGCTAGCCGCAAGAGAAGGAAAACTTGATACGAAACCCTGTGCCAACCCTCAGTCTAGCGTGGCTTATTAGGCTAATGACCCTCCCTGTGATGGAAGGAGGTTTGACTCAGCAGTGGGTTATGGGCTGAGTAGTAGTAATAATAATGTGGAGGTCGGTACCGACCGGTCTAACCTTCTAGTACTTCTAGAGAGCGATTGCCGTTTGCTCCCCGCTGCGCAGTGGGACCACCGGTAATTTGTGGTTAGACCAGCTGTCAGTTTGACACTACTGACTCCGCGCAATGACTACTACTACTACTCAGCCCTTACATGACCCGCTGCTGAGTCAGGCCTCCTCCAGTTACATGGAGGGTAATTAGCCTACTATACCATGCTGGCCCGACAGGTTGGCATAGGTTTTCGTATCAAGTTTTCCTTCACTAGCGGCTAGGTTTTGGGCCTTGTTATTTCCTTTTGTTGGGTCTTACGACACCCTCAGGCTGGAATGGAGTGGTGACATGATGTATTGTTGTTGACATTCCTGACATTCGTTTCCTTGGAAATGATGTCTTTACATAGATACTATAATTATCTAACATCATTAACAACCCAATAATACACCCATGTAAAATAAGGAAAGATAAAATGGAAAGTGAATATACTTACTTTATATAATAACTAGCGACCCGTCCCGGCTTCGCACGGATGCAATGATAAACCTATAAATGTATCAAAGTTTCGCTACAATATTATGGATGTATTATACATATAAACCTTCCTCTTCAATCACTCTATCTATTAAAAGCAACCGCATCAAAATCCGTTGCGTAGTTTTAAAGATTTAAGCATACTTAGGGACGGACAGAAGATAGCGACTTTGTTTTATACTATGTAGTGATTTATACATATTATCACCAAAAAATGTAAGCGATTCTCAAGCTTTGTATTTAATAATCTCGCGGATAAACTATCAACCTTCTAAATCTCGACTGGTTACCATAAAATAGCTCGCCCATTCGTGGCATCGAATTACGCTAATTCATAGATTGCAGTAATTCTAATATAACGTCGGTTTAGGCACTGCTCGATTCTCAGAAACGTTAGAATACGATATTAGTAAGTTGTATGTTGGTATACCGTTTCTAATTGTTTATTCTTACTGTCATATTACACTGTATAAAATATGAACCAAATTAATGTAAGCAAAATCGTATTTTAATTTTTACGTAATATCTTAAAACTTTCAATTTTGCTGTCCAAAAGGGTGGTAATTTTCAAACATCTCAGTAGTAAGTCATTTATGGGCTGAGAGTAGTAAGTAGAATTTCATGATATTAATTTGATCAATCAAATAAAAATGTTTTTATTCAAATAAATTCTTGCGAATCCTTAGAAATTGTCAAAAATTTAAAAATTAAAATAATTAATAATTTAGTTTTTACCACCGAACCGGTACAATGACATTCCACAGAAAAGAGCCAGAAAGAAACTCCATGGTTGCTCTTGTAAATAAAAGGGTACAATTATGGTTGTACAAACAAGACTGACAGATAAGTGAAAGCAATTACACACATAGACATGTAGCATAGCCAAAAATTATAACGTTCTAAGATAATTTAATGTGCTAAATTGATTATAAGGAATTTAGTTTGAGTAAAATTTGTCTAAGGACATCACACAGTACTCATTTTGAATTGAGACAACATACGTAAGTATGAAGAAACATTGTAAAGAAATTCCATTGTTCAGATTTATTTTGAAAACACGAGTCAGCTCCTCAATGAGACAATGGTTCGGCGGTTTCATGATCACGACCGATGTGGTGGAGCTACTTGAACTCTCGATCTGGAGTTTAATTCGACAGCACTGCAGTTTTATCTTTATGAACATAGGCGTTACGGTTACTTAGCAAGCCTCTAAAAATAAATAATAGTTAAAAAAAACTAAAAAAATACGCTTTTGTAGAAAATCGAACTAGAAAATAGAAAATATATCACTACATATTATAAAACAAAGTTGCTGTCGTCTGTCCCTCCCTATGTATGCTTATATCTTTAAAACTACGCAACGGATTTTGAAGCGGTTTTTGTTAATAGATAAAGTGATTCAAGAGGAAGGTTTATTGCACCCGTGCGAAGCCGGGGCGGGTCGCTAGTTATATCTAAAACATGTACTAAAAAAACCATTTAAAATAGGAACTCTATCGTAATGATTTCTTAGGTTTTCGCGATTATTACACATTGAAATTAAACACTTTTTAACGGATTTATCGCGTGTATATTACGTTATTTAATTCGTCGGGAATTAAATAATGTAATATACACGCGATAAATCCGTTAAAAAGTGTTTAATTTCAATAACTCTATCGTGTCATTGGCTTGTTCTTTGATCAAGGAACAAGTCCGCTTGGCATCCCATAGCTTACGTTAAAGTACTGGAAATTAATATTCAGCTAGTCATGAGTACAAGACCTTGTTAGGATTCATTGTGTGAACGTTTGACCTTTGGAAAGCTGGTACAAAACGTTTTTGGCGTCGCTCCATGACATATTTCATAGAGATTTGTTTTGCTGAAATGGAAAATATTGAAATTTTTGATGACATCGTCATATTGCAAATAAGACCAATGGCGTTTTAAAATTAGAACAAAATCGAAAACTTTTGTGAACATGTCGAATCATTTCCATTTTCGGAAGAAAGCTAAGACAAGTGGACAATAAGAAGGTACATAAATATATAAGGAATTATAAGATTAAGAAATCAATTGAAAAAAAATATATATAAGATCGGAATTTCATGCATGTAGATAATTATTACCTATTAATGTGTTTTTAGCCGTAAATGGCACAGTAGGCTAATTTCCCTCCATGAATTTGTAGGAGACCCGACTCAGCAATGGCTCTTTAATAGGCTGAGACAATGATGGTGTATGTATTTTTGTCGTCATACTTCAATTAATTCTAATGATTTATGAAATACGGAACTTTGGAATATTACCATTGCTTTGACTTTGAGCTTGAGTCTTAGGTTTTTAAACATAATAGCTGTGGTATGTAAAATAAATGTTCAACCATCCAAAGTTTCGAAGAAAGAAAGGACCATTTCAAACACTCATGGTTTTATTCGATTTATGACCAAGTAAGTCAATTGATACGAAACTATTGTCGATGTTTTATCATCAGCGTAAACAGATCCGCGCAAAAGTGGCACATCCCTATCATTACGCAATCTTAGCAAGTTGTAGCGAAACAAAAGAAATCGAAAGTTGCGCGATAAAATCGATTTAGTTTAACATGGTCACAAAAAACAATAGCTTCTTGTCACGGTATACTCCGTCGATTGTTCGGAGACCATTTGTTGATAATACCTTGCGTCATGCTAACTGGAGGTGTCAAAATTTACACTAGTTCGATTTGTATTTATGTGGCAGATCATATTACAGGTTATAAAATTATGCCGTTTATGTACTGCTATGAACAAAAGTCTGTTGTGAAACTTGAATTTCTGAAAGCTTGCTTCCTGTTGAGAAATCAGTTTTATTAACAAATTGACCATTTTACCTAATATGGCTGAGAATGGCATTCACTTATATTTTTGCTGTGCCCTAGATCTTAATTTCGGATTTGCAATGTCATACTGTCCACATAAAATCACTTTAGCGTTTAGTATTGGTAAAAGTATTTAGCAACAATTGATAAAATTGTCATAAGCACCGATTCTACTGATACTCTTTTATTTTCTAATTTCTTAATTCTCAGCCTGGAAAACTCGCTAATGAGTCGGGCCCCCTCCAATTACAAGAGGGAAATTAGTTTTTTTTGCCATTAGTCGGTTTTTACGACACCCTCAGGATGGATAGGGATGGTGGCACTATGTATGTATTCTAAATTCGTCACCACACGGAAAATTTCATTTCTACTGTCTACTACATGTCTTCCAATTTAGCAATTTATTGTTCGCTCGTAGGTACTTGCTATGACGGAATTCCTTCCTTAGTAACCGGATGCAATTGGCACCTTTGTCCGCCTCTGTACCGGCGTGCAGTTGTCACTTTCAAGTCGTGACTCACGAAGACAACACAACGAGCTTTCGTTGCCTTCGCAGGGTCACTCGGTTGTCATAAATTGCTAATATTTAGCATTTAATAACGAAGGCATAAGGTACAAATTCTACAATAGCTTCCTCATTTGGTTAAGTTCTAATTGGGGAGTTCAATTGGTTGCCAAGACTATTCTCCATTACATGGCGAGGAGCAATTTGCTCCTTAAATAGTTTTCCCTAGGACACCCATTCCAACTTGAGGGTTTCGTAGAAGCTGACAAAAGAAATGGCAAGGCCGATAACTTCGCCGCAAGAGAATGATTTTTAACACTTTTTAATACGCTTTTATTTTTTGTTTCGCTGGGGAAATGCTTTATGCACACCGCCGCCCCTCGGGGGTGCGGTCGGCCGTTATGTGGGACTCCGAAAACGTCTCGTCTACCCAGTAACACCCCAGCGGTATACCCTCACACGACACGGTTGGGGCGCCACAGGTTCGCGTAAACGCTACGCGAGCTAGCGTCTATAGGAGGGCGCCCCGGGCAACTGAGACGCCATCAGCCATTGAGGCTTTCGTCGGTGGCGGGTTATCCGACCCACCACCGGCCTCTAAGGCGAGGGCAGAAGGGAGGGGTAACGTCACACCCTCGGGTTAGCGACCAACCAGTTTGACCGCCAACCCGAAGACACTGGTGCAGCGCAGGGGTTTAGGGCTCGCGGGGCAACTCTGAGAATACAGGAGTCCCTGGAGACCAAACCCGCTACGACACCGTGTGCTGCTCTTCGCCTGGCCTCTCTCAATGGGCCGCCGGGATGGGTGACCCTGAGCCGGTATGGCCCCAACTCATCATAAAGGCACACAAGCCCCTTGCCTTGTAGTAGAGCAGCACAGTCGAGGGGGAAGAAACGTAACCCTTTTTTTTTTTTTTTTTGTTGCCCGGGGTAAAATCCTTTATGGACTGTCCCCGCCGGCCTGGGGATGGCCAACGGGGGGCGTGTGGGACTCTCCTCCGAAGAGGCGTACCCACTAAACATCCCCGGGGTGTACCGTCCCGCGCTTGCTGCCCCGTGGGCCCTGACTGTACTCCACGGGGACAGCGTGCGCTGAGGGGAGTGGCCTTGCGACCGCCCGACTCCCATCCAGTATGGGCTCCTATCAGGAGCAACCTCCTCTGGAGCAATTACTGCTCCGGCGCCATGCCCGGTACACGTGGCATGGCACCCTTCGCCCCGGGGTGTATTCTCCTATTGGGGAGGGATTTCAAGAAACGTAACCCTGTGCTAACCCGTCTGGCCAGCGTGACACAATAGGCTAATCGCCCTCTATGTAACTGGATGAGAGCCCGCTCAACAGTGTGCCCATGTATATGAATGTTTTGATCCAATGGAGGATAAGTAAAATAATCGATGATGATTGTTATCATTTTATTACCGATCAAAAACGATTTGTTTGCACCCCGAAAGTTGTAACGAGCAATTTTGGTCACGTTTTGTCGAAACGATGTTTGTCGTCAGAAAAGCGAAGTCATAAAACTTTCCTAATCAGTACCTTCTTTGGGAGTGCAAAATAAGAGATTCTCGTAAATAATTTTCATCCAAATTCCATCTTTGACTCTGGAACATTTCTTCGGTGTTCAATTGTCGCATCAATGACGCGGTAATAAAGTTCAATATCGCAGCGATGGTTAGGGGAAATCCTTAAAGTACTTAATGTTTTCAATTCTGTATAATCGGTTTAGAATTTCCAGAGTTCCGCTTCCGTAATTGGATTGGACGAAGTTGGCCTCGGTCCCGTCTGGGGTGAATTTTTCGACGTTCTTAACCGCAAAGCTTAGTTGGGAATCAATGGCATGCAGATTGTATCTAATCAATGGGTTTGCTGGATTTTTCTTCGCCTGTCGGTGGCTGCATCAGCATTATTGACTCTACGGATTTTAGAGCATACGATATTCATATTTTCCATCGGAGAAAGTCTTTTCTTTAAGTGTTGTGCATGAGCCCACAAAGGTTTCTGAATAAAAAATAAAATGTAATATTATACTTATATGTATCAAGTTTTCCTCTTGCGTTCTCTTGCCAGCGTGGCACAGAAGGCGTATTTCCCTCCATGGATTTGGAGGAGGCCCGACTCTGTAGTGGGTCATTTATGGGCTGAAACGACGACGACTTATATGTATTTGTGTAATGTCTTTCCTTCAAATTTATTTTAGTTAGTGGCGTAGCAACGCGCGCAGGGTACAGCTAGTATACGATAAAAATGACTGTCCGTGTGCTGACGAATTTAGAATTCATCGTGTCACCACCCTATTCCATACTGAGGGTGTCGTAAGAGCCAATAAAAGCAAATGAGAAGGTAGGTTATCGGCCTTCTCATTTGCTTTTATTGGCGGTCTCATCCGCAAGAGAAGGAAAATTTGATCCGAAGCAGTGTTCCAGGCGTGGGTAGGCTAATTACCCTCCATATAACTGGAGGAGGCCCACTCAGCTGTGTGTCATCGACATAATGGGCTTAGTAGTAGATAATAATATTAATAAAATTAAATATAATCCTGCCTCAAAGAAAAGGTCAAATTGAAGGTGTCATAGCCAGTAGCGTATACGACCACTGTGAAAACATGATCACACAACAATAGATCTATTTGTACACGATATGGTTTTACGAATATAGCTTTTATCACGACGAAATAAGATGCCTCGATGTGTCGTCTGGTGGGATTGTTTACAGTTGCGGTTTCATGAAGGTTTTCTTCTCGGAACGACATTGTTTGGTCTGTCTTCATTTTTATCACATGTCATGTTGTTTTTGTAAGATATTTTTTCTTTAGTAATATTGTTTATTTGGGTACGACACTTGGAACCAATATTATTGATGGATGGAAGAATAGCAATCATAGTAAATTGGTACATTGGTACAAGGTTTAACAAAAACTTGCGTGTTATCAGGAGGTTCAAAGTCGCCAAAAGGGCAATGGAGAGGGTTATGCTCGGAATTTCCCTGCGAGATCGAATCAGAAATAAGAAGATTCGCAGGCGAAATAGAGTTACCGACATAGCGCACAGGATTGCCAAACTTAAGTGACAATGGGCCAGGCACATAGCTCGCAGGACCGACGCACAATGGGGTAGGAAAGTCCTCTAGTGGCGACCGCGTTCCGGAAAGCGCAGTGCTGGTAGGCCTCACACACTGTGAACCGATGATCTGGTGAAGGTCGCCGGAAAACGATGGATGCGGGCGATCTTTTGGCTGAAACGAAGCAGTTGGTCTCGACGGCCGTTAAGACATCTATGGAAAATACACTAGTGAGAAACGTGAACGTGAAAACTGACTACTACTTCTCTACCCATAAATAAACCACTGCCCACTGACTTGGGCCTCCTCTAACTACTTGGAGGGTAATTGCAGCAGACTGTGACACGCTAGCCAGGCGAGTTGATTTCGGCCTTATGTGAAAATCCGTGACCGTGAAAACTGACAGTCTTACCTGTTTAATAATTACCAGTAGTCATCATCAACATTTCAGCCAAAAGACGTCCACTGCTGGACATAGGCCAGTAGTAACTAGTGGTAATTAGTGGCAGTTTATACTAGTGGTTAGTCACATCAGATTACACTGGTGCCGCAATGAAACTGGCAAATGCAAAAATATGTACAGACCTACATGTACCTAGTTGCAGGAAATGATGCAGGTCTTGACGGTGCTGAATATGTTCATTTAATCAAATCTTTGACTTTGTCTAAAAAGTTAGGATTTAAATAAATGAATACGATCAGAACCGTCAATAAATCATTTCCTCATTATGCAAAGATCGATAAAACCTAAGACATCATAAAGGTATGCTTGCGAACCACGCTGCACGCAGCAGTGCTGCCGCAGCAGTGCTATAGCGGCACTACTGGTTCCCATACAATCTCTTTAGGCTTCTAAGAGATTACATTCCGAGTTTGGCAGCAATGCTGCTTGTTGCCGGGTTCGGAATCACACTTTTAGGATTAAAGTTAAATCATCGGCATAACGTATTTTTATGAGTTTTTCAATTTATAAGTTCGCACATATTTCTCAGATCTTTTAATATTGGTAGGGGAGCAGATGTTGAGGGTCTCTCCTATTTGGTTGCACATATCAAGGGGTAACTAATGTGTGTCGCGACGTCGCCTTGTCACAAAGCCACGCACTCGCTGTAACGCTTCAACGGTCTCTGAATTGCGTTTTACTACTTATGTCGCGTGTAATAATTTCTTTTTGAACTCTATTTTGCAGTGTGTCGGAGTTTAATTATGTAGACTTCAGTTTTTTTCAAGATATGCCTAAGCACGGCTAATTATTATTAAATAGTGGTCGCCCAGCTGTCGAAATTCGAACATAAATTGAAATTAAAGTTTTAATCTCAATTTGACTTCACTATCACTACATAGTATAAAACAAAGTCGCTGTCGTCTGTCCGTCCCTATGTATGCTTAAATCTTTAAAACTACGCAACGGATTTTGAAGCAGTTTTTTTTAATAGATAGAGTGATTCGAGAGGATCGTTTATATGTTTAATGCATAAATTTAGATGTTCATCATTGCACCCGTGCGAAGCCGGGGCGGGTCGCTAGTTAACAATAAAAAACAGTATACATATATGGGTGCATGTGTCAAATACATGGTAGTGTGTGAAATGTTATTTTTATTGACTTAATGTATTTTTATGCCAAATTTAAAAAAGGTTTCTGAGTCTGTTGGGCTTGGGAATTTCATACACCTAACCGTCCAAATTTTTGCTTAACGTATTAATATATAGTTAGTATAGATCCTGAAATGTGTTCTTCCCAAAATGTATCTTAGTGACTCCCGAATGTAATATTTTTCGGATCGGAATTTTCGTCTGTAAATGCGTTAATAAATAAATACTTTACATATTTTCCTTCGACAAAGTAACTCGACAAATCTGTGAATATTTATCATAATTTCCGTCTAGAAATGATTCACGACTCTATTCCCTCCATTAATTTAGCCTCCTCTAAATTAATGGAGGGAAATTAGCCTACTGTGCCACGCTGTCAAGACGGTTTGGCACAGAGGTATCAAGTGGTGAATACATGGTGTAAATCTCATGGTCATCTCACATGTTGTAAACTCCAAGCACACGGAGAAATACTCATGTGTATTTTAAGCTTGCTTTTTCTTTCTCGTAAGACATTCGAATTTGTTTGAATGTTTAAAACTGTGTTTTAAAGTAGTAGGGATGGTTTATGAAATTCCACCAGACAATGCATACTACAATCTACATTATATTGGCGGTAACACAATAATACTGTGAAGATTATATTTTGCAATTTTAACACGTATTTGTTTGGTTTTACAATTATTTTTTTATTTATTGGCAATATCGGGTCCAGTCATATTGACGAATTAAAAAAAGATAACAAATGTTTTTACTTATTGCACAATACGATACATAATTCGTAAACTTGCAATATTAGCAACACGATATTGATCGTTTCCTAGCAGTTAGTTAAATAATATTGGCGAATCAAATAAACAAAAGACGTAATCAGAGGTAAAAAATAAGATTCGGGCAAAATATTAAGCACACGCCGAGATTTCTCTTAAAGTGTTAACTTTTTATTTAGGATACAACGTTTATTTCATTAATAGTTATTATTATAATTCCAAACGTTTAGATTATTAGGAAAAAAACATAATCAAACATATATTATATCTTTTCACTCGGCTAACGATAAGATGAAATTATGATCAAGCTCAGTTATGAGAAAAGAGTACTGCAAAAGTGGACCTTATAGAGAATAGTTTAAAGTATATATTGCTCTGAAATGATAATAAGAATGAATGGTGTTCGGATAGTTCAGTCCCCTTTCAATGTTGGGGACACCCTTAGCGAAATATTGATATCGATTGGTCACGGGTACCGGGAATGTTGCCATGTTACTGAGTTCGTTTCAAAGATTGTATTTAGTTCTGCATTCAAGAAGAAAACCAAGACCTCTATCTTGCTACATAAACGTACTACTTGTCAGCCCATATATGACCCGCTGCTGAGTTGGGCTTTTTTTTACCCGGGGTAAAATCCTTTATGGACTATCCCTGCCAGCCTGGGGATGGCCAACAAGGGGTGTCTGGGAGTCCCCTCCGCCTCTGTGAGGAGACGGAGTCATACCCACTAAACGTCCCCGGGGTGTACCGTCCCGCGCTTGCTTCCCCGTGGGCCCTGACTGTATCTCCACGGACTGCTGAGTTGGGCCTACTCCAATTACATGGCCAGACGGGTTGGCACAGCGTTTCGTATTAAATTTTCCGTGTTTTGCGGTGAGGTTGCCAGCCTTATCATTTCCTTGTGTTGGCTCTTACTGGCTCCTGTTGGCACTGTGTATTCTAAATCCGTATCCACAACCATTATCCCCAGTTTTATTTGTCCGGCTTCATATTCAACAAGTTGCTTAAAGTATAATTTCTGTGACGTTTTTGGGTTTGCTTTTGAGCTGCATTTGCACCCGAATTTTCTTCTATAGTTATATACAGTCGAAGGTTTTTTTTTGTATACTAACATTCACACGAGACTCATATTATTTAATTTCTTTTTTACAGGTATGTCTGCTCTCAACAAGGTAACAAGTGTTGAAACCTCCTGTTTCTAAAAGGTCATAAAGGGCAAGTATTAATTCGTACTAGAGGTGTGAACATTCATTTCAGTTTCTAAAAGTCAGTTTGAATCGAGTATGTGACAATCTCTTAAATCAAGCAAATATTATTATTGTTGCGCAAACGAACTCTTTAAAATGTGTAGAGAGATATACTCTTTGTACATACATATATATAACTAGCTGCCTGTCCCGGCTTCGCATGGGTGCGATGTTACCCGCGGGTGACGCCGCGGGATGAAGCTAGTAAAAAAAAGCTAGCTATCAGTGAAAGTCCCGCCGTTTCAGAGTTTAGCCGGAACAAACAGACAGACAGACAAAAATAAAAAAAATGTTATTTTTGTCTATGTACTGTGTATACATAGGTACCCTACTTACGAATTTAGTAAAAAGTGCTTATATTATTATTACAAACAGACTCCAATTTTATTTATTTGTATAGATGTATACTATTATCGCACGGAGGTATATCTATGTACATATATACAGGGTTATATACAGAGTAGCTTCACACTTTTTTTACACCCAAAAAGTGTTCAAAGCGCCTAAAGTAGAAACAAAGTCGGTGTGCCCGATAAACTTTAAAACCACTGAACGGATTATCGTACCAGTTTCACCAACAGTCAGAGTAGTTCATGAAAAAGGCTTAAGTATTGTAAGACTGTAGTTTTAGGTTTATTGCTAGAAAACAAAAAACTTCAGTAATGTTACCCAAGGTGTAAAAATAATGGCAATAAAATGTTTTGCATCGCATATGGTACGAAACTGTTTTTCATAAAGTGTTACAGCTACTATTACTCAGCTTATAAATGATGCAATGATGAGTCGACCTCCTCCTATCGTAGGGTGGGTTATTAACCTATTGAGCCACGCTGGCCAGACGGGTTGACACAGGGTGTCGTTTCAGGGGCGGGTCGCAAGGGAGGGAGCTCCGGGTGACCCGCGCCGCGGACGGAGGCGGGGGTGGAGGGGGGTTCGTGACGGTGCGGGCCCCTTCTGCCCTCGCCTAGGAGGCCGGTGGTGGTTCGGGGGAGCCACCACCGACGAAAGCCTCGATGACTGAGGGCGTCCCAGTGTACCGGGACGCCCTCTCTGATAGTCGCTTGCCCGCGTTGCGGGCACCACGCCGGGGCGTCACAGTAGAATGCGTTTACGCGAACTTGTGGCGCCCCAAGCGCGTCGTGTGAGGGTATGCCGCTGGGGTTTTAGTGGGTAAACGACGCTTGGGTAGACGACCCTTGTCGGAGTCCCACATAATCACCGACCTTTCCCCCGGGGTGCGGTGGTATGCATAAAGCAATTCCCCAGCGAAAACAAAAAAAAAAAAAAAAAAAAAGGGTGTCGTTTCAGGCGTGGTTCTGCATCAGATCCCACAATGCCGCAACAGGACGCGAGTTGGAGCACTCCGGGGATGTTTAATGGGTAGGCCCCCTTGGGGGAGAGTCCCACATCCCCCCCCCCCCGGGGCCATCCCCAGCCGACGGGGATAGCAAAAAAAAAGGTGTCGTTTCCAGTATTCCGTCTCTACGGCTAGGTTTTCGGCATTGCCTCTTGTCCTCCAACCTTTATGGTGGAGTGGGGTGGTGACACTATGTATTATAATTTGACTGCCTTGTTGGTCTAGGGATTGGATGCGCCGCCTTTGGATCACGGGGACCCGGGTTCGATTCCGGGGCCGGGCAAGTGTCTTTGTGTCTCTGGTTTACACTTGCTCCGAATCAAGGTGTCGTTTGTATTCGTGAATTTCATGTTTGTAAACTGCCGCCGCGATACTGGTTATAACTAGAGCAGGGATTTCATTTTTTTTTAAATAGATAAATTACATACATCACGACACGGACAAGTGTGTGTTTCAGCACTTAAAACGAAATAGTGAATAATTAAGTGTTGGTCATAAAACGATAAATACACGTTACGTCTCAAATCCGACAGACACCCATTCACTGAAATAACAATCCTAATTTACATTTACATCATACTGGCGTATCTAGGCTTTGAGGTTGTAATAAAACAACGCCTATTATCCCCAAGAGAAGAGAAGTTGTAACGAAAGAGAGGGAAGTTTGATGTATAAGACCTTCTTACGTTATAAGTCAGTCTAATGGCTGGTAATGTTGACGAGTAAATAAAGTTGACGATCACATTATGTCTCTGGCTGTAGATAAAGTAACACTCGAACATAAAAAAGTGTATTTGACAATGACAATAAAAACTTGTTAACAACATTTTTTCACCATCATAAATACCAAAACGTGAATAAACAACCATTTGAAATCAATTCCTTCTCTTACAGGTAGGTTTTCGGGCATGTCATCTACTTTTGTCGGCTCTTACGATACCCTCAGGATGGAATGGGGTGGTGACACTATGTATTCTAAATCCGTCACCACACGGAGTATAACTTAATTTGTAAGTTTAGTTTTGTAAAAAATTATTACTTTATACATACAAAAACTACATGATTGTAACCCTTTATTTTTCAATCTAAATGACTATAGTTTTTTTTAAGTTTAAGGCAACATTCTTGCACTGCAACCAGTATGGCGGGGGCACTTTATAATAACATAAACCTCGACCACAAATGACACACAGACAAAAGTATCTCTAACTTACGCAAAGACACTTGCCCGACTCCGGAATCGAACCATGGACCCCTCGATCCAAATGTTAAACCCTAAAACCAACAACGCGATGAAGTGCAAATCCTCAAAGAGTTTATTATACGACAGCACGTCTGAAATGTCGGGAAGTATTCCAAGTTAATTAATGTGGGTACTTCTACACAGGAATAGGATTCACGAGTGCTACCTTGCCGAGGGGACCTTGTCAGGCGAAAGTCATGGCACTCATGAGTGAAATGGCGGGGCCGAGTGAGAGATGTAATGTGTGTGTGTGTGAATAGAGTGAGGGTTGACGATTGGATGAAATTACGCTGGGAAATAAAATGTTTAGACGGATTTGTTTGTGTACGGAGAACTTCTCAGAAATCTTCGATGAAGAAGATTAAAATAGCGCCCTGAGGATAGCTTACCTTCCTTCGTTATTTTGATACCCCATAAATCATTTTTTTACGTTGGAAATCCTCATGGATCTCCGACCGCTAAACGCCAGCCGAGTTATGTGGGACTCCAAGGCGCGGAAAAATGGTAATTGCACCCCAACCTACCCACTAAACCCAACGGTGTTTTTTTTTTTAATGATTTATTCAATAAATTTTACATATGTACCACAATGCATCCTTCTGCCAAACTGCTTAACAATTTGTCAGCAGTGTTCTCGTGTTTACTCACACGTACCTTTTTTTTTTTTTTTTTTTTTTTTTTTTTTTTTTTTTTTTTTTGCCCGGGGTAAAATCCTTTTTGGACTATCCCCGTCGGTCAGGGGAGGACCGACGAGGGGAGTGTGGGAATCTCCTCCGAAGAGGCATACCCACTAAACATCCCCGGGGTGCTACCTATCACGCGTCCATGTTTGTGGCATCACGGGTACTTGCACGGAGGCACTTCCGCGATGCCACAGACTGGAGGCTCACCATACCTCCTCCGTCTCATGCTCTTTGTTGAGTGGAATATAGAGCATTCCGATCCAACTACGTGAACGGGTATTCCCCGCTCTGCCGACGCCTGCCCAGCACACGACAAACACGTCGGCTCTCTCTCAGGGTCTCGTTCTCCCGTGGGCGGCGGACTTCCCCTGGTCCCCGCCCGGAGACCCGTATCAAGGAGGGCGGCGGTCGTGCGCCAATCGGCGCCTACCCCTGCGGGCACGGCGTTGAGGTGCCGCATCCGCAGCACGCTCTCGCTCACGTTCCGCCTCCTCCTTCACCTTCATTACGCGTTCAGCGTATTTGGCCACCGCTTTCCATGATCCGTCGCTCGCCACCATTCTCCCGACCAGGGTGGGGAGCGACAGATCATTTCCGACTTCCGCGATTAGTGTCACCCTTTCGTCGTGGAAAGCGGGGCATGCCTCCAGCGTGTGCTGTGCGTCATCCTCTGTGTGTCCACAGTGATGGCACTCTCTCGTAGGCTCCCGACCTGTTTTTTCGTGCAGGTATCCTCCAAAGCACCCGTGATTGGTGAGGATCTGCGTCAGGTGGTACGAGAGAGTGCCATGTCCTCTTTCTATCCAGAGGTCGAGCACTGGCTCTATGGCCTCTGCCACTCTCCGTCCGGCTGGGGGCTCCCGCAACATTTCCCGCCAGCTCTCAATCATTTGGCTGCGCTCCTGCGCTCGCCATCCCTGGATTGTGTCGAACATGGGGAACTCCCCCCTGCTGCGGGCCTCGACAACTTGATGATAAATTGTCGCTAGGACGCAGGCCTCCATATCCCATGGGAGGGTTCCGGCGAGAGCAGTAGCCGCCACAAACGAAATGGTGCGGTAGCCCCTCGCTACCCTGATGGCCATGACCCTCTGCGGGGCTCTTAGTAGAGCCCTGTTTCGCTTGTTGCGAAGGGCGTCGACCCATATCGGTGCCCCGTAGAGGGCCATGGATCTAATCACATTCTCATAGAGCCTCCTACATGAGAGATTGGGGCCCCCGACGTTCCTCAATAGCCCACTGAGAGCACCAGCCGCTCGCAGGAGTCGCGGCCCCAATCTCTTAAAGTGCTCCTCAAAGTTGAGCCGGGGGTCGAGCGTGACGCCGAGGTAGCGCATTGCTGTCCCGACGCCAATCCCGACCCCGCTCACGATGATTCGCGACCCCGTAGGAGGTCTCTTACGCGGCCCGTGGAAGCAGATCGCCTCCGATTTTTCAAGGGCCACGCTTAAGCCCAATCTGCGGATCCGGTGCACCACCTGGGCGACACCGGCAGTCGCCCGGACGGACGCGTCTCGAAAGTCTATGCCGCGGGCGGTGACAAGAGTGTCGTCTGCATAGCAGGTAAGTGCCACCCCCCGCAGCATCTGGCCTCTCAACACCCAGTCATACCCGATGTTCCACAGGAGTGGGCCCAGCACCGACCCCTGTGGAACACCGCGCATGACGATCCTCGACACCCAGCCCTCATTTGTGGGGAAACGAATCCGCCTGTTGGATAGGTACGCTCTGATAATGCCACACAGGTATGATGGAAATCTGTGATAGCGAAGGGCGTCGACTATACTCGCCCAGGGGAGAGAGTTAAAGGCGTTGGCGATGTCCAAGGACACCGCCAACACCACCTCACCCTGGGCGACAGCTCCCTCCGCTATCACCTTCACCCTTTGTATGGCACCTATTGTGGAGTGGGCGCACCTAAATCCGAACTGGACGTCAGAAAGACCCGGACCCTCCTCCTCCATGTGCTGGACGAGACGGGCAGCGATGATTCGTTCGAAGAGCTTGCCCATCTCGTCCAGCAGCACGATAGGCCTGTAAGCCGAGGGCGAGTCGGCAGGCTTTCCCTCTTTCCGTATGAGGACGAGTCGTCCCTCCTTCCACGGATCCGGAAACTGGCCCTGGAGTAGGCACTCATCCATCAGCCCCTGGGTCCTTTCCCCTAACTCGGCCATCGCGAGTTTCAGGGCGCGTCCAGGGATACCATCGAGGCCAGGGGCCTTGTTGGGCTTGACGCGGGCGAGCGCCCTATCCATCTCGTCCCTCGTTATGCGGGGTACGTCCTGGGCATTATAAGGCGCTGCTGTCGTTGGGTGGGCCCCTTCCTCCGCGGGTGGGAACAGGCCTGCCACAACCCGGTCTACCTGCTCGGGCTCCATCGTCCTGGTTAGGGGTGGAGCCCAGGGTCGCAGTTTCCCCCGAACGGACTTGTAGGGGCGCCCCCATGGATCCTCATTGAGGGACTCAATAAAGGCCTCGTACGAGGCCGATTTGGCCCTCCTGATCTCGGCGTTAAGCGCGTCGATCTTGCCCCTATACTCTGCGTAGAGACGCATCTCCACCTCTTCGTCTCTACGCCTTTTGCGTCGCTGCCTGTGGAATCTACGTCTTGCAGCGACGCATTCCGACCTGAGCTGGCCAATCTCGTCGCTCCACCAATACAGCCGACGACGCGGGCCTAGTTGGCGCTGTCTAGGCATTGCGGCATCGCATATGCGAGTCAGCGCTGCCATCAGCTCTTGCGTCTCTTCGGCTATATTGGCGGTGCGTATCCGTCTTCGGTTCCAGGACTCGGTGATGGCTGCCACGTTCAGCTGCTCGACGTCCATCTTCTTCCGTGCCCACCGGGGAGGGTCGCCGGGCAGTGACCTCAGGGGACAGGGGCCCAGGAAGGCGGAGACTTCAAACCGTATATAACGATGATCGGAGAGAGTCTCCGCCTCTTCCAGGACCCTCCAGTTGGCTACCCGGCGGGCAAGGTCAGCGCTCGCTAGGCCGATGTCCACGATGGACCCGCCATTGCTTCGCACGCATGTGAGCGCGGTGCCTCTGTTGAGGACGACCAGTCCGGTGGCCGCTGCCCATTCCACCACTTCATTGCCGCGGGCGTTGCTGACCGGAGACCCCCACGCCGCGGACTTGGCGTTGAGATCGCCGGCCAACAGAACGTGCCGCATCGTTCGGTTTTCAATGACCGCCCTCAGATCTCTGAGGTAGTCCTCGAAGTCGGCGAGCGTCCTGTTCGGGGAGAAGTACCCGCCGACCACGAGGACCCCCTTCATTTCCGCGGCCACCCAGCCATTGCCCCTTTGGACTCGTTGGGGAGGCGGGGCACCCGTCGACGCTCTCGAGTACAGGGCGGCCTTTCCGTCGAGGCTTGCGACCCACTCGCCGCTTGGTGGGATCCGATACGGCTCCGTGACTATGGCCAAGTGGATTCCCCACTGCGCAGCGCTTTGGACCAAAAGATCCTGCGCGTGGGCGCAGTGGTTGGCATTAAGCTGGACTACCCTAGTCAGCCGGTCCATTATCGGTCCTCAACGAGCGGCACCTTTTCGACCAGGCCCCCTGCGCGTGGGGGTTGGGAGCCGGCGGGCTGCGAGTTGGTCGCAGGGGCCGGCATCTTCTGTGCTTTTGGCGGGACGCAGGTTCTACGACCGCATCTATGATCCGCCCTACGTCCCGCCGCCTCACAAACCGCGCAATGAGGCTTCGCGGAACATTCTATGGCCTTATGGCCCGCCGTGCCGCACCTGTGACACCAGTCACTGCGGTCAACATCCGAGTGGCAGCATATGCGCCCGTGCCCACTCGCTTGGCAGCGGAAGCAGCACAGGGGGCGCTCCGGGAGCAGCTCCACTCGGGCTGTTGACCACCCGACCCTTAGGGTCCTCTGGGAGACCAAAGTCTTGGCGACGGCCACTGGGCAGCGCACCCAGGCCGTTCCCAGCCTCCTACCGACTCGCCGGATCTCTCCGCTCATTATCGCTGTCGCGTCGCAGCCCCCGCTGCGAGCTACGGCGGCGATGACCTCTTCCTTTTTAACAGAGTCATCCAGATCTAGGATCCGGAGCTCTGCGTTCTTCGTAGGTCTCGCCACCTTCACTGTGGACAGGTCGAGTACCTGCCTCAACTTCTCGGCCAGGGTGTCAGCCTTTTCGGCGCTCTCGTCCCCGGGGATCTGCATTATGTATGATCCGGTGGCCCCGTTCCTAAATCGGATGTTGATCCCTAGGGCCTCCAGGTCAATCTTCTCCTTAGCCTCCTCTAGTATCGCCCCGTAGCTGACCCCTCTGGCGATGGCCTCGGGCTGCAGGGTTAGCGCTATGGCCGCTGTGCGCGGCTCCCTGAGTCGACGAACCTTTGGTTTCACCTGTTGGGGTTGTTTGCGAGGGCCGTGTAGGCGTCCCTCCGACTCTGTCCTACTCTTCTTGGCTGCCTTGCGGGATCTGACCCGCGTCCAGCCTTCATTGTCTCTAGCGGGTGCGGAGGCGAAATCTCTGTGCTCTGCGTCCTCCACCCGCCTGGCAGCCATATTCTTCCTTCGCTCTCTCCGGCGCTTTCCCCGTGAGGGGCGGGCGGGAGGTTCGCTGCTCTCCTGCTCTCTGGACGCAGTGGTCTCTGGGGCCGGTGCCGTCTCTGAGGCCGGTGCCGTCTCTGGGGCCGGTGCCGTCTCTGCCGTTTCCATGGCCGGGGTTTGTAGTGTATCGGCGCTGGGCACCACTACTTCCATGGCCTCCTCTCTTGTCTGTTGGCTACTTGCTGCCGCGCTGGTTGACGGCACGGCGGCTTTCTGCACCACTCGAGTGGGCGCCTTACTGGGGCCTGGCTTGGGTGCCGGCGCCTTTGTTAGCGCGGGCGTCCCAGCCGGAGCCTTAGTCGGCGCCTCCTTTGCTGGTGTAGACGTCTTGGCCGGAGCCTTTGCTGTCGTTGGCGTCCTCTTAGCTAGAGCCTTGGCCGCTGGTTTCTTCGGTGCAGCCGCAGTTTCCGCGTAGGTTGCCCTCGCGGCCTTAGAGGTCGAGGGGGCGGGAACAGCCGCACGTTCCGACGTGGGTGCTTTGCGCTGCCCACCGGAGCATACGAGCACAGGGACTTTACTCCGTATGGGCTTCTCTTGGCGGGCCGAGGGGGCCGCATCTGGCTCAGGTGCCCGCACCTCTCTCTCTTTTCGTGCCCCATCGGCGGCGAGAGGTGGGCGTAGGGGCTCCTTGGGTGGGAGGCGACTCTCGAATTCCTCGAACCTGGCGTTGACCATAGTTCCCATTTGCACCATCAGCTTACGGGCGAGCTCCTCATCGTTCCGGGCTGGTAGGCGCTCCTCCAGCATTTGGGTTAGCTTGCTCACGTCTTGGCGTAGTGCAGTGATCTCCGCTCGCAGCCGGGCATTCTCTTCTTGGAGGCGCTGCTCATTGGTTGTCTGGGCTGTCTGAGCAGCCCTTAGGCGGGCAACCTCCTCCTGGAGGAGCTTGTTCTCCTCCGTCGTCGTCCGGGCCGCCAGACGTTCGACGGCCTCAGAGATTTTGTTGGTTGCCAGTTTCATGCCCCCAACCAGTTCTCCTTTTATATTTTTCGACTTCCTACCGACCTCTCTCAGGTAGAATACGCTGTCGTTGACGTCCGCTACGAGACGTGCAGTCGTGAGAGGGTCGGCGTCGATCACTCGGAGGTCAGGGGCAGAGCCTAGACTCAATGGCTGTCTTCGCGCCACTCTTCGGCACAGGGTCTCCATGGAGGCCGTCAGCTCTTTGTCGGCCTGGATCCGCATGGACTCCTTCTCTGCTGCCTTCTTGTCAGAATTGCTCCTGTCGAGGCTGGCGTAACGGCCGTGTGTTGGTGGCCTGCCTCTACCTCGTCGGGAGACATCGCTGCGCGAGGACGCTCGCGGCACTTTCTCGGCCTCACATCCGTCCGAATCCGAGCTTGCGCTGTGTCGGCGGCGTTTGGTCGTCTTGCAACTGGCTCCTTCTGCGGACTGGGACCGTGGGGACCTTGCGGTCTCGGTGCTACCGTCGGGGACGCTTCCGTCTCCCGGGTCTACACCGCGGTCTGTGTCCATTTTGTCGGGGCACACTGACTCCTCACTCCCTTTCACCAGTATCACATCTTCTATTATTACAATGGCTTTCTCCGGCGCCACGACAACCTTCTTCTCGGTTCCTTTCCCTATCCCTTTCCCCGTCTTAGCACTCGTTTGTAACTTTGAGAGGCTTTCAGGGCTGCTCTCTGATGCAGACTTCCTCACCAACACTGGTTTTGGTTTTGGAAGATCATCTTCCGACATCTTCTTAGCTTTCGCTGAATTTCCCTTAATGGGGTTATTTAGTATTTTCGGCACGGTGGCCTCTCCTTTTACACTCACTAAAAAAGATTCTTGTTCCATGAGGTTCCCACGAGTAGGGCCGATCTAAACTCCTCTCCCGGGTGACGCCCATTCCGAGAGAGGGGGTAAATACTAGCCGAGGGCCCCAGTTGTCGGCAGGGTTTAAAGTTTTCCTTCTTAAGGCATTTTCTGGGAGCCTTCCCCTGAGCCAGCCAATCAAGGCAAGCTCCTTCGGATCTACTGCACCACCACGTATCCCCTAACACCACTGCGAGGGTCGCTGCAATGGCGCAGCAGAGAGCCGGTGAAGGGGCTGGTGAGACCCCTCCAGGGCAGCCTTTCGGTTGCCAAAATTAAGCCCTACGCACACCATCCCCTGCGGACTCCCAGGGCACTCCCAGGAGCCGCACCCCTTAGATAACGACAGGAGAGAGAGAGAACGAAGAGAAACGAAAAGACAGCACAGATTGAAGAGAACCAAACAAAACCACAACTCAAACGAGAAAACAAAAACCAAAACCAAGTATAACAAACAGAACAAACCAAATTATAGAATTAAAAACAGATTAGGTAGGGACTCGGTTTGACGGCCAACTAAGTTGAGCGCCAACCCGAGGACCTCATGGTGCGCCGCAGCGGTTTACGACTCCCAAGGCAGCTCTGAGGACAGAGGAGTCCCCGGAGCCGCAACCCGCCACGACGCTGGGTGCCGCTCTTCGTCTCACCTCTCCCCGTGGGCCCGCCCGGCATGGGAGGCCCTGGCCGGTATGGCCCCACGGATCATTGAGGCACTCAAGCCCCCTCACCACAGCAAGGTGGCAGCACAGTCGAGGGGGTACTCACACGTACCTACCTCAACAACACAACAAACACTTGCTTCCAAACAAGACTACAAAAGTTCTGTAACCTAAAAATAAAATAAAACTATAGGCATGTGACCACAGTTACCCGGGCTAGCAATTCCGAATAGTCGTCTGAACTAAGGACACATAGATAAATAATGCTTACGCAATATATGCTTTAAGCTATTCCTTGAAGATTTAATTTCTTCACCTATTTTATCTATTTTAATTTCCGCCGGTAATTCATTCATAAAAGTTGGCGTTATCCACTGTCGCGTTCTCTCTCCATAATAGTTATTAGTTTTTGGAACATCATATTTCTTTTTGTGTGACTTTTTACGGATTGGTTGATTATGTACTCTTTTTTTCTTATATTCGTTTTTGTTAAACTGCTCCAATATTATATGTAATTTGACTTTTTTATCGATAGGCAGGATTTTGCA
The DNA here is from genome assembly GCA_905475355.2 of Clostera curtula. NCBI lineage: Eukaryota > Metazoa > Arthropoda > Insecta > Lepidoptera > Notodontidae > Clostera > Clostera curtula. Next base: position 4,433,231 of record FR997806.1, on the reverse strand, counting down.
AATTTTAAATAATCTTTCATAGTCTTTGTTTAAGCTGTCTTTAGTTTTCTTGTTTACTAATAGTTTTAATAATCTAATTTGCAATGCTTTAATTTTGCTTATATGTACCGGGAATGTTAGTCCGTAACCACCCAAGCCATAATTAATTGTTGCATCAGCTAGAGCATAATACCTATAACATAAACATTATTCGTCTATTAATTATAAATTTCAAATTATTAAGTTTGCCAAGTATAGAACGCAATCTATTACATATGTTGTTTATGTGTACATCCCGGGTGTCGTAAGAAGCGACTAAAAGAACGCATTAGGCAGATCACCTAGCCGTAACAGAAGGAAAACTTGATGCAAATCCTGTGTCAACCCGTCTTGGCTGCGTGGCACAGTAGGCTAATTTCATAACATGAACTTAGAGGAGGCCCGACTCAGTAGTGGGTCATTTATGGGCTGAAACGACGATAAAGATTCTGTAGTCCGGAAAACGATCACGCTTAGGTAAGGTTAGGTTAGTAGGCCTAACCGAGTTTTATGTATGAATTAACTCTGGCCGTGCTTCGAATGATCGTCCTCGAAAGATATCGAAGCCACGCATAGCCATGTGTAATACCTTTTTAGAATCCCTATTAAATGCGCCAAAAATTGTGATATAGGGGCACTTTTGTGTAGAGTATTTTTTTTTCACAGTGGGGTCTGAAGTAAATAACAAGTTTTGATTTAAGTATTATTGCTTTCGTAAAACTTAATATCATCTTAAACACACCCAATAAACTACCATAAATAGTATGTCTAACGAAAGGACTCATCAGTACCAATCTAGTGAAAATTATAAAAAAGATACAGGGTGTAGATTTTTTCTTGAAGTTTTTGTAAAAAAAAAGACAATTTCTCATAAAAACACAAAATCAATTGTAACTCTGCAGGGGTTGACCCTAAGGACCTCCCTGTATATGTACATTGACCATACTGTTGTCTATTGTCTAGTGTTGTCCAAGAATACTTGTCCAACAAACTGGCCTTCCGACAAATGGTTTTGTTCATTTATTTCACCTTTAATAGCAAACTACTGAACCGATTTCTATACAAATTGAAATAGGAGTATAAGGGAAGCACCAACTTTCAAATAAAAATCATCAAAATGGGTTTACCCAGTCTAAACTTCCGAGGTAGCAATAATTAAGAAATACAGTCAAATTGAGAACTTGTTTTTTTAAGTCTGTTTATTCTAAATCCGTCACCACAAGGCAAACGTACTAAGTATACTTATAGTTGGTAATGCATAGCATACCATCGCTCTCAAATCGTGTTTTATAATACTGTACGACTTGTACGCCCTAATAATAGCTTTCTTATAATATGGGGTTTCGACCGTTCGTCGCTCGCACTAACCAAGAGGTGTAATGTATGTAAGGGCTCAGCAATAAGCGTTCTCCCTTCTTGACCGGATTGAATTACGTCGTGCTTCTAGTGCTGACCGCATTCGTGTCGATTTTTAGACTAGTTTTGTATTAGTTGTATCGATTTGAGTCTATACATAGAGTTTATTAAGAACTCTATTTATGTACTATATACATAACTCTATGTATACAGGGTGTAAGTGGCGGCGTCCCGAAAAAAGATACCAGCGATTCAGTACATGATACTGAGGCCCATGGCGGTCGAATTTTCCGGAATTTTTTTAATGAATTTTCCGATTTTTCTTGGCATTATTTTTCCATATAATATAATGAAGTAGTTACTATTGTCGAGCTGCACTTAATTTTTTGTAATATTATAAAAATTAAACAATTTCCCAAAAAAACGCAATGTAGTTAAGACACGAAAAATCGCACTACCAGATGTTACGGCGGCAAGTACAATGACACTATCGCGCGATGCCGCCCGCGCCGTGTGCCATGCGTTCGTTGACCTCTACTCCTCGTCCGCGACCTACGTCTCCCGAAGAATCCCCAGAGATATACGAAGTTACGTAAAATTTGGTCAACACTAATGTGGATCTCTCCGTTTGGTGACGGATTAAGAATACGCAGTGTCACCAACCTATACCATCCCGAGGGTGTCCTAAGAAGCGAATAACCGAATGCAAGAGGCAAATCACCTAGCCGCAAGGAAAATTTGATAAAAACCTTGTGCCAACCCGTCTTGCCAGCGTGGCACAGTAGGCTAATTTCCCTCCATGAATTTGGAGGAGGCCCGACTCAGTAGTGGGTCATTCATAGGCTGTAACGATGAATGTGTAAATAAGTTAACTAGGTACTAAATTTCATTATTAGAAAGATAGACGAGGGCAGTGTAAAATTCAATGAAATGTATTAAATAATGCATACCCAATGCAAGTACATAAATATCCAGTTTTGTTATTACGCTGTATTACTACCTACCTGGCTCCAAACCTACCTACGATTACGTAGCTCATTAGAGCTAAGAAACACCTACTTAGTGTTATTTGATGATCGACTACATACCTACCTACTCATTAATCTAGATTTAGTCTGCCGAAGTATTTGTGACGTACCTAAGAACAACGTAGGTATTTATTTTGGTGAAATACAAAATCCAATTCAATACTTCATACGTTTTGGCTGGTAAATACTTATTGTTTCATTATTGTTCGGTAATCATTGCTAAACGTGTAGGTACACGATATTTTATACGATCAGCCTGTCTTGATAAAACGGTTTTATTTTAGTTTTTAAATAGACAACTCGGGTATAAATCGTATGTCACAAGTATCTTTAGAAACATTAAATTAACGGACACACTGTACACCCATACATGAACCATTATTTTAGATTGTTCAAAGAGTTGTCTCGTACGAGAATCGAACCGCGCAGTCCAATCTTCAGCACGTCAACGATTACGCAGGCCGCCGCGAGCGACCGTCATAACGTCCACACGCAGGCGCTTACCGGTGCAAACTAAACTGGTTAGTGCAGGCGGCATGCTCACTGGCAAGACGGAGCGTGTGAGCTTCGGAACTAGAGTAATACCAATCAGTTGATATGATATTATTATCGAAACAAATTTGCGCTGAGTCTTGCGTTTATTTAAGCGATTATTAGGGCGGTATTTCTATTAAATACCTAATGCATAACTTTTAAGAACTTGCTAGTTTAGGACTTACTTATGTCAAAATAACAATAATTATTTTAGTTACTTTGTAATTCGACGTCATCTAAAATTACGTTTATGTAAGAAAACGACACTGATTCATTGTTTAAAGCTATTTCAAATACAGTTTCACACGAAGTCTAATTTCATTAATCGTTTGAAACTAATCGTCGATGATGATCGTTTTATTTTATTTAATTCCCAACGTTTCAGGCACTTTCGATAGTATCGATAGTTTTCACATGATACTATTATCTCACCTCTATTTGTTTCAATGTGCAGGTTTGTAATAATTTTCAAATAATAATAGATAAATTCGTCAGTTCGCCGGGACTTCCATCGGAAATCAGAAGTAATCGTAACTGTTTTGTGAATAATTAGCGACTTGTGACTTGTGAAGTGAAATTCGATTAGTACTTTTGTGTGTTGTGTCTTTGCGTTTTGTGTGTTTCATTATGAATCGGGTCCCGTTTTCTGCGCGGGAATACGGGGAGATGCTAATGGCATATGGTGAAGCAAGAGGAAATGCTTCTCTAGCGTTACGTATTTACGCTCAGCGCTACCCTAACGCTCGTCATCCGGTGAACAGCCGTGTTATCACTCAGGCTTATCAACGGGTACTCGATAACCAGCCCATCGTACCACACCAGGAAGGCTCCAGCAGACATATTAGCGCCCGAGTTGAGCAGCGAATACTGGAGACAATCCAACGCAATCCCCGCCTTGGCACACGAACTGCTGCAAAGCTTTTGCGGCGTCGTGGTATACGCGTTTCGCACTGGACTGTGCACAAAGTCCTACGTAGAGAGCGCCAACGGCCCTATCGTTTACACAAAGTTCAGGCGCTCGTGCCTGGGGATGAGAATCGTCGTCTTGCGTATTGCAGGTGGTTGGGGAATCAGCAGCGGTATTTCCCTGACTTTGTGTCGCGTATAATTTGGACAGACGAGTCCACGTTTACGAGGAACGGCATGTGGCACCGACGCAACTCTCACATTTGGGCACGAACTAATCCACGTGAGTACCAACAGACGGGACATCAAACGCGTTGGTCTGTAAATGTTTGGGCGGGGATCTACCACAACAAAATTCTGGGTCCCTTCTTTTTACCAGGGCGGATGAATGGGCCAAGGTACCTGGAATTTTTGCAGCAGGATCTGGCCAATACTCTTCGTGAGTTAGAAAATGATTTGGCTCAGGAATGGGACCAAATGGATGAAATTCCAATAGCACGGTTGCCAAGGATTTGGTTCCAACATGACGGTGCGCCACCACACGTTGTTCGACCAGTGCGCGAGTACCTTAATGATGTGTTCCCTCAAAGGTGGATTGGCAGATTCGGGCCTCACGCGTGGCCAGCGCGGTCTCCTGACTTGACGCCGTTAGATTTTTTTTTATGGGGTTACATCAAAGAAAAGGTGTTTGTAGCGGAATGCGACACTGCGAATGAAATGCGTCGACGCATAAGTGACGCATTTCAAAAACTAAAAAGTGATATCGCAGCCGATCCCACGATGATGTCTCGTCTCCACGCAAATACGTCATATCGCGCCCAGCTTTGTCAGCAACTTGGGGGACGCCATTTTGAGCCGAATCTTATAAGAAGAGAGAGACGTTAAGGTATGTTTGACTTTCACCAAACTAATTTATCTTTGAATGTGGTATTGTTATTACTTAAAACAATATCGATGTAAGATTTTCGTGCGTGCGTCTATGCCTAAATTTTAAATGTACTTTAAACCAATAGCTGAGTAGTTAATTGAGTCATAAGATGAGCACAGCGACAGGCCGAGTTCTAAGCCACAGCACCGTGTAGGTAGGTAAGAGCCGCTGCGCCGCGCGTGCGGCATGCGCTCATTGACCTCTACTCCGCGTTTGCGTGTGGTACGACGCTGCAGCGATAAATTGTATTGTTCGTTGTACATTGCGTAGTGCGAATTAACTAAATAATGATAAATCTTTTATTCTTCATTTTTTGCTGAACTGAATTTTGCATGATAATAAGTGCCCATAGAAAGCCCATTTCACGAATTTTTCGGGACGCCGTCCCTTACACCCTGTATAGTACATAAATATAGATGTATTCTGAAGCGTTTTAGGTTGAATTTAAATTGTTACTGAAAAAGACTCTTCGCCGCCACTCCGCCCATCGGCGCTGACCCATAGTGTCACCATTCCTTCTTGAAGTCGTCGTATAACATTAAGTACTGAAAAACCTGTAGGTATCCTATACAAATAGGAGCAATAAATGATTATCAAGACTTATTAAACAAATTAATTAGTATACTATTTATCTTCCGCATACTAATACCGGCTGGTTTTGGTATGAGTTATAGAAAAACGAATCTACAGAAAGATCAGCTTCGGTAGCTTCAAACTCACAATCAAATATATTTGAACGAAGTCAATTTGATTTAATTTGGATTCAGTATACATTGTCTCGTTACCCCATCGCATTCTAATGGTGCCGTAAGAACCCACAAAAGGGAAATGACAGGGCCGAAAACATAGTCGCAAGAGAAGGAATACCAGAAACACTGTCCTAACCCGTCTGACCAGCATTACCCTTCGAGTAATGGGAGGAGACCCGACTCAGGAGTGCGCCATGTCATGTCCTTTTGTCGAATAAATGTATTTTCTTCTTCATGTATGGACTGAGAAGTAGTAGATATTTTAGAACTCTACACCTAGTACCATGGAATCTCTAAATATGCATATTACGGAATGGTACCACCAAGGAAAGGGAGTAATTCCTTGTTGGTACAATTCGGTTATTGTAGCTTAAGATTACTCGATGTATCATTTAGTGTAAATCGATTTGGAAGTGTGAGCCTTAAGATTTGTCTGTCTGATTTGCTCACAGAATTTGCGCGGACGATTTCTATGAGTTTACTCGCATCTATCTAGTGGTGACCACACCTCAGTATCGATTTTAGGGACTGCCTCGTGTGAACTCGTGTAATTAGAATATGGAACACGCGAACTTGTTACAGTTCGAAATTCCAATTAGCATAAACAGGTGCAGGTGTACGTTGTGTTATGTTAATTGTACGAGATATTACCTGAAAGCTCGACACAGTTTCGGTAATTACACGTGTTATTGCTTCGGTTGTTATTTTAAATATGTTTAGATTTTTTCCGGGCCCATGTACCACAGACGTCTGCGCGTTTTATTTGAAACGGAATATAGGACGAAGCGTTTTGTTCTGTTATTACACCGATGTTATCTGTACCTAATAATGGTGTTGAGATTCAAATAAAATCGCACCTAATACCGTTTATGCCTGTTTCTAATAACTTTGATTTGCCTTGACTTGCGTTATCTAGAATTGTATCGGCCTATTTCCATTTTACTATCAATTATTATATATTAATTACTTTGTGGAACTATTCGCCCATTAGAATAGTACTTGTTCGATAGTTCATTAAGTAGTTCACGTCTTTTCTTTACTTTATATCTATATCTTTATATCTTAAATAATATTAATAATAAATTTCTTTATTGCATATAAATTGGTATTATGGATACTTTACACATGAATTCATACCAACTTCGCAACAGCCTTGCCTTTTGTAATATCGATAACCATATGGATATTCTCGTCACTACTATTATCGGCGTCTTCAAGCCTGAGTTATATAGCCTTGAGCGTCGTCTGTCGCAGACCATTTCCTTTCTGATCCACTCGCCTTGCGGTTTCTATTTCTTTTATCGAAATACTTACGTACGTCCCCTTTGGTTTTAGAGTTCCTTCAATAATAACTTATGATACGATCAGTTCAAGATCATTGGAATCAAATTTTATCAAACTGATCGATTATTTTTAATTCAAGATTGTGGACAATATGTTCAAAACAAGTTTCACATGGATCATGACGTTGCGGGTATCGTTAAATTAAAAAATCTATAGTTATATCTAGACAAAACGTATGTACTACAGAAGTCGTCGTTAAATTTTAATTGTCACAAATTCTAGCCCTGTAACTTTCTAGTCAGACTCACTTTAGGCGCACATTCGGCTTGAGTGCGTCTCGTGCTTGGCAAAGTTTTGCCAATGCCTTGGATTTTACGATATGTGGTAGTGGTCTATTATAGTGGTTTAGTGTTCTGGTAGGAAATAATGTGCACTTCACTTTTGTCGTTTCTGCTTGTGAAAACTGGTTCGGCGAAGGTTACGTACCTGCTTAGGATGTTCTCGTTTTGTGTTTTTTTCTGATCGTTTTGTGTTTATGTCATGTATTGTTCGTAATCGTTTTTATGAATTAAGAATGAATGTTATGTTTTGTTTTATCACCACTCATGATAGCATCATTAAATCTTTTTAATTTACTCTCTTAGTAATATATTTTTTAACCGCTGACGAACGATGAAAGTTTTAAGAGTCAGCTCAAGTCTGTCGGAAGAGAAAAATCTGCTCAGTCATATGAAGATCAACTCTTCTCAATTTCTTTTTTTTTTTTTTACGATAATTTGGTAATTTGATCCTTTCTTGGTTAAATATCCTTAAATGATTCTTAATTACAGTCAAATTGCTTAAACATTTATATACATAAACGCTTTTATTCATGCGTTGAAGCGTATGTTTGTAAAATTCGGTACATTCTCAATTATTACACACCCGTTAGTGGCAATAAAAATTAACTGTACGCTAAAAATAATCGTGGAATCTCACATCCTTATAGCAAAACGCAAAGAGCAAACGTGCATGCCAAAATCTTGTTTGTTACTTGTTTTAAAAAGCCACGGGCGCGTTAATGGAACTGGCTTTGCAAATGTTGAGTGAAATTATTCTTATTTGTCTAAAGACCGACTAAGTTGTCAAGGGCAATGTATGAATGTGTAATGGAGATCGATTAGTAAATTATATAGATATGTATATCTTCGAACACCTTTTTCGTCTTTGAAATTGACTTTAATACAATTATGCTTACACACACCTACACGTAACGCGAAAACTCGTGGAAAGAAAATATAGAAATGTTGATTCTGTTCATTCCAGAAGTCGACTATTAAATGAAAAACTAATCCTTTTTTCGACGCCTTTTTCTTTCTCCTTTCATCGATTAGAGCGTTCATATTACATACCACCAGACAGACGCTAGTATAAAGAAACATTCAACGTAAACCTAATAATAATTCCCCATGAATCCTCAAAGGTTTGTGGACCCCAACATTCTTTATTCAAATCGTGTGCCGCTCTAGATTTCGAAATGTTTACTTACCTGTTCATACCACAAGCGTGACGCATCCTTCTCTGTGGCGACAGGTGTTTTCCTCGGAGAGTTATGGAGGACCCCACAAAGCCGAGTTTTTACTATCTGAATTATATATCAAGGGTTTAGAAGTATCCTGATCGCGAGTGGAATGATTAAGGGGGACTTGTTTGAGGGGAAAATAATTAAATTATTTCAAGTAATTGTATCTGTATTAATATTTCTTTGTGATACGGAAACTATGATCTTACCAATCCAGTCGGCCCTGAGCCTGAATTTAATACAAATTGTTGGCCACCGTGTCACATAAGGTTAATATCCTTCCATGAATTTGGAGGAGACTTGTCAACTGAATTTAAAGGAGTAATTAGATTCTATGGATTTAGGATTTACATAGCACTAATTAACTTTTCGCTTTATACGCTTGAAAGCACTCATATGCCTAACAAGCTATTCTAATGCAAAACGATTAAAGTGGTGTCGATTTCGATATAGATAATTCGAACAATACGAAACTCGAAAAAATAACATCGATTTTTGGCGCGGCAAAAAAGCGTAGACAACAATCGGATTTATTTTTAAAGTCCGGGAACTGTTTTATGAATTAAAAAAAAGTTGTTCGGAAAGCAAAACGAGAAAAAATCAGCACGCGTTCACAAACAATGGACAAAACAATATTTGCTCTGGGATTAGTCTGTTTGTTGTTCTCATGCTATACAGTCGTCCCTCGGACGGTTCTTAAACCAATAATCATTTATATGTCATACAAGTTTCCTAGCAACAATGGAGACGGAATACCGTCCGTAGTTACGATTCATAAAATCTGAAAGCGCTCGTCAGAAAATAGATTTTGCCTTTACAAAAACGGCAGAGCCAATAATTGCAATCTGCAATCTTGGAAGTTATTAAGTTTTTATTGAATCTGCACTGATCATAACGTCTTTTTACGATTTTATTCTTCTAATAAAACAGAAAATGTTCTTCATAATCACCATCGCTTATAACGATCTAAGGCCTGGTCCTGGTTACCTCCAAGTTTTATAGAAAAGTCTTTCTTAGTACTTCTTTTTGTGAATAACTCTGCTTGTTTGTAAAATGTTAATATGTCCTAGGTTTCGCGATTATTAATATAACGTTATCAATAAAACAAAACGATATGCGGTAGATTTAACTGTTTCTTTGCACTTTTAAAGACAAATGTCATCTAGTCTCTCCCGTGACCACGACTGCTTTACAGCAGCAGCATTCGGAACGTCGGCAAATAAATAATGTACCTACGATACACGCGATAAATCCGTTAAAAAGTGTTAAATTTTACTTTCATAACTTTGTGAAATATTAATAAAAAGTTAAACCTTAAATTATGAACGTGTTGTGTTTAGAGTATCATAGTTGGTTTGTGTATGGCGGTAAAAATGATTATTCCTTGTCTATGATTTGATGGACGGTCGTCTGCAACAGTGTATTTAAAATATTTGCCAGTATTATAAAAAGATTTGTTCTGTTTTCTATGTTCTTTCAAAGCTCATAAGGTAGATAATTGAACAAAGTAATTGTTCTGTGCTTTATAGTTGCATATTGAGTGCGTCCTCGCTCTATAGCTTATTAATGGGTGACAGTATCTTTAAGTATCTCGCGTGACCGCTACCGGTTTATGTCTGACACGATCAGCGTATGTCTTGACACTTACAGTGCTGGTTCATTTGTTTGCGGGAGAGCTATGAGAAGCTTGATAGAATGGATATCCATTTAATTGTATCAACCATCAAATCGTATGTACTGGCACTATTGATGGCAATGGTATACTATATCTCCCTCGGTTTTTCTCCCAATTTAATTGGGGTCAGCACTGGTCTAACATAATTTTGCTAACTACCAGCATTTATACAGAGTGATTGCCGTTTGCCGACCCATCTAGTGGCAATTACCACCGGTAATTAACCGGTAAACCACAGGCGGCTAGGCTATAACATTACTTCTACTACTACTCAGCCCATATACGACCCACTACTGAGTCGGAACTTTTTTTTTTTTTTTTTAATATCCTTGGACATTTCACACAACGCCATCTCGTCCCAAGCTAAGCAACTTAATGCTTGTGTTATGGTAACGAGATGGATGATAAACTACTTATATACATTTTTTTTTGTAAATAAATACATATTATACATAGAAATGACACCCAGACTCCGAGCCAGTGACTCTGGTTTAGACAAAGACACTTGCCCGACCCCGGAATCGAACCCGGGACCCGTTGATCCAAAGGCAGCACATCTAACCATTAGACCAACGAGGCAGTCACTCCAATTACATGGAGGGTATTAGCATACTGTGCCACCCTGGCCATACGGGTTTAGTATCAAGTTTTCCTTCTCTTACGGCTAGGTAATCAGCCTTGTCATTTCCTTGTTAGCTTGTAGACACCCTCAGGATGGAATGGGGTGGTGACGCTATGTATTCTAAATCCGTCACCACACGGAACCTGAATGTTATGTATTATGATTTAATACGACGGGATGCATAGACACCCTCGTAAACGTCAAAGGAGGTTTAGGTACATACATAAATAGTATATTTTTAAGCCTTATATTTTTCTGATATAAAGTGATATTTCGTTTTAAAGTTCTGTCATAATATTCTCACCATACTGCGTAAAAACCGTTGCGAACTTTTCAACAACAGGTTCGGTAATTACAGTGAAAGATATGAAAGCGTGATGAAGGTAGAAATTGGGGGAAAAGAACTCGCCACACGCGACTTAGATTAACGTCCTTCGCGATTTTTATTGGCATTTTATTGGCAATGGCATCGGTAGCTTATGACGGATAGTTTCGCCCCTCCATTCTATCCTGAGGGTGTCGTACAAGTTGACTAAACGAACAAGGGTAATAAAAATGAATTTTACTCGTGAAGTTGCTAATGAAACTGTGCTGACTAGTGTTAAAAGAAATAATTCTATTTGTATATACATACTTACTTATCAGCCCATAAATGACCCACTGCTGAGTCGGGCCTCCTCCAGTTACATGGAGGGTAATTAGCCTACTGTGTCACGCTGGCCAGACGAGTTGGCATAGGGTTTCGTGACAAGTTTTCTTTCTTTGCGGCGACCTTTTGTTGGAGTCATAACATATTCGTTGTAAATCCTCATGGAATCCCGACCATTGGAGTCAAGCTGGGGTACGTGGAACTCCGGGGCGCAGAAAGGTGGTAGTTAGATCAACCTACCCACTAAAACCAACGTTGATTGACTTTCCGCTTCAGGGCCGCGGGTTTTGCTCCCCAACGGCGGCGGCGGAACGTGCCCCGCGCATCTAACTCAGTACTGGGTCATTTACGGGTTGAGAAGAAAATAAATAACCCATTTTGAGAAACCGAATACGCCTATTGTACATGTATTAACTAGATGCAATCAGCGGTTTCACCCGCTGGGTGATGGACAATTGTGATATTAATTCATCACTACATACCTAGTATAAAACAAAGTCCCTATGTATGCTTTAATCTTAAAACTACGAAACGGATTTTGAAGCGGTTTTTTGAATAGATTGAGTGATTCACGAGGAAGGTTTTTAAGTATAATACATGCATAATATTGTAGCGAAACAATTTAGATGTTCATCATTGCACCCGTGCGAAGCCGGGGCTTGTCGCTAGTTAAGATATAATTCAAATTATATCTTAATAAATTATATAAGCCTATGTGTATTCTGATGTATGAGCTATATTATTGTAAAGTTTCTTCAAAATCTAGTCCGTAGCGTTTGCGTGAAAGAGGAACAAACATACAGTCTTATTTCTTACAAGCTTTCTCGTTTATAATATCAGTTGGATTTTTAAACAGTAGGGGCGGAAATTCTTCTGACATAGCTAAGAACACTCTCGAAGGTGTTGTAACTTTCCAACTAAATGAAATAATTGTTTAGGAACTGTGACGCCACAGACTGAATGCGCGTGCTTTCGCCACAATAAGGTTAATTTACATATTATAAGATTGCTTGCAATATTGTTAGCATTGAAATTGTGAAGGAATATGTAAATGAGTTATTTATGCGGCGGTGTCGCAGCGAAGTCTGGCGAGGCCTTAGACCTCACAAATGAACTCACTGGGCCATCTGCATAATACGTGCATTAGTAGTCCATGCTTTGTGTCGACGTTCTACTATAATATCTTGGAACGCATAAAGTCTAGGAACCGGAAAATGAGGTTTCGAGCGCCAACGTTGACAACCATTGAGTGGTTTGTGGGATCTTCATTTGGTTAATTAACTAGTTTTTACTACAGGGTGTTACAAATTATCTGCATTCATAAGGAAATAATCGATTGTAATACTGTTGAAGATACTATGTACAAAATTTCTGTTAAATCCAAGCAACTTATTATTCTTGACATTTCTGACGAACGTGTCGTAACACAAAAAAAGAGCATAGGAATTTTAAGAAATATCATGGAACTCAGGTTACTAAGCTTGTAGGATAATAATAAGGATATCCTGTGGAACCCATGGTTTAAGAAAACGACTATATCTCGCTCATATTTCAAGATAGAAAAGCATTTCAAACCCAGAAGTTCTATTGTCTATGCCCTCACCTCGGATGTCTTTAGGGTTTTTGTTACACCCTGTATATTATCTGCTATCCCTTTCATGATGGGGTAGGCTAGTCGAAGCAATGACTGACTCAGTCAGATCTTGGACGGGTGACCTCTCGAATACTGCATCTGAACTAATCTATGATTCAGGGCAGATACAGTTTTTATTGTCATCCAGTTAATATTATATTAGTGAAGCTTTATATGTGTGTTAAGGTGGAATAGGATGGTGACACAATGTACTCTAAATCCGGAACCACACGGATAATATAGAGAATAGAAACTCGCACAATTACAATAGTAGAAAGATTTTATCAATAAAATGATGTAACATGTCTAAAGCGTATTCTATTCTATATATATAAAAGAAAGTCGTGTTAGTTACACTATTTGTAACTCAAGAACGGCTGAACAGATTTGGCTGAAAATTGGTGGGGAGGTAGCTGAGAAGTAGGAGACGGACATAGGATACATTTTATACCGATCAAAAAAATAATTCAATATTAATTTACTGCAAATTATTTGGCTTTTATTTGACATTCATAATCATATGTTAGCTCTAACAATGGCGATATCTGTTGACAGTTTCGCTGTCAGTTGCGTTTTGTTAAAGTAGGTTTTATACGGACGGGATACTATTTATAACTCGAGAACAGCTGAACCGATTTGGCTGAAAATTGGTGGGAAGGTAGCTGAGGACCAGGAAAAGGACATAGGATTTATATATAATGCGGAACAAAGTTCGCCGGGTCAGCTAGTTTATCATAAAGACAACTTTGTTTCTACCCAATAATTAGTAGAAGCCTGACACTGCACTCAGCAACGTTTCTCCAATGCATCGGTAAACACTATGATTGATAATAGTGACAATATATACCTACCTGCTAACAGTACTGGGAATAATTGCTCATGCCATTATAGGGAAGTCGCGACGACTTCCTAAAAAGGACAGACGGGTGAACCTATAGGTATGTTAAGGTTTGATGACCACTGATGTGGCCAACGCGAATGGTCATTTGACTCTTGCGAGTACGATCGCAAAAGTACTATTCTTAATATGTATTTCTATCTGACATTGTTAAATATTGATGTCTTTTTGGTTAGATGATTTATTAGAATCCTATGACTATACAAGAAATTTGTTGAAAATCATTATTGAAAAAAAATCCAATCAATAGATGTGCATTAGCGTCCTTAGTAACGTCGAACATCGGTGTCAATATAGGATGGCAGCGACTTTGAATGTTTGTTTATTGATAATTTCCCCTTTATTTGTGCATATTTGAAAAGTTACTTTAATATTTCTTTGATAATAAGATTTTGTTTTTTTGATTAGTGCGTGTTACTGATCGATAATCGACGAATTACACAAAATGTTACCTTCATACAACACTGTTGAGGACTTATTTCATGATCTAATTTCGATAAAATATCTAAACCTAAAAAATGTTTCATTGCCTTCAAAAATAGAAGCACAGGCTATTATACAATAAGATACATATTGACACAGTTGTATTTACTTATCTTGTCCATAAAATATCCTTATTTGTCTATGTTCGTGTGGTGTCGGATTCCGAATACACAATATCACCAATCCATTTCTTCAATCTTGTCGTGGTGAGGTTACTAAATCAAGAAAAACATTAAACAAATTCTGTGCCAACCTTGCCTGGCCAATGTGTCACAGTAGACCCTCCATGTAATTGGAAGTGGCCACTGTCAGCAGTGGGTCTTATATGTTAGTTATTGGCTATGCTCATAATAGTTATTTGTGCAACAAGAGAGCAAAGTCGTTTTTTGCTGCGAGTGCTGATATTGAATCCCGAGTAAGCGAAGGAATCAATGATTGAATCACGAGCGTAGCGAGTGATTCTAAAGTTGATTCCTGAGTGCTGCGAGGGATTCAAAGGCACGAGATGCGAAAAATTTTGCTCTCGTGTAACACACATAACTTTTCACTTCAGCAGCGAGAACACTATAGGAAATGAAATATATTACGTAACATTTTTGAAACTATAATTAAATATTTTTAAGTTAAATATCAGTTTTTTTAAGCAGTAAATACATGTTTTAGTTTAAATACAACAATAAGTTAAAAATTCAATGAATTACAATAAAAGATATAATTATCATTTTTAGTACGAAATTCCGAACGTGTTTGTCTTTGAGGTCGAATTAAAAATCGGAGTAGCCCCATAACGAACTCCTTTCATCCAATCGAACTGTTAAAAGTACGTCTAGTTTGTATTTAATCAAATATAGTTCCCATAATATTGCTCTATCAATTTAATATTTATAATCTGTACTTTAATGCTTTGTATTGTTTTCTATAGCGCTACCTGCTAACATTTAACTTCATAACTCTAACGCAACTTATAACCAATTAATTTAACTTTCATAATCACAAGAAATTTCTAACACAACACACTTGTCATTGGCAAAATCATCGGTATAACGATGGAAGCCAAAACCTAAATGAAGAAGAAGAAGATAAATCGGAGCTGTTGGTACTGGCCACTTGGTCTTTGTCTCTCTCTCTTTTCTATTGGCGGGAAAGAGATAGTGTCAATGTTTCGGATTAGAATTAAAAAGTTACTTTGTCTCACTCAGTGGGCAAAATCGCATTTTGTCCACTGTTTTCAGTGAGCAAAACCTACATGTTTGAGCTACTGAAGTGAAAAAATATTTACTCGAAAATCCCTTCAACACCAATCCAATTGTAACATCGATGATCTTGAGAAGTTGTGGGCAGATACAATATTGCTTCGAGATATTACGCTGTAGTTTGTTGAAACCTTAACAAGTTTGTGGTCATGACATTGCGCGGGTGAATGTTCCGCATCAGTGTTGCCAGTTTGCTAGGTAGCGGAAAATCTAGTTTCGTTCCGACCTAGTTCCTAGATCCAGGCAAACGTATAGCCGGTAGTCAGTGAAACATTGTACTTTAAATGTAAAATGTCTACATTCCGTTGTTTTGTTTAACTAATGGCTGTACACATTAATGGTTGAAAAGTGCGATTAATCTACAAGCGCAAAATGTTGCTAGCGTAAAAGTAATAGTCTACGCCTATTTCGCTTAGTGAATCCATTTTAAAGGAAGGCTTACTTTGCAACTCGTTCTACTACACCTACTTGTACTCGCAGCGAAATAGCCATCCCCGTGGCTGTAATCCTGAGAGTGTCGTAAGAGTCCACAAAAGGATGTAATGATAAGGCCGAAAACCAAACCGCAAGAGAAGGAAAAATTTGATACGTTACCTTTTTTTTTTTTTGTTCGCCCGGAGTAAAATCCTTTATGGACTATCCCCGTCGGCCACGGGGATGGCCGAGGGGGGCGTGTGAGACTCTCCCCCAGAGTGGGGGCCTACCCACTAAACATCACCGGAGTGCTCCCTACTCGCGTCCTGTTGCGGCATTGTGGGATCTGGTGCAGAACCACGCCGCCGCAGACGAGGTCATATGAAACCCTGTGTAGTTATACTCTCGTTCTTTTATATGTCGTAATTTACCAGTTTTCTATATACGTTTTCTCCAGCTTCTACTGTTTCACTACACTATGCCAAGACCCCCTAACAATTGCTCTGACTCTCAATCCTTCAATGCTGCTAGGTTAAGTTGGAGCAAGCTGCAACAATACTGGTTGATCTTTACAACTAAGATGGCGTCAAGCACGGGAGATAAGCTGTGTAAAATACCTTGTCACCTTATCACTGCGATTAACATAAATAATGGCCTGTCTTAAAAGTATTCCATTATTAAGTACGTTATTAAGTACATTATTAAGTCCGATTCCCGGTATCGGTACCATGGGGAAGACTGGGGAGCCTCACTTTAGGCGCAAAGGGATGATCATCCAGCCAGACGAGTTGGTATGTCTGTCAGGGGACCGCGACGTCTATCCCCCGAGAACTGTAGTCGGGGATTTACTAACCGTGCGAATTACTCTATAAACTTCGCTGTCGCGGTGTAGGACTTTTTGGTAATTCTCGCATTTGTAAGTGATATTTCTTTATGTTGATTGTTTAGATTTTTCGGGTAAATTGTGTAAAGTATGCAGAATGCTGGTCGCTACAGTAGCATAAAATATCTTGATCTCGTCGCGCGTGGCTCACGCCTCTTTTCTCCGCTAATAACCGGCATATGAGGCAAAAATCTTATATTGCGCAGTATAGATTTTGGCTCAAGATGTTTGTAAGCTATTATAAGTAGGTACATATTATTATTTTAGCTTACCAAACCTGTCAAAATTGTCAATCAAAGCAAAGTGATTGTCGATTTTTACTCTCTTGATGTAGCAAATTGTAAATTTTATATGTCTTTTTGATATGTACCTATAATGCTGGCCGATAACAAATTTAAAAATGGAATGCCACGGCCTACGCTTCTGTGACTTCTTTTGTTTTTGGCGGTATTCTGGATTTTACGAATTACAAGTTGGGTTGATTTTTAAACAGTGATTTTATTTATGGACTTTATATATTCCACTTTTCTTTTAGCTTTACGTTAGACATCAGCGATATTCATTATTAACATTGTCTAAGCCCACTTAGGGCACCTAGGATATCGTATCAAGTTATTTCTCTCTTGTGGCTCCAAATTTTGGTCTGAATTTTGCTTTAGACGTCTCTAACGACACCCTAATATGAAATAGAATGGTGACTATTATAAATATTCTCCGCTATCCGCTACCAGTTGGAACATATCCTAGCCAATATAATAGTCAGTTGTCGATGCCCCATTAGCGCTGGTTTTCAAATGATTGATAACCGTTGAATGTCTCACGGTATTAAATTACCGTCGAAGTTTCTAATTAAAGACTTTGGTTTTTGTGTTGGATATTGAAGTTTAAGGATATGACGCGTAAGGTACAAATTGAATTGGATATACTGCGAAATTTATTAACCTCTGCCTGGCGGTATTTAGCTTTGATATGCTTGAAGTTTTAGCACACAGCCTGATGACAATTTTGAATGGCGTTTCAAGTAATTGTTTGGGGCTGAGCGATAAAAACACTCTGGTGTCAGATTTGCAATATAATATACATAGTTGAGTTTGTGTATACTGATAACAAATAAATAGTGAGACTACCGTACGAGTCATAAATACAGGACGTGACAAAAAACCCCACAGGCATCCGAAGTGCGGGCGTGGAACTTACTGAATGTAGGCTTCCATCTACTACTCTGCCGTGCCCTGCTGAGTCGTTTTTGCCAGTTTTTCTCAGCGGTAGCGGTGTTCCGAACTGGTAGTAAATGGGTGGAATATTGTATTGTATATTGATAATAATAATGTTGACAATTTGTAAGTGTCTATCGTGATCTAGGCAAAATAAATTATTTGTATTTAAAAAAAGGTTATAAGTATTTTTTTGTGAATTTCCCGCGCGAAAACTGGACGCTAGTGGTCGATAAAGAAAGAAATGTCACATTTATTAAAAATAAACTCGTACCTCCGAATGTATTATAGTTATAGGCTTACTCTGTTCATACTTCCAAGAGAGAGTTTGTTGAAATAGTTACTCCCTAATGGAGTTATAATGAGATGTTAACAAATACTCGAAGAGCGTACAATATGCGTGAAAATATGATGTAGCGAAGACGGAAGAAAGGAGGAAATCTGCCATGTGTATTCTTATCAGACGCGTAGGTATGCATACAAGAGTTTTCAAATATGATATGGTGTATACAAACCTATTTGTGATACTTAGACGAGGAGCAAGTGGTTTATATTGTAGTTGCTATATGAAACTAAAGTTATTATGTAACTGCGTATATGGGTGAGATGAAAAGTTAGTTACAATTTATTTAAAAAAATTGTGTTCTAGTAATTTTGCAATAATTTTTGCATAACATTCGTACATTAAAAACCTATTTTTTTTTATTAAACACAATTCTTTGCCTTGGTATTTCTCAGGTAACTATCATGTCATATCATAGTAAATGGTGTGGCATTGACAAGTGTCCTAAAAGCCGACAGCAGGAAACGATAAAGCCGAAAACTTAGCCGCAAGAGAAGGAACACTTGGTACGAATCCCTATACCAACCGTCTGGCCAGTGTGGTACAGTAAGCTAATAGCTGTAGGAGGCCTGACTCAGCAGTGGGTAATTTATGGGAAAAGAAGTAGAATTAGAATGACATTGTGGTTCTTGCCTCCTGCACTACGCAAAACGTCTTGTTTACATCGCTGTCACGCAATGTTTCCCGGCGAAATATCGGCCGACGTGTGTTGCCATCGTTCACACGCGCCGCCATGACAGCGTGACGTGTTGCCCGCTCATATAAAAATTTACGAGTGTACCCTATGTTAATACGATGCTGATGTTGTTTCCACGTAAACTTGAAGGATGTTTTGTGTGTAGCATTATCTCGTACACGTGTCGGCTGGTGAATTTTGGAACGTTGCATGTATGCATGTGTGACGTACGATTTTGCAATTGACGTGTCGACGTTTGTGAAGACTTTTTAACCAGTCGAATTTTGTTTATGTTAATGGATTATGTTTGTGGCGACGGAATTAGAATACATAGTGACCACCCCGCCCTCTATCGTGAGTGCGTTGTAATTGCTGACAAAAGGAAGACACGGTTAGCTGCAAGAGAAGGAAAACTTGATTTGAAACCCTGTGCCAACCTATGGCCAGCGTGGCACAGTAGGCTAATGACTGACTGAACTGGAGCAGGCTCTATCCACTCAACAGTGGGTCATCTACATATAAGCTTAAATTAAAACTTATAAACACATGTAAACCGACTTCAATATACGCACTAAAAGCGACAAACTAACAACCATTTGAAGTCGATGCCTGAGGCGTACTTATATCATAATTGCCGGTTAAATATTTTGTTGTGAACATGTACCTGAATATTTATATTTTACAATTGTTCATTTAGTACTATTTCACAACAGACATTTGTAAGAACTGTCGGCCCAGATTATTCGCTAAATCGCCAAAACAAAGGAAAACCGTCGGTAAATAAATGTAAATGCTAGTCCACATTTCAGACTTCGAGGTAACACGTGCCGATCACCTCGAGAGACTTTGTGCGACCTCGAACCCGCAACTAGGATAAATAAACCAGAAGCGACGCCACTTCATCTGGCTTCAATCACGCCCTATTCACTAGTCACACTTGATTCGATTCAATAGCGTCAACATGACGTATCCTCGTGTCCCGATTTATATAGAGTATTTATCGGAAAGTTTTTCTTTTGCTATATTGTATTTAGTTGATGTTGTATTTTCTGTGCGTAATGGAACCTGCAGCTTAAGCGAGGTCTAGATCTGCTGAATTTTGCATGGCTATCAATTAGTCCATCATTGCATTGAAAATTTTAATCCACATGATGAGTGGAGGCCCGACTTTTATAGGATAAGATGATGGTTACAATTATCTCGATCCATTTCCGAAATAAACAATGCGCAATGCGTAAAAGTCGGCGCGTTGGTGGGGAAAATGTCAAAGTGTGCTTACCTGAACAAATGAATAAAAATGCTACCCAAAGACTATAAAATGGTATTAAGCCCGTTTTTTTTAAACAAAAATCAGGGCCGCCTTAACATATGCAACCATTTGAAGTCGGTGCCTATATATTTATAACGTGTCGGTGTGAATTTAAGTTGGTTTGAATTTAAATTATTTTATGTGCAAATAAACGTAAGCCTTGCAAATGATTCTAATAAAATCGTCGTCGACATAATACAAATTTTGTCTGCTTACAAATCCAGGTTGATTTAAGTATAATTGTAAACAAATCATTTTACATATCCGTTTACAAATGACTTAACAAACTTGAGGGCCTCCTTGAGGGCGATTGAACTGTCCTCAAATTTAAAAAAGTACAACTGAATTGTGAACTCCTCCTTTTTGAAGTCGGTTGGAAAAAACAGAAATGGCATAGGGGATCAACATTCCTAACATAACACTTCACTCTTATATGTCAACGGTAATGATACCTCAATACACGGAACTGTGGAAGGCTCTTACAGCTTGTGTTCGTATTCTCTAGTCGCTTCCGCGTCTACTCAAGAAATCTTCACCAAAATGGTGATAGCATTCAGATATAAGGTGGCCAAATATTTTCAGGATAGTCCTGGTTTTTTTTCTCACCTTTATAACACAAGGGTGTTAAGTCTTGATAGCAATCGGTAACTGTTGCATATGGATACTAGATAACCTTGTTTATTTACCCTTCTTTGTACTAGTATATATAAGTATACGTAACATAAGTATAGATTAAGTACATGTAGCCGGCCTTATAGCTTAGAGATTCTTGTAATATAAAACCCACCAAATATGAGTACAGAGTTCCTTTATTCTCATTTTATTACGTGGGATATCTTTATGCAATTCCTAGATTGCCCTGCTCGAGTGCAACGGAAATATACGAGATAATATTCGTCAAAAGAGTTTAATTTCGACATGTACTATGAGTGTAACAAGCTAAAATCCGATGATTAAAATGATATCTACGCCTACCTCGCTGCGTAGACCATTCGACCCACCGGAGCAGTAATGAAAAAAAAAGAATAGGATTAGCTTCGGTTTGTTTCAGGTTTCAGTGGTCGAAATAGGGTCGGATAAGGTTACACCACTTTTAAGTCAAGTTTGGAGTTTTTACAATGTCTTTTAAATTATAGATGTACCGGACAAGTCCTGCAAAAACAGAACAGTTGGAGACTGGCTGGATAGGCGAAGCCTTTTTGTGTCTCACTAAAGGTGTGTTTATAATGTGTCATGAATTAAACATATCGGTCCTGTTTCTTTACATAATGATGTGAGAAACTGTCGTCGGCTATGATAGTCTGTCGACTATGTGGACTGCCTAATAACGACTTGTATTAACGCTTTTAAAAGATAAATCTTTTGTAATTAGGTAATAACTGTTGAAGTGGGATCCTTCAAGTCACGACCGATTTCAATGTGCATTTTAATACCTAATGTGATGTAATTTCGGACCTTACTGACAAGAATGTGACAAGGAAAAAACATTTGCGAAGCTCGCAAATATTAAGAACAAACAAATATTAGGCTAGTATAATTCCATATTTACGCGTAGAATCATCGCACGACTTTACCATTTTCTCCCTCGTCTCCCTCGCGTGCCATCAATATCCTTTGGGGCCAGACCTGATTTGGCTACCAGATAACTATGAGAATGAACCAAGTGATTGCCGTTTCTAACGCTAATAACTTTAAGTATCAAGACCAGAATGACAAGTCTAGAGCGACAACTTAAAGTACCCTCTGAAGCACGTAGATTATAATATGATGGTCATCCCTCCAATACCCATACAAAACTGATCGCTGCTTCACTTTTAGATCAATTGCATTTCGTTTTATCCGTTATGCTATGATACCTTTATGTCATTCGTGTGGTGACGGTTTTTACATAGAATCACCACCCCTTTTCATCCTGAGAGTGTCGTAAAGGCCGACAAAAGGAAATTACAAGGCCTATAGCCTAGCTGCAAGAGAAGGAAAACTTGAACGAACCCCTGTGCCAACCCGTCTGGCTAGCGTAGTACAGTAGGCTAATTACTCTCCATGCAATTGGAGGGGGCCCGACTCAGTAGTGGGTCATCTATGGGCGGATTAGTAGTTATGCTATGTCCCTAAAGTAGTCCTTTGAAGGTACTAATTGGTTGGACACTGAAATATTAGGGTCAAATGACAATGCTGATGATGCGATACATATCGGTGAAGTTATTAAACTTCATTCTGCAACGAACTGGGTCATACCACAGACCCGCATGCATCAATTAACGTTCAATAAAATGGTGTTACAAAACAGGCATGATTCTAATTGTCTCGATAAACATACATTTTTCTTTCTTTTATTGCGGACAGTGGAACTTTTGACCACAATTTTCTCTATTAAGTGGCGATGCAGTCATTTTCTCCAATAATTCAAAGAATGAAACAAGAAGTGTTTTTTTCGTAGGCTAAGAAAGAAACTAATGTGTTAATAAAATGCAATAATTGTCGTGAAAAATTGCTTTTTATGTTTAACATTTATGTACGCGTAGTTGTAAGTGGAGATACTTATGTTTGAACTTTGCATGATGAACTCGGAAATAAAGATATTGTCAGAGGAACCAAAGTTAACGACATAGTCTAAGGGTTTGTACAGATGTGATGACTGTGGGCTAGCCTCGTTGCCCGATGTCCAGTATGGGAAACTGTGGCATAAAATGATATTTTAATTTCAGCAAATCAGCTAATGACCCGACTTTTTTGGCAATCTTAATATTCTTACAAGCCGAGAAGAAAAAACATTTTTTTAACATTTTATGGCGGTAGGTATATTCGTAAGTCTAGCAATTTCAGAGCGTACCTTTGATAATATGAA
Organism: Clostera curtula; assembly: GCA_905475355.2. Classification (NCBI taxonomy): domain Eukaryota; kingdom Metazoa; phylum Arthropoda; class Insecta; order Lepidoptera; family Notodontidae; genus Clostera; species Clostera curtula. The sequence continues at coordinate 4,409,967 of FR997806.1, read as the reverse complement.
TTTATATCGGACTGGCTCAGAATATTCTAGATAAGGTTTCATTTCATTTCGCTCCTTCGTTACTCCGTCTTAAACCTGAATTGGTTTCTGAGTAACTTGCAATTCCTTAAGTGGTGCAGATCGATTTGAAGTCCTACGAAAGCAGCGTAAATTGATTTTAAGTTTGGATACCTAAACTGATGTAACATCGTCGAGACATGTTTATAAATATCAGTTTTATAGTTACAAAAAACAAAACTTCGTAGTCAATTTAATGGCTCACACTTGATCACGACCGAAACAGAAATGAGGAGCTACGCGGGAGAACTTAAGTTACTGTTATACTACTTACTTCTCACCCCATAAATAATCCACCGCCAAGTCGGGCCTCCTCCAACTACATGGAGGGTAATTAGCCGGGCATAGCTGGCCAGACGGCTTAGCATAGGGTTTCGTATCAGTCTGCGGCGGCGTGGTTCTGAGTACAGACCCCACAATGCCGCAGCAAGACGCGAGTTAGAGCACCCCGGGGATGTTTAGTGGGTATGCCCCCACTCTGGGGGAGAGTCCCACACGCCCCCCCTCGGCCATCCCCGTGGCCGACGGGGATAGTCCATAAAGGATTTGACCCCGGGCGAACAAAAAAAAATAAATAAATAAAGGGTTTCGTATCAAAATGTTTCCTTCATTTGCTGTTTGGATTTCGGCCTTATCATTATTTCCTTTTGTTGACTATTACGACACCCTCAAGATTAAATGGGGTGGCGACACTGTAATCTAAATCCGTCACAACATTGAATAGAATGTAACTGACGTAGCCAACATATAGATCCCGAAGTTCAGGTATAGTCCTCGCAATTAAACGTTGGACGGAAGCGGAAGATAATGTTCGGAGTACGTGGGACGGCTCAGTATTTATGGAAATCCTTGGGGGTGGCTTAAGTCCAGGCCGAAATAATGATGTTATGATCATTGATTAAGCTTCGCAAGTGATATCTTTCCGGTCGGTGACGGATTTAGAATACATAGTGTCAACACACCATTCCCTTCTGAGGGTGTCGTTAGAACCGACTGAACGAAATAACAAGGCCGATAACCTAGTCGTAAGAGATGGAAAACATGATTAGGAACCCTTTTTTTTTTTGTTCGCCCGGGGTAAAAGCCTTTATGGACTATCCCCGTCGGCCGGGGATGGCCGAGGGGGGGTGTGTGGGACTCTCCCCGAGGGGGCCTGCCCACTAAACATCCCCGGAGTGCTCCAACTCGCGTCCTGTTGCGGCATTGTGGGATCTGATGGTCTGGTCAGCGTGGCGCAGTAGGCTTTTTACCATCCTACTTTTACTTGTAACTGGAGGAGGCCCGACTCAGCAGTGGGCCATAAATGTGCTGAGTAGTGGTCTGGTATATTTTGTTCTGAGGTGACATTATATACGTTAGGCCTGTTTTAATAGCACTTATGAGATTTATGTTCCGCATGCCTCCTTCTAAACTAGAATCACCCTAATTTCTAAGAAACTTCACGTGTGAGTACGGTCAAGGGGTCCAAGTTGGGGACTTACATTGGTCCCGAACTAACCGCAGCTATTAACTTCATATGGTGAAGAGACAAATGCTATTAAAAAGAGGAAGATAAAAATATTGGCAAGGAACTTGATATTGATTGAATATGTGATTATTTTGATGTTTGCGTAACTCTTAAAGTATTCCATTACCTGGAACATATATTTCCGTTATATAAAACTTAAATGAATTGCGTTATATCCTTTAAAGAGTCCGATAAACAACCGATTTTTGAAGTCGGTGCCAACTTAAAATGACTCTAACGGTAATTAGGAATTGCTATACACTGCTTAATTTTTTAACGCGATATAACTACATATTTGCAATTTGCTGCTTAAGACGGAATGAATCGGTAGTTATTCAATGAGTTTTAGAATTATTATTAAACTATACCTACAAATATATCTTACTCTTATTTTGTTCTCCAAATTCCCTATTTGGGAGCCCCCCTTGATGAAATTGTCAATGCGGATTTCAAAATTCGGCGAAGGTTCGAGATTAATATAATTCTGTACTAATCTTGAGATCGAACGTCTTGAAGTATTATTTAAGACCGATGACACATAAACTAAGGTCATAAAGACTTAACATTTATATAATTTAAATAATATATTACGGCTCCTAATATTCGCAAGGTTAAGACCAATGAAATAAGTTTCTGGGCGTTCGTCTACATCTAAAAACATTCGTTCAGGCGAGTCGTTTTACAAAAATTAAAAATTCATATCTATTAATCTAATTGACTCTTTGACTCTAAGGCCTTGACGCGAGAGAATGCCCACCACCTGGATAATTCCGATTATTTTTTGTCAATTTGACATTATAATAATCAAATTGACGACGTAAAATGCAATCTAATATTATGCGCAAATAGTGGAAAAAAGGATACACTCCGAACCGTGACACCTTTGTCACACGTCTCTGTGTGAGTGCTGCCTTGTGACGTCACTATGAAGTTATTTTAGATATTATACAAATTAGTGGTTATATTATGTTCTCAGGTATCTTTGTGTTTCAAACATAATGTTACCTCGAGTTGTTACTGCTAGTATTTAGCAACTTTTAATTACTCTTCGTGATAATGAGGGCGCGTTACAAACTTATCATTGACAGACACAAACATTCGACCCCAAATTCGAAGCTAATCCTGCTTTAGATCTCTAGTTACATGAACAAAGAATACTATATTTTGAGCTAGTACTTAATTCGATTTATATGAAACGTGACAGTACAAGTCTTCAGTGAATTTTGTGCAAAAAATCATGACACGGATTCAATTTCACACCGAAAAATAAACTACACCATCGTTCGGAAAGTTTTAAAAGCCAACTGGCAACAAGCGTAACGTTTTCGGTTGAATTCTCGCTGTAAAATGCGCAGTTGAACTGCTCAGAGATAAAAGTGTACGAATTCGCGGCATAGTAAAGCAACCAAAGTTACTGGTTGGATTGAAATGTTATAAAAATTGCAAATGGCGGTTTGCAATCTTCTTGATGGCATGACGCTACACGTTCCGAATACTTGGTACTGGTACCGTTTTGTGTTAAATAATTGTACTTAATCTTAAGGCTTGTCGCTGTTCACGGGTTTAAAATATATTGTCACCAATCGACTAATATCCTGAGTGTTGTGTACGCGGAAACTAGAGAAATAAGATTGAATTTTAACCATTTCGCCGATCCGAGATCTGAATTAGTCTAGCTAGATCATCTACGGGCTAATATATTTGGTCACACTCAAATATACGGTATATATTTGATTTAAAGGTTTGTGTAAGCTTTAGGGCCTCCGCGCATTATGCGGCCAGGCCGCGCGCTGCGGCCAACTAATTCTTTTACGATGTATAAAGCTGCGTGCATTACGCGGCCAGCGAAAAACATCGCGTCACATACGCGGCCTATTGGCCGCCGCGACCAATCCGCGCATTATGCGGCCAGGCCGCGCGACTGGCCGCGCGGCCTGGCCGCCTAAATGCGCGGGGGCCCTTAGACTCTACCCTAGGCTAAATAGGATAATTCCCAGTAATAGCGTCGCATCGAAATGGAGACGATTTTTTTTAAATGGTTGACATAATATGTATAAATCGATTTTATGCATGTAGATACGACGACAGTTGACCGGAGACCGCGCGATGCAGCATACTTTCGGCTACGATCGCGTGATGTAGACTTTAAATTATGTCTACACGATTTAATGTAGTTTAAAGATTGTAAAATCCACTTCCATCCGATGCGATGAGCCGTTTGGTGGAAACAATCTTTTAAAGTTCATTAACGAAAGATTTGATAAGGATAGTTAAGTACGATCATGGAACGCAATCCAGGTACATTATCAATACGATTAATTACGGACAAGGCCGAAAACCTAGTCACAACAGAAGGAGAACTTGAAATTAAACCCAGTGCCAACCCACCTAGCCAGCTTGGCACAGTGGGTCATGTATGGCCTGAGCAGTAGTAGTTGTAGTAGTAGATAGTTTTTTTTTTATTTTGCTATCAAATAATAATCCCCGTAAACAGAGCAGAAAAATGACATTACTTTTTTCCTCGTTATCGTATTTGTCCTGTTGCTCGCTCGTGTATAGAGGTTCGTTGGGTTTGGGATATCAATTCGCGTAATTTCCTTTTTACATTATATTTTACAAGCGACCCGCCCCGGCTTCGCACGGATGCCATTATGACATATAAACCTTCCTCTTGAATCACTCTATCTATGACAAAAAACCCCTTCAAAATCCGTTGCGTAGTCTTGAAGATTTAAGCATACATAGGGACGGACAGACGACAGCGACTTTGTTAATATGTAGTGATGATAGTGATAGTGATTAACATTAAGATTTGCTAGTACGTTCATATTGTATTCGTAATGATAATCATATCAAGTCTTTTCGGAATGTACTTTAGCTAATCGACAACTAGGTTTTCGCTTTTATAATTTAAGGAATAACGGGAAATGTCAGGAATATTTTCTGTTAAATTCCTGATACACGTTTCACTTTGGCACATTTTTTTAGTTAATACTAGTGTCCCGCCCCGGCTTCGCCCGTGCAAAGCGGGGGTGGGCTATACATATAAACCTTACTCTGGAATCACTCTATCTTTAAAAAAAAAAACCGCTTCAAAATCCGTTGTGTAGTTTAAAAGATTTAAGCATACATAGGGACGGACAGACGACAGCGACTTTGATACTATGTAGTGATAACAAAATCTATATATAAATATTAAGTATTTGTGGAACCTGACAGTAAGTTACACATACTGAGCAAGTTAATCGATAATCTTATAAAAAACCTGGAAATTATGACGCTTACGTATTTTAAGGCTCCATAGTTTTGTCCTTTGACATAATGCGAAACATCATGTCGCTAGGCTGGAGAAGGAAATCAATGAAAGATAGCATAATTTGTTTGAATATTATACTTCTGCATTTCATATTATAAACATGAAAGTTTGTAAAAATGATGAATGCGCGTTTGTTAATCATTCACGCAAAAACTACTGACTAGATTTTGGGGAAACTTTAAAATAATATAGCTATTATAAATAACTCATAAAGATATTGTGTGAATTATCTAAAAACTATAAATGTCAAATAAGTAATAAATTAAGAAAAATATCTAACGAAAATATAAAAATAAATCTTTCTGCACCCATTTTTTGTGTTAGGTTGTGGCGAACTTCATTCTCACATTATAATGTATTGCAATCCTTGATTAAATCTTGGTCAGTGTCATTTTAGACCTCGTATGTCCAGTTGCGGTCAAGTTAAAGAAATCTATGTGTATAGTGTGACTAACTGATCGTTTTCTGATTTATTTATGACAGATAAATATCAACAGTCCTTACATCAACTAAAGTCAAACCATGCATGTGTTTACATTATCATAACTTCTGTTATAACCGTAATGACCTAAAATGTTATACGATTATTTTCTCTACTTTTCTGTAATATACTACGCAAGATCTATTATTAAAAAAAATGTATTCGTTTTTACAATTGCCATTTAGACATCAAAAATTGACCTCAATTGTTGAAGCAAGAAGAAGAAAACCTGAATATTCATTGCAATTGAAATAACGTGAGAAAGAAAACAATTTAATGTCCTATATTGTGGCAACATTCAATACAATTTTAATGATACGCAAATTACGCGTTCAACCCATTTAACGTTCCTTAATGTGGCAACACTCAATTGAATTGTAATAATGAAACACAAGCATTATTACAAAATAAGTAATATTGTAACGTTATAAATATTTTATCATACATTAATATTAGTCGACGTCTAATTTGTCATCAGCTCGCTATTTGAAAGGGATTCCAATATCGATTGTAAATTTATTTAATCCGAATTTATGTTGACAGGTTATCGATATGAAATGGCCCTCATTTGAGACTTCTATTCGGAGCAATGATATTTAAATTAAAATGACTCAAGTTACGGCACTTGTGAATATTAGTTGTAATTAAGGAAATTGCCTCGTGGGTCTCCATTTTGTGAAGGTTCATTTAGTTCCTAGATTGTTACGGAATATGGGCGGGCTGCTTCTAACCGTTTTGGTCAAATAATTAGGATTCATTATTTTGTCTCTCTCTCTCTCTGCGTCGTATTCCTCAGGGTTGAGGGTCGTGACCACCCTTTAGCATCACTTTCTCTCTTACGATCTTCCTCCATCTGTTCTTGTCTCTGGCGGTGTGGAGCGCATTATGTACCGTAGAGTTGAGAGTGGTGCGGATTTGATCGGACCAACGTGTAGGGCTGCGTCCTCGAGGTCGTTTTCCATCTACTTTGCCGATCAGAATGAGCCTTTCGAGGTTTTTTTTTCTTGCAATGTGACCGAAGTATTCGAGGACACTGCGTAGACATTCAGAAGACAACCGCGAGGAAATCTTGAGTTCGCGCGTTATTTTGTCTAAGCCAGACATCATTCAATGTCGTTCATATGTTTTTAATATAGATGGCACTAATGCTACTTTAGCCGCCGATGTAGTCTCGCCCAAATAATATTGTGGATATCCAAGGATTTTTATTATATAATTTAACTAGCGGCCCGCCCCGGCTTCGCCCGTGCAAAGCGGGGGTGGGTTATACATATAAACATTCCCCTTAAATCACTCTATCTATTAAAAAAAACCGCTTTAAAATCCGTTGCGTAGTTTTAAAGATTTATGCATACATAGGGACGGACAGAAGAATGCGACTTTGTTTTATACTATGTAGTGATTACCTGCATATAATGGTTCTTCATATAGTGACCCTCTAGTGCCTGCCCGCTGGTCGACGCCAAATTGTTTTTAGCTAGCTGTCAAATACAAAAGAGTAAATATGTATGTAATGGACTCTGTTATATTATGCACCAACGAAATAAAAAGAAATCAATTTTGGTGGCGTTTGTTTCATTGAAACAGGCCCTAAGTAAGGATTTTAAACACAAGAACGCGGGCTCCCATCAAAAATTTTACGTGTATTGTATGTGTTGGTTTGATCTACAATAAGCAATTTAGTTTAATAGAGATTTTCTTTAGTTCTGACCGCAAACTGTTCGCTCTTTCGTAAGGTTTCAAATCTAAGGAATGGACAAAAATGACATTGGGTCTAACCATATATTTTGTTTTATAATTATGTCCAAACATTAAACAGGTTAAGTCAAATAAAACTACTTTTCTCAGGTATGATACCTGAGAAAAGTGGTTTTATTTGTCAGAACAAAAGATGCACTATGTGAAGGCCGCAACATTTGTTGAAATAACCAAACATTTCTGACTATTTTTCTGTTTTCATGCCGTGTGAAATCGGGCCGTCACAACTCTCAAGTATTGTAATAAATTTACCTACCGTTATAAAGCCTAGATACGATACTCTATGTAGTAAACACGCTATACTAAAATGTTTTACTGCATTTTCCTGAAGCTGTTGCTGTAGTAGTTACAGCGTCTATTTGTTAGAAGTTCTCTCGCTTCATCTCTTTTAATATTTTATACTAGCGACCCGCCCCGGCTTCGCACGTGTGCAATGATGAACATCTATATTTATCAGTGTTTCTCTACAATATTATGCATGTATTATACATAAAAACCTTCCTCTTGAATCACTCTATCTATTAATAAAAGCTGCTTCAAAATCCGTTTGGTAGTTTAAAAGATTTAAGCATACATCGGGACGGACAGACGACAGCGACTTTGTTTTATACTATGTAGTGATAGTGATGTTTCTTCTGTGTGGTGACAGATTAAGTGTCACCACCCAATTCCATCCTGATTATGTCGTCGGAGCCGATGAAGTGTGTGCACAGTCTGCTATACGCATACACAAGAACACCAGTGGTTATTATAGTGGGTAGGGGGAAAGCCCCCCTCACATAAGTCCCACATACCCTGCAAGGACAATGACCATGCCGGGCATCTATCCTACACAACGAATTTTTCCACTGCAAAACGGCTACATTGAGACCGAGTTTCCTAAATGTTACCTTCTAATTATGGGCACAATTTACTACTACCAGTCCTCAGCCCTTGCTAAACTTAAGTGGCAGTGGGCAGGGCACATAGCTCGCAGGACCGACGCCCGATGGGGCAGAAAAGTCCTTAAGTGGCGATCGCGTTCCGGAAGGCGCAGTGCTGGTAGGCCTCCCACACGGTGGACCGACGACCTGGTTAAGATCGCTGGAAAGCAGTGGATGCAGGCGGCCCAGGACCGGCCTTTGTGGAGATCCTTGGGGGAGGCCTATGTCCAGCAGTGGACGTCTTTTGGCTGAAATGATGATGACTCCTCAGCCCATAGATGACCCATTGTTGAGTCGGACCTCCTCCAATCACATGGAGGGCAATAAGCCCACTGTGCCACACTGGCCAGACTAGTTGGCACAGTGTTTCGTATCATGGTTTCCTTCTTTTTTCAGCTAGGTTTTCGGCCTTGTCATTGCCTTCTGTCTGTACTTACGACACTCGCAGCATGGAATGGGGCGGTGACACTATGTAGGTATTCTTAATCCGTAACCACACGGTCAGATTACGTGACAAACTCCTCGCCCATTCGATAGTCACAGAACAGTCATCGCTGGTGACGCTATGTAATTTAAATCCGTCACCACGTAGCGCTAACTAATCAATTGATTTAACCTCAACCTTGCAAGTAAACCAACAAGTAATCTTTATAGCTTGTAAAACTTGATTAAGTTTACTTCGGTGCTAACGGGTACCGCGTGTTTGCTGAATACTATTCTATAAGAACCTTTATGGTTCGTGGAAAATGTTACACGTTTTATGGCTGCTTGTTAGCTTGTTCGTAACGATAATGTCCACACTCTTTCCCACAGAAATACGTGCTCGCAAATAGTGTGGTACATCGTTCAAGTCGATTCTGTCGCTATTCTAAGGCTCGAATGGCCTGTGTTCACTGAACGTACTATTTATTGTTTTACGATGTTGTTGTTGTTATTGCCATTTGTGAAATTATGATGTATGTATATCTGCTAGCTCCCGCTTTGCGTTTTCCCCAAATAAATTGTACGAGGAAGAGCTACCGAGACTCGTCGTTAAATGACCCACAACTGAATTAGACCGCCACTACCACTGGCTCAGTGATGGGTGGGCAAGTTTTCTTTCTCATTCAGTAACAATTTAAATTCCACCTAAAATGCTTCAGAATACAACTGTATATGGTACAACGAAATACAATGACGGCGAGCGACGTAAAGCGCGGCGAGCGTATTCTAAATAAAGCTAAATACTGTCATATTCTGACGCGTTTTAGGTTGATTTTAAATTGTTATTGAATTAGTCTCTTCGCCGCCACTCCGTAGTTCGCCGCTGACCCTTAGTCGCCTCTTACGACACCTAGGATGGTATGGGTTGGTTGCATTGTGTATTCTAAAATCAAAATTGACACAATTCGGTTAAATATTTAAATTATTTGCTAAATAACATAATTACTAATACTACATTACTAATACTACAATACTACATTGACAACATTGACACTACATTAAACAAACCTATTCCCAATTTCCCATTCGACAATACATACAAATTCCAACTTCTTGGCTCTTTCTTGCCGCCAACAACCATTTGACAGTAGACACTGCTGACTGACACTGCGTACTACTACAATGAGTTTTCACATAAAAACTACGTAAATAAAGTCCCTTTAAACACTAACTTAAGTAATATGTACTTACATAAACACTAACTTAAGTAATAAAACAAGACTAAAAATACCAATTAACCTAAAACTTAAATACTAAAATATATTATTTAAAGGAGTCCCTTTAGGCAAAGTTCCGAAGATACTGGCAGCGTTCCCCCTTTGAATCGCTAGACTGATTCTTTGTCCGAGGTAGCTACCAGCTCTTCGGTCTCCTGTGATGTCGACTAACCTTTTCTGTGAATTCGACACCGAATGGGACAAATTCATATTCGGAGCTTAGACCCCTGTATTTGTATGCTTTAGCTTTTTCAGCCGCTTCACAAGCCGCACCAGCTCTGTTGTTGGTTCCATGTAGGTAGATGGGAAGGGGCTAGATGTGTCTGAACAGGTTGCATCCCACACCAGCACCCGACCCATCATCCATGGAATCAAACTCATTGACAACACACATTGACAATACATGGCCCACTGCTGATTCGGGCCTCTTCCATTCACAAGCTTACTGTGCCACGCTGGCCAGACGGGCTGGCAAAAGGTTACGTATCAAGTTTTCCTTCCCTTGCCGCTTGGTTGTTGGCGTTGTCATGTAATTCTTTCGGTTTCTATGATATCATCAGAATGGAATTGGTTACCATTCTACGATCTATGACAGTCTTTACAAGTAGTCATTAGCGTTAAAACTGACAGCTGGTCTAACCATTAAATTGCCAGAGGTCATATGGCAATTTGGTGAGACTGGTGATGAACTCAATTAAAGTTAGGAAACGCGAAGAAGGTGAACATGAAGTCCATTGTTTTCCCCAAATACTACCTATCTTTATTCGCCTGCCTTATCCGACAAACTATCTAGGGTAAGGCCGATCTTCTTAGAACATAGATCCAGTTGCACAAGTTTCTAACACAGTCTATTTTCCAAGCGCATGTTAGAGTATCATTTACGACGGTAGTACAGTGAAAACTGTGAATAATTTTCTAATCTGTGTAAATCTAGTGTCGATCCATTGGATAGTTCTCAGTATGGGCGCTGTCTCCCTAACCTATTTAAATAGATAGCAATACCGCATTTATTTGCATGTTTTAATACGTCTTAGTATTGGTTCCGGTTCAATTAATTTTCTAAGTGAAAATAGTTAAGCTTGAATGAGTTCAATGTGTCTCTAATAACTGGATTTTTGTGATTAAAGTACAAATAGTAGGTCAGTAAAACCTGGCCTAGTATTTGTACTAGATTAGGCATCTAGACCGAATGTTTCACGGAAATAATAAATAAATATCCTTGGACATTTCACACAACGCCATCTCGTCCCAAGCTAAGCAACTTAATGCTTGTGTTATGGTAACGAGATGGATGATAAACTACTTTTTTTTTTTTTTTTGTAAATACATATATATATGACGGCTGTGGCATGAAGGCAATGAACGGACTTGTTAAAGCAAACTTGTTCTTTTACTCAATATCTACAGTAGGCTTGTACTTTTATCAAAAACGATGTGCAGAATAAAATATGCATGCAATTCATTCGTGGGATCGACTCTTCATAAGTGGCTCTCACGTCGCCTCATATCTTTGGAATGTCGATTGCAACTTGGTGTTGACAATGCATCAAACAGAACATGCAAACGTAATGAAATCTTCTCAGCGATTTACATTTGGAATGATTGTAAAGTTGATTGCATGTTAATGTTGCCAGAACACTGGCTTCTACTTTGCGCATTAGCGTTGGTAATTAATTTTTCATTGTCAAAATTCAAAATTTTAATAATATTTCTGATAGATTATTTAAAATAAATGTTCATTCGGCCTTCACTATAATTAAATACTGTTGTTTTGGCCCAAAATTTACTTATATTCTCCGTTCTTCCCATTTATGGCAGTATCCACACCTTTTAGATAAAATTGATGCTATAATGAGGAATACTCTAAACACACTTTTAAATGTGGCCTTGGACGACCGAGCTTGGAGTCAAGCTACCCTTCCCATCAGGTTTGGGGGTCTCGGCGTCCGCAAAATTAATAGTATTAGCTTACCAGCGTTCCTGTCCTCGGTCCGCAGCACAGAGAAATTAACCGGGGAAATCTTGGCGAATTCTCTGGTTGATTTCGAGGTGCCGCGTTTGACTGATGCAGTGGATGCTTGGAAAATGGCTTGTCCAAGCACGGAATTGCCCGCCTTCCCGGCCTCCCAGAGGCAGTGGGACGAGCCGCTTTGCAGATTGATACGGGAGAATTTATTAAATACGTCACTCAATCCTGTGGAGCGTGCTCGCCTGCTGGCTGTGGGGGAATGGGAGTCAGGCCTTTGGCTCCAGGCGCTGCCATCGCCCGGCATAGGCACTATGCTGGACGATGTTACGTTCCGGCTCTCTGCTAGTTTACGCCTCGGTGCATCTTGCGTTGCCCCACATCGTTGTCATTGCGGATTAGCCGTCGACAGCCTCGGACACCATGGCCTATCGTGCTGTAAAAGCGCGGGCCGCATAGCCAGGCACGCCACAATCAATGATATCATCCGCCGTGCTCTTTCTACCGCCGGCGTACCAGCCGTATTGGAACCCAATGGTTTGGTACGAGACGATGGGAAGAGACCGGACGGTATGTCTTTGCTGCCCTGGAAGTTGGGTAGGCCTTTGGTGTGGGACGCAACTTGCGTCGACACCCTCGCGCCATCCCATCTTCCAGCCACGGCAGGCAGTGCCGGTGCGGCCGCTGCAGCAGCGGAGACCCTCAAACGGCGCAAATACACCAACATCACAGGAAATTATGAGTTTGCACCGTTTGGGGTTGAAACGCTGGGGTCATGGGGTCCGAGTGCGCATCTCCTATTCAGGGAGATCTCTAGGAGACTTGTCGACGCTACGCGTGACCAGAGGGCTGGACTTTTTTTGGGTCAACGCATTGCAATCGCAATTCAGCGGGGCAATGCTGCCAGCCTTCTGGGAACGTTCCCCGGTGACAGCGATGTGGAGGAATTTTTTGATGCTTAGTTTTACTGTAAATATGTACCTACATAGTTTTAGTTTATTTTATTGTTATTTTTTAAGTAGTTAGATTTCTCTTAATTTCTTTTATATGATATGTTACACTGATAATATTTTATGTTAATAAATTTTTCATTTATCAATTCTCTAATCAAAACATAACCGTGGCCAACATTTATCATCTTAACTCACATCTATCAATATTTATTTAATTTAGTTAGTCAGTGACACTATTGTTGGTTTATTATGGTTCTAGAACGTATTTTAAAACTCACTTTCTTTTATGACGTAGGTTTTATGACAATACTCCAATAAATCTTCATGTTTAGAACTATCAGCTTTTGGGTCTTGGCCCGTACTAGGTGGTCCATACAGTCCTATCGGCCTCATATCTAGATTTATCGTGGGGGCTGTTTACAAACATGCTTTCACGAACACAAATTAATTCTTTCATACATTTCATACGCATGTCCTCATTCAAACCATCCTTCTATATAAAGTTAATTGCGTACGATTATATTCATCACATCCTTGAGCCATGTGGAAAAGAACGCTAAAGATCTCATTTTGAGTCTACATAGACCCATATGATCAGTAGTAGACTTCAGACATAAGTAAAGTTTCTAATGACAATTGTGTGAAATGCATTCTCAGTTTGTGTATTGTGTAATCACTATTGTATTGTAACATCACCTGACCTTTTTCCACGACTTTGTTGCAGGTGAGTACCGGGAAAAATATACAAAGTTGTACAAAGGAGAAGAATGACGGTCGTTTCCTATTTTGGTGAGGTTTTTGTTATAATTACTTTATAGCTTACTGGAGCGTGAAGATGATTGGTGATTTTTGAGTGCCTGTTAATGGTTCCGTAGCTATTTGGTTTGAAAATAATTTGAAACATTAATAAGTTACTTTTGAATGGTCCATTTTGCTATATTTTAACATATAATGAAAATTTGCACGTTAAATATGCATGAACACACGCACGGACTAACTGATAGATTGAAGAACAAATAGTTAAAGGAGTAATACGTGGGTTAGGCTGGCGCCGGTGCTTAGTCTTGGACACTTACACTGAGACTAGTCCACTAGGTTAATGTCACTTTGCTTGTTATGGAGCGAGCTATGCTTGGAGTTTCTGCAACGAGACTATCCGACGGCGGACTAAAGTTACCGACATAACTCAGAGAATTAGCAAAATGAAGTTGCAGTGGGCTGGACATATCTGTAGAAGAACCGACGAACGCTGGGGTTGACGAGTTTTTGAGTGGAGACCGCGAAACGGCAAGCGTAGTGTAGGACGGCCCTCTGCTAGATGGAGCGACAATCTGCGCTCTTTAGGGGAGGTCAATATCCGGCAGTGGACTGGAGTGGGCTGATGATACTGATGATAATGATGCTATTTTTAGAACTACAGTAATATTTAACTACAGAACTCTATAATCGGTTGGTTCTTTTCAGCCCGACGTTTTCAACTTCAATATAAATCTAAAGAAATTATAGCACCGTTCAGGTGGCAAAAACTGGGATATTGTCCTTTGTGTTCGTGCATTGAATCGGCTTTTATAATAGGTTTTTTTATAACTTAGGCATCCGCAATGGGTTCCTGTTTGTGCTAGTATTAACCAGATCAGTTGGTAGCTAAAAGTTTTTGCGAGACACGGTGCGCTAATGATCTAATTTATGCGTTGTTTAATCACCTGTGCTTTAATTAATCTCAGCTTTTATCGGTAGAGCTATTGAGTAGGACTTTTTAATTAAAATGTATTGGCACATTTGTATTCGTGCGTAATTTAAAAGATGTTTCCGATTCGAAACTTTGGGTGATTGTAGTTTCAAAACAATTCTAATTGATATTTTTATGAACGAATCTCTAACTGTTTTGTGTCTACGATCATTTTCTAATTTAATTTCATTCAAAACGGCTCGTCTACCCTGATGCGGCTAAATACCAATAACAATTTAGTAGAGCCAGAATTGACGGTTTTGACAAACTCAAACTCGGTAGTCTCCATACACTCTTATCGGTCGTCATATTTACATTCGCAACTTTCATCACACACACACACATCTCCTCATCTCTTGCGTCCAACTACATTCATACTGACTCTACCACCGGTTCGGAAACTCTTTAGTTGTTTTTTTCTTTTAAATTATCCGTCATGTTTTGGTTTTGGTAATCCACATAAATTATCTTTAAGCTAACAGTTTTTTTTTATATTTTAATACTTTTAAATAGACGAGTGTGAAGCTACCACCGTTTTACAATGATGGCCTACAGAGAAGAGCACGCAAAAAAAGTTGCTAATACTTTCATTTGAAATTATTACACTTACAGAAGTCTCCAAAGGTCCTAAGGATGGTCATTTTGACGGATGCGTCAATCTCGCACCGGATGCCGGGGTCGGGGGACAAATGCGTGACAGCCCTGATGGGGGCTCGTTCGTAGGGTCGACACATGCTTTATCAGTGAACAGTTTGTTCGGTTGGTCAGTTGAAAAATGTGTCAATTTCAGAGTTTGTCGGAACGAATCGCCTCTGCTCACAGCTGCAAGATAGTCTTTTTTAGGCATTCGATTGTGATATTATTTTTGAGCCGTTCCTCTATACGTGAGGAATTGTAAACATTTTTCAACCGCCGATCAAAATCAAAATCTCATTTAACCAAGGTGCCATAATAGAGCTCATTTGACAAATCAACCCATAAAAAAAAGGTCGGAATGCAGCTCTACAGAGAAGAGCCGGCAAGAAACTCCGTAGTTTTTTTAGATCGTATTTTTTTTTAGATTTCTTAGAGGTAACTCGCGCAATAGTCTCAAAGGCTCATCAGCAAAAAATATGTTTTATAAGTTGGAAGTGACTGTTAAAAAAATATCTCTAATGTATATGAGGTTTTGTTTTATACTCGCGACAACCCTTTCTCTATGACGTCATCAAAAGGGCTGCTACAGGGTCGCTGGGTCTGCTTATTGCAAGACGGATGTCTGGGTCGAGGGACAAACGAACTCTCACGATTATGAGATTTCGACCTACGTATGTTCACTTAGTATTTAATACATGAAGCAAAATCTTTGTACTGAAGAGTATGAAATTTCCCACACTTAGATATAAAAGGAGTGCAGATGCTATTTTTTTATTATGAATACTAAATACATTAAATCAATAAAAACATTACACACACTAAGTACCATGTTTATAACACTCACATGCATAATTATATACTCTTTTGTTTATTGGTAACTAGCGACCCGCCCCTGCTACGCACGGGTGCAATTATGCATGTATCCATCCTCTTGAATCACTCTATCTATTTAAAAAAAACCGCTTCATAATCCGTTGCGTAGTTTTAAAGATTTAAGCATTCATAGGGACGGACAGGCGACAGCGACTTTGTTTTATACTATGTAACGAAGTCTGTCTGTGGTCAAATTGAGAAAAGAAGTTTAATTATGGAACTATAATTTAAATGATTTACAGTCGAAACTCGACCGTTGTACGACCACTCAACAATCAATTTATAAAAAGAAATCTACTATAGAGACCAACATGCTACATACTTTACACAATTTTCGCGAAGAATCTGAACTAATTAAATCGCCTACAAATGCGAGAATTACCAAAAAGTTTTACACCGCGATAGCGAAGTTTCAAGAGCAATTCGAACACTTAAGTTTTCCCCGACTACAACTATCGGGGGATAGGCGCAGCGACCCCTAGCCAGACATAACACCTCGTCTGGCTGGAAGAACATCCCTTTGCGCCTAAACTACTTCAACTGCTTTAAAAAAAAGTAAAAATTGGACCACTAGCCGTAGATGTAACA
Organism: Clostera curtula; assembly: GCA_905475355.2. NCBI lineage: Eukaryota > Metazoa > Arthropoda > Insecta > Lepidoptera > Notodontidae > Clostera > Clostera curtula. The sequence continues at coordinate 4,393,480 of FR997806.1, read as the reverse complement.
AAAGATGAATTAAAGAGGACAATATGAATTAGACCGAATTATAGATAGTCGCACAGTAGTCTAATTCCCCTCCCTGTGATGGGAGGAGACCCGACTCAGCAGTAGGTTATTTGTGGGCTGATTATGATGATGATGATTATAGATAGTGTAGTGCGTGAGTGAACTTCATGTATCTCATTCAACTACATTTAGATACTTCAATGTAAAACCACAATATAGTTAAAGCCGATTGACAAAACCGTTGCGTAAACGGTTATTTACTGCAGTTAAAGACTTCATAACTCAGTTTAAACAAGCTTACCAAAATGTTTTGTTGCGAATAACAATGGACGGTTAGCCTCACTTTAAAATACAAACATACATCTATACAAATAAATGAAATTGGAGTGTTTGTTTGTAATATAAAATAGCTACCTTTTGCTAAACTTGATTACACATGCTACATATACCAAAACAACATTTTTACAATTTTTGTCTGTTTGTTTCTCTGAAATAGCTTGACCGATTTTAACGGGACTTTCACTAGCAGGTAGCTGATGTAACAATGAGCAACTTGGGCTAATATGTATGTATGTAATATATATTTCCAAGGCTATATTTATGCTTTTCAGGAGTCCATAGTTACTGAGTTTTCCACTTATTTGTGACCAACTTAGCCGGGTTTTCAAAATTTTTGAGTGGTTTTCGCGCGAAATTAAGATTTATTAAGTTATCGTAAACTCTGCGAACTGATCAATAACTTTTTTGTTAAGTACCACGCGGGCAAAGTCTCTGGTAACAGCTAGTACAAAATATAGTCAGTCGTAAAGCTGCCAACGAAATCATACATAAGGCGTATTCACAATTATGTGTTAATCTTGGCTCCTGAAAGGCCCTCTTGCTTGCTGCAAGTTTGTGTGGTCTGCTAATCTTGAGCTACCACAGAATAGGGTCCGCTGTCTGTCTAAGAAATGCCCTTTGTGCCTTGGAGCTGTGGTCATAAAAACCGTAGAGTCGCATGTATAATTTGGATTTTTAGTGTATTTTGATTCTTGTCATTTATCCTTTTATTACAAGGCTAATACTATGAACAGTTTTGCGAACAATATTATATAGGAATACATTTTGAAGGATGTTGTGTCTACTGAAGGCTGACGGCAGTGGTTGTTCACTCCACATCACTTGTATTCGAAGATGGTAATGATGACACAGTAATATTTTACTGTGTCATCATTTTTCACGTTTTCATCATACCGTGTCACGTTTTCGTTGATTTTGATTTTGAAATAGAATTCATTATCTCTAATGGTTGGACGCAAACAAAATATCTAGTGTATGTGTATATTATTATATATATCTACTACTACTCGGCCCATAGATGACGTTGGGTCATGTATGGGCTTATTAGTAGTAGTTGTACTGTGCTCGTGTGTTTGTTGATTATGTTTTGTTTATCCTTTTTTGTGCATGTGCATTAAAGAGTATCTATCTATTTCGACTGCCTCGTTGGTCTAGTGGTTAGATGTGCCGCCTTTGGATCATCGGGTCCCGGGTTCGATTCCGGGGTCGGACAAGTGTCTTTGTCTAAACCAGAGGCACTGGCTCGGAGTCTGGGTGTCGATTTCTATCTATAATATGTATGTATTTACAAATAAAAATGTATCTAAGTAGTTCATCATCCATCTCGTTACCATAACACAAGCATTAAGTTGCTTAGCTTGGGACGAGATGGCGTTGTGTGAAATGTCCAAGGATATTATTTATTTATTTATTTATTAGTAGTAGTTGTACTGTGCTCGTGTGTTTGTTGATTATGTTTTGTACCGGCATTAATACTCTTTATCTATATTTTAATAATTTTATAACCAAAAACATTAAGGCTCCAATATTGTATGTAAAACAAAGGGCATTATTCGCTTATTTATGTTTAACACGCATTTAAAATCTTAAGAAGCTTACACCGCTTTATCATTGCGCACATCTAAGCTTTTAGCTGATATTTACGACACGTACAAAGCATCTCGAATTTGTCATCATTTAATTTGAATATCCGAGCATTAATTAATTTTATATGTAAATGCGTCTCTATTTCTTTGTTGTTCGTTGCATCCAGCGTATGATAGCGGACGTGGAGTTGGTATAATACTTTATGCTCTTTATTAACGTGGTTTAAGACATGGTATAAGGTTTATGCCTTGTTTATGCCAGCAAAAGGTGGATTATGCATATTTTATGTTAATATCTTGGTTGAGGACAGCAAACGTTTGTTATAATAAGTGAAAGTTGTCAGCTGTATTAGTTTCTGAAGCATATTGCTGTAGGTAATAATGGTTTAGTATTTTACATGAAATTATATGCGATATATTTCACGAGAAATATACTTGATATTCATTGATTCAGATAATGCAAAGATAGCATAATAATTTCTTCGATTATTTATTACACATTAAAGTTAAATACTTGTGGAGATCCTACTGTGATTACGATACTGCAAAGCGGTCGAAATGTCGTAAAAAATACGGTCGAAATGTCATAAATACAAGTTTAAGAAGTAGTAAGATAAGATAGTCTTTGTTGGCGATGATGGGCGGTCGTCGTAATTCAATGTGCAAATACCGTTTTTTTTTGTTAAAAAAGGTCATGTTTTAAATTTTAGTTTATTGTTTTTGGTCAAGGAAAAATATCGTAATTTTATGTTTTAATTTTATATCAGTGTAAAAGTGTATTGAAGGGCGAAGAAACCGATTAGGTTTTTAAGCTCTATATTTTTATTTCGACTGCCGGGAACGCACAGAAGCCATTTTACGCAAGCTTAATTCCCAACTCAACACATAATTATCAGCTACGGGGTTTTTTGTCGGCTCTTCTCTATGGGGCAGCGGTTATAGTTCAATATAAATGTATACACAGGGCCGTGGAAGACCCAAAAAGTGATGGATAGGTAATGGTAGTTATGAACTAAATTATTAAAAATAGATTTGTGCGTTCATAAATTAAATCCTCTCTAAGGTTGTTTTTTAATTACTTGGAGAAAAGTTCCAGCGAGACATGCTTCCTTTTCAATAACTTAATGATGCCTTAAATTATAGCAAAAATTCTCGCACCTTTGTCTATGTAAACTAAAGCAAATACCTACTTGGTACTTCACGCACTGATAGATTTCGGGCTTGAATTTTTACAAAGTGTGATGATTTCTAAAGAACTTGAGCACAAAGTTGACGTGGTGGGGGAAAGTCCGCGCATATCATCCACCAATCGTGTGGGTTACGCGTCTCTTCTCCGCCAATCACCGCCAATGAGACAAAAATATACCATTTCGTATTGCTCAGTTTCTTTGGCAATCATTTGAAATATACTAACGACCCACCCTGGCTTAACATGGGTGCAATTATGAACACCTAAATCTATCAGTGTTTCTCTACAATATTATGCATTTATTATACATATAAACCTTCCTCTTGAATGACTCTATCTATTAAAAAAACTGCTTCAAAATCCGTTGCTTACTTTTAAAGATATAAGCATACATAGGGACGGACAGACGACAGTGACTCTATGTAATGTTAATGATGTGTGAAAGTATCAGACCAAACTGTTTTAATTTTTTTTTTCTATCAGTACGTCGGAGGCCCGACTCAGTAGTTGGTCATATATATTGAAATGACGATGGTGATAAAGTACGTATTATGATGAATTTCAACTGTCATCTGAGTAAAAAGCATATATCCCTAAATAAGTTCAGTACTACGGACGTGCTCGCCATTCCTTCCCGCCACAAATGGCCACTGACAGACTTCCTAGGCCGTAAGCCATACTCATTTTGTATCTCTTTCCCACGTTTCGAAGTCCAGACGTGCACGACAAGGACAGGATATAAGGTACTTATAATGCAAGAGACGTTCCATGCGACTTTGTGTTTTCTTCGCTGGAAACAATTATCGAGTTGTTGAGAACGTTTTGTTTCAGTTTTTAAAGCATATTTGAATTGTTTTAAAAGCGGTTTAATTTTATTAGTTGTAGAGGTATTGCAATGTTTAAAGGTTTTTTTAAATATATTTCTTACATGAAATTACATCGTTAGTCGTTACATAACAATTGTTGCCGGTGTAACAAAAACCTGCACAGATTTGCCCGTACACCGGATGAAACGATTAACAATATTGTCACGGCGTTATTTAATTTTTGAAGTGGAAACTTCTTTGGCGTCGTTGAGAACTTTTCATGGGATGGCTATACAATGTTACCAGCCGCAAAAGAAGGAAAACTTGATACAAATCTTCTTGAAATAATTTTGGACACCAAGTTATCGCGTTGTCTTAGACTTTAATAATTAAATGCAAAACGAGGCACTACGGAGAACACAGAACTCAAAAGCGCCAATTAGCTTTTGAACTAACATCTTAACAAACAGGGTCGGGATGCAACTCCGTAGTCTGAACCTATTAGAAACTCGAGTTTGGCGAAGTTAGCAAGTTAGGTTACCCGGTGGTTGTGGTGCCATTGACAAACAATAAGATCTTAGGTGCTGCTTTCACAGTTGTTGGTCGGAGTATGTTATTGTATTTGTCTGTTTGTTTTGTTTTATGGTTTGTATTAAAAAACACATGACGCCTTTTTTTAGTGAGGAATCCTTTTATAGGTCCCCAGCCGGGGGACGGGGCTGGGGTATGTGGGAGTCACGGTCACGACGAGATGGCAATTGTGATCGGTTTAAAAAAACACGACCCTTGCATTAGGTATAACCTGTATCGCGGGGTCACTTTACTACAACACAAATGACGACCAGACTCAGAGCAAGCGCCTCTTGTGTACACAAAGACTCTTGCCCGACCTCGGAATCGCATCGCTGACCAGTGATCCAAGGGCAGCACATTTGACCCCTACACCAATGTGTGTATAACTAACTGCTACGAGCTTTGTCCGCGAATATATATATTTCCGAAATTCATAGTATAGTAAATCTTACTAATATTATAAACGTGAAAGTTTGTAAGTATGGATGGATGGATGGATGGATGTTTGTTACTCTTTCACGTAAAAACTACAGAATGGATTTTAATGAAACTTTACAATAATATAGCTTATACATCAGAATAACACATAGGCTACAAGTTATATGAATTATGTGAATTACAACAATATAAACAAGTCGAATTAAAATTTCTAATTGTCAAATTTTCGACCATATTAAACTATAGACAACATAACGTTTCGCTGTCAGTTGCGTTTTGTTAAAGTAGGTTTTATACGGACGGGATAAAAATATCAGGTATCCTATGTCCAACTTTCTTTTTGTTTTAAATATATATAATGCGGAACAAAGTTCGCCGGGTCAGCTAGTACTAAATAAATTGTCCGCGCGGTGATGGATTTAAAAAACACAATATCATCAACCCGCGCTAACCTGAGGGGGTTACAGAGGCTACTAAAGGAGCGTAAGAGGCAGATGCAAAAGAAGGAAAACTTGATACAAACCCTGTGCTAACCCATCTTGCCAGTGTGGCACAGACTAATTTCCCGTCATGAATTTTGAGGTGCGACTCAGTAGTAGCTCATTTATGGACTGAAACAACGAATGAATGAATGAATGAATGTCCGTGTGGTGGTTGGATTAAGAAAACATGATTGAAAAGGTCAAAAATCTAGCCGCAACCCGTGTTGGTATAGTATAGTAGTAGCTTGGTATAGTAGGGCAGGCTAGTAGACCACGGCCGCCAGAAATTCGTCATCTCATAAAAGCTGAAAGTTTGTCCGAAGTTGATTTATTTACTCATTACATTTATTATTAAAATCACTGATTCTTCTTCTTATCAATGCTCGCTCACTATGTGCTCTAAAAAAGATGAAGGAGGCTCCTTCAAGACCGACCCTTGTGGAAATCTTTGGCGGTGTCCTAAATGCCACAGTGGAGTTCTTTTGGCTGAAATGATGATGATGGTAAACGATCGTGTATCAGTAGATCACAGCTATTGAAAAGTCCATTAAATGTTAAAGTCGTACCTCATATATAACTAAATGCCCACCTAACAAGTGCTGCCTTATTAAATTATCGGAACGCATCAACTTAGCCTCGCGACTAATAACGAGTAATAAATATCACGAACAGCGGTGGCTGGCATGTAAAGTATGTCTGTTTGTCTCACCGATAGTTGTACGTGCCGGCTCGTTACGAAGAATTTGTTCATTAATTCGGTGCGAAGTGTGTTCGGTAAATACACTCGCTTCAAAGTCAATAAGCTGTAAGTCTTTTAGTTCGAGAGTGCTCCTTTATTTGCAGTGTATTGAACGTTTATCTATCGATTTGTAGCAGTATTGGAACTGTGTGTTGATGTTATGTTTAGATAACTGCAGCGTATAGATGGTAATGAAAGTTGTTGGCGACAGGCTGAATTCGGAATTGTAACCTTTTTTGGTTCAACATTCAGTTACGTAGTTAATTTACAAGTATTTTTTTGGAATTTATGGTGCGGCCAGTAGTTCATTGCATTGTAAAAAAAAAAGATTTTTTCTGCTGCAAACCTGCTTCGTCTACGTTGTTTTAATAATATTGTGAAAATAAGACTCTTTTTTTTATCTCCTTACAATCCCATACGTCATATTCATAGCGTAGCGACCAGCATGCTACAAACTTTACCCAATTTACCCGAAAAATCTGAACTATCAGCATCAAATATATCAGCCTACAAATGCGAGAATTGCCAAATAGTCCTACACCACGATAGAGAAGTTTACAGAGCAATTCGCAAGTTTATGAAATCCCCGACTACAGTTATTGGGGGATAGGCGCCGCTGCCCCTTGCCAGCCATACCACCTCGTCTGGTTGGATTATCATCCCTTTGCGCCTAAAAAAGTTTAACCTGTGTTTTAGAAAATGTAATTATTGGAAACTGGCATCAGTTTACTTGTTGACTAAGTAGGTATACTTGTTGATATAATTATGCATAAGACGGAAACTTCAAAATAATATATTGGTTACCGCCTTAAGCATTATATCTTAATTAACGTCGATGTCAAAGTTGTCCCCGACTTCCTTTTTATTGTGAAGTCAGTTTAGTTTTTGTTGTTCGATTTTTGTGCCAGTTAAAGATTGCTTTGTAAAGGACTTAAATAACAAAATCGTCGATAAAATGTTGCCTTCTTACAAATCTCTGATGATCACTTATTATAAGCTTTCTGCCAAAATACTGTATTTGGATAAATCTACTATTCTGGAACCTATACTAATCGTGTTATATATATAATAAATAAAAAAAAGGGTTGGGTTATAAATGATGGTGTTATGCAGTAACAAACATAAAAAAAACTTACAGTGTATATTAACATAGTCAAAAGCAAGGAGCAAGTAAAAGAAATTCGCCTCTTACAAACGTAAGTCGTCTTATCACAAGTAGATGCCAACTCATTATGCGTCTTAATACTCATTAGTTAAGTCCTTTCTCTCTTGACCTTTAACACATTAGTACTACTCCGTTGACCCTTGTGGGATCTTGTACCAAAATGGTTTACATTCTTTGTTAATAATGTAACTTGTCACGACTATGCTTTGGATGTTACATTACTCTGACCTTGTCATTTTGTATGAGTATCTCTTGGAAGTATGAATTATAACCAAACTAAACCCCTGCTCTCGGTATATCCTGCATCGCGGGGCATTTTACAAACCTCTGGTTTACACAAAGACATTTACCCGGCCCCGGAATAGAACCCGGGACCCCGTGATCCAAAGTTTAACATTTTATGTTACCCCTGATACACTTAGAAAAGCCTACTCACCCCATTCCAAACCCACTGCTGAGTCGGGCCTCCAATACATTGAGCTTACTGTGCCACGCTGGCCAAACGTGTTGGCCCAAGGTTCCAAATATTCCTTCTCTTGCGGCTTGGTTTTCCTTTTCCTTCTCATTGCCTTTTGCTCGCTCTTTCGACACCCTCGTGATGGAATGGGATGGTGTTACTATCTATCTTTTCAAACTAACTAACTAAAATAACCGAATTAAAAAAGGAGCAGTTTGTCAGTTCTTTTTTTGTATCTTTGCTACCGCATACCTGTCTTTTGTAAATAGATTTGAATTCTCGCAAATTAAATACTGTTTCATTGACATTTTAAAATTTGAAATGAGTGAACATAACCATTTTTCAGAAGGCAAATATTGAATATTCTTGAACGAATGTCTGTTTGTTGGTTCCGACCGATTCCTAAAAACACTAACAGCTTACAAATAAAAGTCACATAATTATCGTCGGGCTACGTTACACACAACCATATCAATCTTATAACACTCAACCTTTTTGTCGGGGATTAATCATAGATGTGTACTAACTACCTTCTAACGCCTTCCTTTCTGTACTATAGCTTTATTAGAATTCAAAAGGAACTTTATTCAAGAAGGTTTTATCACTTATAGTATTTGTAGATATATCACCGTTCTGTACCTACTACATAGCTGTTTCTCACTCCTCCATTTTGGTTCAGTTGGGACCGGATCTGGTTCATCTTGCCGGCCCTTTGGCCGACAAGTTATAGACTTCGCAATTGCATGACTGTTTACGATGTCGATATCAATAAGTCTATAAAGTTGTAATGCCTTGTCGATATAAAACAGAACGTGCATTCATAACGCATTAATCACTGTTATCAATGCGATATCACGATATCGGTGACCTGTAGTAACATTCCGATATTGTTTTACTAGCTGACCCCGCGAACTTTGTTCCGCATTATATAGATTTAAAACAAAATGAAAGTTTGACATAGGATACCTGAGAGTTTTATCCCGTCCGTATAAAACCTACTTTAACAAAACGCAACTGACAGCGAAACGTTATGTTGTCTATAGTTTAATAAGGTCGAAAATTTGACAATAAGAAATTTTGAATTCGACTTGTTTATATTGTTGTAAATCACATAATATCTTTATAACTTGTAGCCTATGTGTTATTCTGATGTATAAGCTATATTATTGTAAAGTTTCATTAAAATCCATTCAGTAGTTTTTACGTGAAAGGGTAACAAACATCCATCCATCCATCCATCCATACTTACAAACTTTCACGTTTATAATATTAGTAAGATTTGCTTGGTATGTTCCTCTGTAGGGAAAGATCTAATTTAAACTTTTTATTTCCTAGAAATTGTTTTAGAAACCAGGTTCAGACCGGCATTTAGAATACACACGATTACGAATCTATACCATCCTAAAGAAGTCGTAAGAGGCGAATAAAGGAACGCAAGGTGGCCTTTTTACTTCTATTATTACTACTACTTTGTCGTTCATCGTCGTTTCAGCCCACTACTGAGTCGGGCCTCCTCCATATTCGTGGAGGGTAATTAGCCTACTGTGCCACGCTGGTAAGACGGGATAGCACAGTGTTTGTATCAAGTTTTCCGTGATGCCATTTGCGTTCCTTTAATCTAATCTTCACTATCACTATCACTACATAGTATAAAACAAAGTCGCTGTCGTCTGTCCGTCCCTATGTATGCTTAAATCTTTAAAACTACGCAATGGATTTTGTAGCGGTTTTTTTAATAGATTGAGTGATTCAAAAGGAAGATTTATATCTATAATACATCCATTATATTGTAGAGAAACACTGATAAATTTAGATGTTCATCATTGCACCCGTGCGAAGCCGGGGCGGGTCGCTAGTAAATAATAAATCTTTGTCCGTGTGGTGACGGATTTAGAATACACAATGTCACCAACCCATGCTATCCTGAGGGTATCGTAAGAGGCGATAACTTCTTCAAGAGAAGGAAAACTTTATACTAACCCTGACCTAACCTCTCGTGCCAGCGATAGTAGGCCAATTTTCCTCCATGAATTTGGAGGAGGCCCGTCTCAGTAGTGAGTCATTTAAGGGTTGAAGCGACGATGCGTAGAATTGACGAAGCGTGTTTTCAAAATTCAACCGCATTCGAGAGTCATATGGACGAAGCTAAATAAAAAAAGAGTTTTTATAAAACCTCCGCAAGAGTCCTGTGGGACGCAGGTCTGCTAAATGGATTGAGGATCTGCGAAAGGTTGCGGCTTCGACTGGCTATTCGAGTTAATGTTACTAATTAAGCTGATGATGATGATGAGATAATATAAACGCCTTAATATTTTGTTTAGTACAGATGTTTTTTTTTATATAAAAAACGTATCCCCTGCAATATCGCTGGGACACTTTACAAACATGAAATTCACGAACACAAATGACACCCAGACTCCGAGCAAGTGCCTCTGGTTTACGCAAAGACACTTGCCCGGCCCCGAATCGAACCCGGGACTCTGTGATCCAAAGGCGCATCCAACCCCTAGACCAATTATGTAGATGACACAATTTGGAATTCATTCTATTTATCAGAATGAACTATATATGTACTACAAATTTATCGGTACAAACATTTGACGTGTACGCTATCAACAAGGGCGTATCGGTAATGATCTCTTAGAGCACAGAAGATAGCGAGAAAGTTAACATGATGTAGGTCACGTACGCAGGAAACACTTGGATGCCTTACACCTAACTGATGACGTCATCAGGCTTTTGCAGAACCGGTTAAGACCGGTTTGGCGTCTTTGCGGCCAGTGCAAAGAATTCGTAACAAAAAGACCAAATGCAAGTTTGTGTTGAATATTTAGGGGTCAATAAGGTTGAAAGTCAACGTAATATTTGTATACTGCCGTGTTATGGTGTATTCTAAAGATTACATGGTGTCTCCACCCCATTATATGCTAAGGGTGTCGTAAAGTCGACAAAAGAAATTACACTTTATAATACAATTACATTGCGTGATTCATAGTCATTTTATCAGAAGCTACAATTACCATCTTTGTAAAAAAACCCGCAATAACACTACTACTACTAAGCCATAATTGACCCACTCCTGAGTCAGGCCTCCTCCAGTTACATACAGGGTAATTAGCCTACTGTGCCACGGTGGCCAGACAGGTTGGCACAGGGTTTTGTTTCAAGTTTTCCTTCTCTTGCGGCTAGGTATTCGGCCTTGCCATTTCCTTTCATCAGCTCTTACGACCATCTCAGGATAGAACGGGATGATGATGGTACTTAATGGCCTTTATGTCGTGATGATATAATGTTGTTCAACTTTCTTGTGTACAGACGGCACGACGCCATAAGTATATTACGCATTTTACTTTAGATACGAGGTCCTTACAACCAGTGGCGTTGTCTACTTGACGGCAATCAATTAGGAATTGTTTACACTATGTTGTTGGGAATATGTATCATTGTTGACATGTTTTTTTATGATGAAGCTGCAGTATGCGCTTAAATACTACTACTATATACTCAGCCCACAAATGACCCACTGCTGAGTCGGCCCTCCTCCCATAACAGGGAGGGTAATCCGTTAAAAAGTGTTTAATTTCAATATTAATTTTGTGTTAATATTAAGTCGCGTCAAGCTGAAGACAGGGCGCTATGGCGCTCTTTAGGGGAGGCCTATGTCCAGCAGTGGACTAATGTGGGCTGATGATGATGATGATGAACCAATATGATCAGTTATCTTTTTAATTTTCAACTTATGACCGAATAACCGAACCTTTGTTTAATGGACCCTTTTCTCCTCTATAGTGAAGTAGGGAATTTAGTTAAAAAGTATGGCGGACTTTTGCTTCTATACTTTTCTGTCTTTTTTGTGGGGGTAACATCCTTTATGGAGTTTTCACATCAGCGTGGGGTGTGTGGGACTGTGGTTCGCCAATCAATAATAAGAACGGCGTCCCCATACCTATTAAACATCCCCCAGTGCACCCCGCCCCGCGCCAGCTGCCTCGTGGGAGCGTACTCCATCGTCAGCGTCAAATGAGTTGCTGATACTAATTGTTGTCAGTTCATCACCAACAAAAGAACTCAACGATTTTCAAACAGAAAAAATACATACAAAGTTGAAGTAAATTTTGTTGACAGCTATATTGTAGATCATCATCATCATCATAATTTAGCCCATAAATAACCCACTGCTGAGACGGGCCTACAATGGCATGGCGGGTTGGCTATTTGCAGATGGGTGATCTCGATCGCTTAAAATTGTCTAAGGTGTTGTATGAATTCTAATCAGCAATGAAGCAATCTAGTTGTTAGCCAGGATTGAAGAAATTTTAAGCGAAAATCTATTTGCATCAAAGCACCACGACAAATCGCTTGTGACAGAAATAATCGATGTGCATAGCCATTTCAAAAGAAGTAATCAGGGTTAATAGCCTTTAAAACAGCCGCAATAATACTGCTTAGACCCCCCAGCGATGCAGTTCATAACACAAAGTGGAATTCTAACAAACAATCTACTTTGTTGTACAGTATTTGCATATCGTGGCTGTAATCTAATTATACTCGCTGTGCGCCACCCGGTTATTTTTTAGTAACACTTCTCTTCTGCCCTACGCAAGGAGGGATTCTGTACATCTATCTACTACTACTATTCAGCCCATAATGACCTATTGGTGAGTCCGGCCTCCTCCAGTTACATACAGGGTAATTAGCCTACTGTGCCACGCCACGCGGGCACGCGGCGCGCGTGCTTGTGGCTAGGTTATCGGCCATGTAATTTCCTTTTGTCGGCTTTTACGACACCCTCAGTATGAAACAGGGTGGTGACGCTTTTTGACTGATTGAAATAAAATTAACAGGTTTGGGCCCTACTGCCTAAATGACAAGGTCGACAACCTAGCCGTAAGAGAAGGAAATCTTGTTAAGAAACCCTGTATGGCCGATTACCCTCCATATAACTGGCGGAGGCCCGACACAGCAGCCACCGGCCTTTTACTTGCTCACATTATAGTGTCACTTGCAATTTAGCAATAGCATCGTATGTATGGGTACTTCAATAGAATATAGAAAGATTGGCTCCAGGTGGTAGACTTACACCTTTAATGAGTACAAATCGTCAATCACCTTCGAAAATGATATTATGCATTAGATAATATTAATAATAATCTAATATATCCTTGGACATTTCACACAACGCCATCTCGTCCCAAGTTAAGCAACTTAATGCATGTGTTATGGTAACGAGATGGATGATATACTACTTATTATACTTTTTTTTGTAAATACATACATATTATAGATAGAAATGACACCCAGACTCCGAGCCAGTGCCTCTGGTTTAAACAAAGACACTTGCCCGACCCCGGACTCGAACCCGGGACCCGTTGATCCAAAGGCGGCACATCTAACCACTAGACCAACGAGGCAGTCAGTAATAGTAATTAAGTAATAACATTGTAGTGTTCACTCATTTCAAGATATGTTAAATTCAGGATTGAATTAACATCGCTCAAATACGAGCAACTCATGATAGAAGATGTTACATCATAATTGGCAACAGATAATGCTAGGCTATCCAGAGTCTTTGGAACTTAATTGACTGGGTTTACTGGTAAATGTTGGTTTAATTTGATGCTAAATTGTCTTCCAACTTCCAATGTACGACATCGCAGTGTCTCTTGTGAAAATAAGATGAGAACGTCGAAGGAAAATAGATATTGCACTTACATTTTCATTGGATAATAGAACGCTTTTAAATTTATTTAGGAGGAACAAATAAATATAATAAACTTATATAAACGATTTATAAAAAGTTTTATTGTGCCTAATCGCTGCCACTTGGCAATATAATTAGTTTTGAATAATTACGCGACTTTTCAAATTATGTAGATTTTATAGTTCATCAAGACGGAGCTGCTAAAATAATTTAGGTACACTTGGAAATTGAAGAAGAAAACAAAGTTTTAATAGAAGTTACTGTTTTATAGAGTTTATAGCGTAGTATATATATGTGTGCGTTGTTGGATCATATTTTTTATATAAACATTGATTAAGTTAATCGTTTACATAAACCATGATAATTACTTACTGTTTATAGAGAATGATGGATCACCGGCTTGATTCCGGAGTCGAGAAAATGTTTCTGCTTGCTTTTTGTCTTACTGTAATTTATTTCTTTGAATGAAACATACTTACAAATATCCTTTACATTGGTTTAATCTATACATACTACTATTATTATACTATGCACTACTATACGTTTCCTGCCTGCAAAATGCTTGAGAAATAGACATAAAACACTAGTACAATACTTTGCTCGGAGAAAATAAAATTTATCGTTATTCCAATGTATCCGACTGAGGTGAATGTCTCTAAGTATTGGATCAATTATAAACTGGAGTTGGATCGCACCTGTGCCGGCGATCAATCCGAGGGGGCGCCGAAGTCGCTGCCCTGTCTTTAGGGAATCGTAGGTACGCCCAGGTTCCATGATCAAAGCCGGCCGATTTAAGACGTAGGGCTGCCATTTTAAACATTGAAATTAAACACTTTTTAACGGATTTATCGAGTGTATAATATACACTTTATTCATTCACATTATTTAATTCCCGACTTTATTAATATCACAGGGAACGTTATCAATAAAACTAAATTATAGGCGGTAGATTCAACTGTCATCTAGTCTCTAAAGAAAAACTTTTTCAAGCTCAAAGTCATTCTTGCACCTTTATGAGCTTGGAGGGTTGTATTGATGAGATTGATGATTATAATTCTATAACTACATACGTCTTACAGCCGCGAATAACATTTTAATCAACATACAACCTAGCACTGACCTGTAAATTGCAAAAAACGTACGAAAATTTGAATTTCGCGGGCTACCCGGGAACATTCACCTTAAAGTTTAAGATACAATTTTATACTTTATATACTTTTAATCTCTCACTAAAAATAAGAGTGTTATAAGTTTACTTACTTAAATTTGTACAACTGCATTGACTGCCTTGTTGGTTGGATGTAACGGGGTCGGTCTCTGCGTAAACCAGAGGCACTTGATATAAGTCTGGGTGTCATTTGTGTTCGTGAATTACATGTTTGTAAACAGCCTCCGTGGTACAGGTTATACTTATGGCAATGATTTCGTTTATTTAAAAAATAAAGTAAGAAGAGTTTTCTTCTACCGCGTATACCGCGTATAATGAAAGAGGGTATCCTTTTTTTCCTTGCAAATCCCAATGGATAACAGGCTATTGGGGACAAGCCGGGGATGTGATAGTCTGGAGCGCAGAAAAGGTGAAAATTAGCGCTGACTTACCCATTAAAGACAAAGGCGTTCCTAGGCTGCCCATGGAGGCCCAAGGGTACGTGAAGGGGCACCTAGATAAATAAAAAAATCTCGTTGTTGCAGATTTATTCGTAATAGTAAATATGTGTGGCTATATTATTTATTATTATATTTAGTAAATAGAGTTGCCTGGAAATATTTGTCTTTTGCGTTAAGGTCGCCTGATAAGTACATTTCATTTGTTAAGATTTTGGTTATAAAGTGAATAATGTTGTACAATATAGTTATCTATCTTCACATGTATTTAAAATATATCTACTATCTATACAACATGTAAAAAAGCGCTATAGCCATCCTAAATGAGATCTACTTAATCAAAATAAGTAGTTTTATGTTCAAAATGTTTTTTTTATTGAAGTACAAGTATGAGTGAGTTAAGGAGGTTTTCTAAATCAGATTTTCACTATCAAACATGGGTTTCACTACAAATCAACCATCGTTATTATTATCCTTCAAGCTTAATAATCTTAGTTGCATACTGTTTCTTTGGTTCTCTGTGCTCATTTATCGAGTTATGACATTTGTCGCCGGCCGGCGACCAATTTTTTTTTTTAACGTATTGTGCAGAGTGTATCACTAGTACTATCAATCCTGTCATTATGGCTATAGACTTTTGGTTAATTCCGGTTTAAAGGAATGTTTGTCTCTGACTAAGCATTAAAAAGGAGTTAACGACCGAATGGTCAGCCCTAATCGTGCTTCGTCGCTATAAACCAAATGTCCGGAAGAACCGACTGTTCTGACGAAAGACCCAGTGAAATACGACAGCCCGAGTTAAAACCAACCGTCGTACGTAAAAGTTCAACGTTTTGGAATTTTCTCCGATACACACGGTGTAACAAAACCTCTGTAACCATAACGAAGGGATCGATAGTACTAGTGATATGCAGATGAGCTCTGCAATATTTCAGCAAAAAAATAATCATTTTTTTAATGGTGGTATCGTATTCTGGGTCGTTCTGTAGTTCGAGAAATTGTCACAGAGAACCCAAGAATACTTAAGTTCGGCTTAATAAGCTTATACAAAGCTAGTTGGTTGATGTTCAGAAGAACTCATGTTTTATAGTAAAATTGGAATTTAGGAAACGAAATCTCACTCGTATTTTAAGATTAGAAAATCTATTCTCACTTCGGATGGCTATATAGATTTTGTTACACCGTGTAGATTGAAGGAGATCGTAGATCGTATGTCTGCCTCACTAAGTCGGCTGTCAGCTGGGTGATCAGCATATACTATCTGGCCTGTTAGTCGAACGTCTATTGTCTGTGGTCACACGAACTCCGTATTATGCAAAACTAGTTAACTCGATCTCACACCGCACACAAACATATACACAGGCCACACACATAATCGCTGTGTAATTACTGGTGGACAGAAAGACACGAAAGACTGGAAGTCGATTGATAGCTGACCTATAATTGATAGAAAGGCAAGGTAGATTAATGGGAGAAAATAATCCATTATTATGTTTTGCTTCATTCATCATCATTTTGTCTCTCAGACTTTAAGAAGTTGGTCCTTCTGACGTGTGTGTGGTTTACTTGATCCTTGTGGTTTAGAATATCTATTGTCACCACCCCATTTCATTCTGAGGGTGTGGTAAGAGATGACGAATGAAGCCGCAAGATCAAGAAAACTTGATACAAAACCTTGTACCAACCAGTCTGGCCAGCGTGGCACAGTAAGCTAGTTACCCTCCTACATGGAGATGTCTGACGATGGCCCGACTCAGTGGTGGGTCATTTATGTATATATTGAATATTAGTAGTTAGTAAAAACATCTTACTAATATTATAAACGTGAAAGTTTGTAAGTATGGATGGATGGATGGATGGATGGATGGATGGATGTTTGTTACTCTTTCACGTAAAAACTACTGAATGGATTTGAAACTTTACAATAATATAGCTTATACATCAGAATAACACATAGGCTACAAGTTATAAAGATATTATGTGAATTACAACAATATAAACAAGTCGAATTCAAAATTTCTAATTGTCAAATTTTCGGCCATATTAAACTATAGACAACATAACGTTTCGCTGTCAGTTGCGTTTTGTTAAAGTAGGTTTTATACGGACGGAATAAAAATCTCAGGTATCCTATGTCCAACTTTCATTTTGTTTTAAATATTTATAATGCGGAACAAAGTTCGCCGGGTCAGCTAGTTTTAACATAAAGCTCCTTCTTCCGATTATCTAGTTCCTATAGGGTTTTTATTCCACCCTATATAACTAGGCCGCGCTCTAGGGATAAGCGCCATGTTGCGATTTGTTGCGACCGTGGACGTGTGTGCCTAAATCGTGTATGACGTCACAGCTGCGTTGCTCGCTTGGTGCTGTTTTTGTTGGTAAATCTGAGCGAGTGTAACAGAAAGGGTCGTAAGAGTGCTTACGAGTACTTAGGTCGTAAGAGTAGATATAGATACTGTGTGCTAACTATCGCGTCCACGTGGTGACGGATTTAGAATACAAAAGGTCACCAGCCTATTATAAAACAAGGCCGAACCTGCATGAGAAGGAAAACTTGATACAAAACCCGTATTGAGCTTCCGCCGACATCAGGGTTGACGTCGGCGGGGTGTGTGAGACTGGGTAACGCAAGATGTTGTAGCAAAACATAGCAACTTTTGTTCAGTTCAGAAATTAATTTAGCAGTAAATAAATAACAAATCTGACTTCGTTTTATTTATGTTATATAATCTTTTATTTGTGGTACGGAGTTCACCGCGTCAGCTAGTTTTAATACGATCGCCAATCAGCCATAAAGTACCTAATTGCTGTTTTTAGCAGACTTTAAAAAGTAGGTTCGTAATTCGGTTGTATTGTTATTATTTTTTCTAATGTTAATCTTGCCACGTAACTTTCTTAAATTAACTTTTGTTTAGTACATGTTTCTTTATAGGTATTATTGCATAGTTGTCGCTTTTTAATGCCTATTTTTAGTCGGTTTATAGGTTTTGCTAAGACGCTTTTTTTATTCTGTTAAAAAAATATGTATTATTTAAGTGCTAAATAATACATATTTTTTTAACAGAATACGTTTGTATTTTAAATGTATTTACTTTTACAAGAAATACACACACATATGAAGATACATCTCTATATATAAAAATGAATAGCTGTTCGTTAGTCTCGCTAAAACTCGTAAACGGCTGGAGCGATTTGGCTAATTTTGGTCTTGAAATATTCGTATGAGTCCAGGGAAGGTTTAAGAGTCTAGAGAAAACATTGATATTGTAAGTAAAATAATAAAAACAACAACTTTATATTCCCATACAAACTGTTACCTGTCAAACATTTGACGTTCGTCACGACGGTTCGCTATTTTTGGCATAATTACTTTTTTTCTTTTTTAATTACATTAAATAAGGGATTGGAATCGATAAGAAAAGGCGGTATATTAATTTATTATTAATTATTCCAATTCGAATTCAATATTCATAGTTCAGACAGGACAACGTCTGTCGGGTCAGCTAGTATTTTATAATTACAAATGTTCACAGGAGACCGAAGTGCTGGCAGCTATCTCGTTCAAAGAATCAATCTAGCGATTCAAACGGGGAACGCTGCCAGTATCTTCGGAACCTTGCCTAAAGGGTCACCTTATAATAATATATTTTAGTATTTTTTAAGGTTTTTTTAGTTGTAGGTTCGTTGGTATTTTTAAGTATTTGTCCATTTGTTATGTTCTTAATTACAAATTTACATAACACTTGCTACTCGTAATGTGTGGGATGACATTTCAAAACATCCCTTACACAGAATCTCTTATAATATTTGTACACATTTGCTAATACTACAGAGAGTAGCATACGAAAAATTGTCACGTACACATTATTCTCATTTATGGCGCAATTTGCTAAAATAATACCGTATTGTGGGAACGGGAGTCACCGGAATGGAAGTACCCACGGAACTGTAATAAATATTAAGCGTCGCGACGACGGAATTCCCTCATATTATTTATCAAACTGCGTCCAACTTCGAATGTGGTCGATGAAAGCTTTTAAACAAAACCACCTCTGCGAATAAGGTTGTGCAGACGAGCGACATTTCGCAGCTCCTTCTGACTTAAAAAAGTAAACACAACATTACTGATAGTAATAAAAGTTGAGAGTTTCATGGATTGCCTTAATATTTATATATCTTAGCTTATCGCCCGTATGGTATTACATTGAGCAAGTATTCCTAACTAAAATGCTTACCCTATGATTTTCATATTAAAATATTTATATGTAACTAGCTGTCCCGGCAAACGTTGTTTTTCCAAATAATTAACCATCCCCCGCGCAACCCCCTTCCCCACGCAACCCCCACCCCGCGCAACCCCACCCCGCGCAACCCCCACCTCGCGCAACCGCCGCGCAACCCTCTAGGTCTTATGGTTCCAGAGATATCGTGATGACTCAATCTATCTATACAACATCTCCTATCGCAAACGTTGTTTTACCATGTAGAGGGGTGAAAATTTAGGGTTGTTTGTATTTTTTTATGCTGAATCATAAAAAAATAAAAGCAAAAAAAATTCTCTAAAAATAAAGAATTTTTTTTGACCCCCCCCCATTAAAATTTAGGGGGATGAAAAATAGATGTTGTCCTATTCTCATACCTACCCAATATGCTCACAAAATTTCATCAAAATCGGTCAAGCCGTTTCGGAGGAGTTTGGCATCTAAAACTGTGACACGAGAATTTTATATATTAGATATTAATTGTTTATTAAATTTGTGAGTGTTTAAAATAGTTCTATGTTGACGTATGACAAACCAACCAACTAGCAATCATTTTTATTATCCCACAAGCTTAGCCATTTCCATTATGTTTCATATGTTTTTTGTGCTTATTTCCGATTATTTTTTTATGATTCGATTATGATTCTTTCGTTACCGACTGTGGCCAAAATGATAGAATAAAAAATGATTATTTTCACCTGAAATTTTGCACACAATATCACAATATCAATAACACAACTGTAGATCCTTTCGTAATGGATATAAGGTTTTGTTACACCCTATATAATAAAATATCTTTCACCTAACATTCAACCATTCAGACAAAAATATTCACATTCACTCGCAGTTGCTCGTCTGCTCCACACACTAGGTCTCAAGTAAAGGCCAACTTTGAGCGTGGTCGATATAAAGGCGGTTTAAACAAAACCGCTTTTGAGAGGGAACTTATGCTGCGATCTCCAATATTCCCTTACACCCTATTGTTATTTCTAGAGGGTTCATGTACTGCCTGTGTTTTTGTGATTTTCGTGAAGGGATTTTTCGGAATGCTTATATTGCGGGAGGTCCTGTTTCTAGATAATTTGGGAAGAGTTAGCTTTGTAATAAGCATTAATATAATAATTCTGAAAGTCATTGACTAACTATTCATTCCGTCTTGTGCATAATTTGTAAGTTGTTAAATGGCGTTAATAAATTGACGCAGCGACATCTATTTGCAAAGAAAGAAACTAACCTAATTTAAAATCAACGCAGACGAAGACTGTGGGTAACAGCTTGCTACATATACTTATTATTACTATTTAGCCCTTAATGACCTACTGCTAAGTCGTGCTACCTCCAATTACATGGAGGGTAATTAGCCTACTGTACCACGCTGGCCAGACGGGTTGGTAGGTATAGGGTTTCGTATCAAGTGTTCATTCTCTTGTAACTAACTGATCGGGCTTGTAATTTCCATTTCGCGGCTCTTAGGACCCCCAGGCTCTTAGGGTGGAATTGGCTGGCGACACATCGTATTCTAAAAAAAAAGTAAGTTACTACTAAGTTACTGGCTGTGCCACGTTGGTCAGACGTGATGGCACAGGGTTTCGCGTCAAGAATTCCTTCTCTTACGGCTAGGTTATCGGCCTTGTCATTTTCTTTTGTCGGCTCTTACGACACCCTCAAGATGGAATACACCCTCAGGTGGTGACACTATGTATTCTAAATCCGTCACCACACGGACCATTTTAAACTTATTGTGACGTATTTAAGTTCGATTCCCGCACGGAAGAAATATTTGTACGACCTACAAGTATTTGTTCCGGGTCTAGGTGTTTTCTATCTATAATATGTATGTATTTACAAAAAAAAATGTATATAAGTAGTTTAACATCCATCTCGTTACCATAACACAAGCATTAAGTTGCTTAGCTTGAGACGAGATGGCGTTGTGTGAAATGTCCAAGGATATATAAGAGGGCTTTTATCTACGATACTGAATCAGTACCTGTCTAGCGTTGACCACGTCAAGTAATACTTAGCTTATCCATTAGTACA
This sequence comes from Clostera curtula, assembly GCA_905475355.2. Taxonomy (NCBI): domain Eukaryota; kingdom Metazoa; phylum Arthropoda; class Insecta; order Lepidoptera; family Notodontidae; genus Clostera; species Clostera curtula. Next base: position 4,372,098 of record FR997806.1, on the reverse strand, counting down.
TATCTTATGGCAGCCGTGGGAAATCATGTCAATTCTGAACACGAATCAATCATGCTATCTGACGATTACGTTTGCTAATCAAGTGGATCAGTGACAACTGATGTTTGACATGGTACTGTGAACTGCAATGTCTATTAATTAGCTGCCTGACATTTCTATGTCAGACAACATTCTTGTTGGCTTTAACGTTAAAACGGTGAGGTTTGTTGAATGAATTAATTCTTTATGCGAACGTCAATGTGCGAAACAAAGCCTTGTTGGTATTGAGGTTAGATATTTCGCCTTTGGATTCCTGGTTCGATTCTGGTGTCGGGATCGGCAGAAAATACCAAATTTGGGGCCCTAGCTTGTCAAAAATCTGCAAAACTGAAAATAATAAAGTACAAGGATTGGAAATCTATGAACCGTATTTTTTTTTGTTAAAATATATTGATTACGTTGTAATATTTTAAGTCAAAACTTTAGTTTAGACGGATTATGTAACTAAAGCAGATAAATTAAAATTCCGATTTTCAAATCAATACGACCAATCGATAAGCCATGTCCAAATAGATCTTTATTTCTACAATAACACAGATTCCAATAGTCAAAGCAATTTCTGTTTCCTATTGTGTCTGCGAATATATTAGGAGCAGGGTTGAGCGAGTCACAACCTACAACAAATATCTGTAGTTTAACTACAGTCATTCAACCCACTCGACATAGATTAAAGGACATAGAACTTTAACATTGTAAACTTAAGATCCAATATTGAAGTATCGATTACCTTTGGCTGGACTCCCTTTTCGTACTTTTAACAAATACAATAAAGATGCGTGCCGCCAAGAAATTTATGTTATTGACCGGTAGTGACGTGTGAAGACCGAATACTCCCAGACAATATGCGTTCTTCGACCCCTTTGCAATACTTTTGGATATTTGATTATCATTTGAGAAAGGTACGTCTATAGACTACTTATAGAGAGTATGCACTTACTCAAATTGACTTTGTAGTACTGTTACAATGAGATTCTTCTATGTCTTTTTAAAAAGTAATTTATTACACGACGAATGGAATAGAATGAAATTACAATTAATATCGGGAAAAATGGTTACGTGTGAGACAGATGAAGGCTAGGAGAAGACTGCCCGCCGGTCGGGGCGGTCTGAGCACGTAGAGATTGGGATGGCTGACTAGACAGAAGGTTTAGCCAGCGTCAGGGAAAAGGTATACTACAGAAGGGTATAACAGCCCCCCGGAGAAGAGTAAACTTCGGGGTTGCAACTCCGAATGTTTACAGGTAGGTTAGGAAATTCGGAGCCTAGGAGGAGGCGTAAATGGAGTAGGAGATGGAGAAGAAGGTGTTTGATGATGTTGGGTAGGTGTGCCGAGGAGTTCGATGGGATCTGAGCGAGTCTCAGTACCCTGGCGTATAAGTCTAGACAGGTAACCATTTTCTTTCATAAAATAGAAGATTTTATACAAAACTAAACTTAATACTACACATGAAATAATAATAGTTATTATAGAGTGATGTGTCCCATATTTGACTATAAACGGTGGTTGGTCTATAATTCGATCCAACTCAGATAAATAAGTTTTAATTTCATGATTTGAATGTAGATTATCTAAATTGGATTCCCGAAGGTGTACAGGGGGCACATCATCTAGTTTTACAATATCTAGGTTAAAATTAGAAAGGTTGATTACATTAAAATAAGAGGACACTGGTAAGATACTAAAATTAAATGAGGGACCCTGTGGGGTCAATACAATATTTTTACTGTATGCGGTACATTGATTAGGTACCGAGATTATTCCGGCACCATGGATAGTGTCCTCGGTTACTTCTGAATAATTACAATCTAATGTTATTTTACTTGACCTTGATTGAACAAATAGCCACCTATTGAATTTTAATGGATGCCAGATATCTATAGTACCTGGGAGGAATTTAGGTTGGCATGTTTCGGGTATATTATTTAAAACCCTGGTTAAGATCTCACTTTCACAGATCGGATCTGCGGACACAGAATAAATGTTCATAGTGTTACATATGTAATACGTGTCACTATAGTCACGACAGTATTCTAAAGAGTTGAATTTGCAGTATTGCGTTTTGTCATTGGTCATGGCGATGTACTTAGTACTAGGTAATAGCATTCCAAATATTTCCGATTTGTTATGCGGCATAGGTAAAGGTAAGTTATGGTAAAGAATATATTCTTTCGGGAAAACTAAAGGAATTTGAACAATAAAAATGATTCTATCCGTAGAATAAAAACATTTCATGTCGATTACTTTTAACATCGTATGCATATCATGTAAGTTTAGGCTAATCGGTAAGTCTACATTGTTAGGTAGCTTATTATAATGGTTGGCGAGCTCTCGGAATAATTGCGCGGGCGTTAAGACCGCCGGGCTTAAGATATTTTGACTACAGAATATAATACCGTTCGTGAGGTCTTCAAGTTGGAATGATAAGGTGAGTATTGAGGTCTCCAAACTATTCAATATGAATTCAAGTCTAGTAATAATGTTATTATTTACCGATTCCTGAGAAAAGTTTTTAATTATGGATGAAAGCTCGTCAACCGCATCATATAAGATAGCTTCATTGTTTTCTAAGGTTTGTAGTGATTGATTGAAAGAAGATAACGTAGAAGTAGTAACTATAATATTTTGTTTTAACAACGAAGCTAACTTTTGCTGATCGTGTTGTAATAAGGAAATAGCATTGTCATACTTTAGGGCATCATTTTCGTCTAAAGTGCCAAAAATAGTCCTAAGTATTGAACCACCAGCGCCAATCCAGGCTGATCTACTCTGTTTGTCGGAGATGAGGTGTTCAAAAGAATTGAAAGAGTCTACCATGTCGCGGTAGCGAACTGCTAGCGGTTCGACTGTACTAAAACATTCGTCGTTGTTTACGATACGATTTGATGAACAAAATTCTTTCACGATTTTTATAACGGATTCAATATTTTCCATATGGCTGGAAAAGTGAGAGATATCCTGCGGAATGAGGATATCTAAATGACCATTTTGAATCTTAAGTTTTCCTTCATAATCAAAGAAAATACCTGGACTTGAAGTAATTGGCTGGACAGACAGTTGCGCGTCTATCGTGGCCCTGAAAGTAGAACATAAAGGAAATGGAAAGTAAAATGCTTACGAACAGTTAATTTACCTTACATCTAGCTATGTATCATATGTCTTATTCTAGGAATAGTATTGAATGAAAGTAAGTATTTATTTTATTACTAAGGTATATTAATTATAATTTATTTACTCTACAGGTTCCACGTCACGCGGGAGAAGAAAAGAGATAGTATTTGCAGTTTTAATTTCATCATAATGATGGGTGACGTGTCTCCTATTTATCAAAAGAGTCAAAGTATTGTTGCCATTTATTTTAATGACCTTGAATGGGCCCTTCCAGCATGGAGACAGAGCCTTGCCTTGGCGGACGTGACTTTTCAGGAAAACATGGTCTCCAGCTTTATATGAGACAGGTTTAGTGCGCTGGTCGTAATAAACTTTAGATCTCTCCTTAGAGGCGGTAATATTTTCGATAGCTCTGTTTCGCGAGTGTTGAAGTCGGTGCTGTAGCATTTTCAAATATTCGGGGTACGTGGTTTCAGGAGACGATTCGAAAAGAGAGTCAGGAATGAATGGCTTATGACCAAAGAGCAATTCATAGGGAGTGAAATTAGTAGTCGAATGGACGTTAGTATTATACGTCATCATCGCTGTGTGTACATATCTGGGCCAGTTGTTAAGGTTGGGATCTACGAAGGATTTTAGATATTCTTTGAGAGTAGAATGACTCCTCTCAAGAGCACCTTGAGTCTGTGGGTGATATGGGCTGGACCAGAGTTGTTTGACCTTAAGGAATTTACATGTCTGCTTAAACAGGTCTGAAGTAAAGTTAGTTCCCTGATCCGTCAGGATAGTTTTGGGTATACCAAATAGGCTAACGAAATGAACGAGGCAGTCGGTGCTTTCTTCAGCAGTCGCGCTACGCATGGGGTACGCGATTAGTTCTCCTGAGCGCTTTATTGAGTTGACAAGAGGTACAGTGTTTTACGTATTCTTCTACGTCTGACCGCATACCTTTCCAGTAATATCGCTCTTGGATTCGTTTTAGCATTCGCGTGGAACCAAGATGTCCTGAGATGGGAAGGTCATGATTTTGGTTAAGGATCTTCTTTACTTCGGATGGAGTCGGGTAGATAATATCATCGTGATATAGGTGAACAGTTATATTTGTCCCATGGAATAGGTATCCTAGCATGTTATATATTTTAACCAAAGAATGTTTATGGAAAGGATTCTTAAAGTCCGATATTCCTACTTCATTTATAGTAGGGTAGGACATAATTATTTGGTCACGAGCATATTTAAGAGACTTGAATATGTCCGGATATGGACTTTCATCGAAATGATGGACTTTGATGAAGAGGAAGAAGTAAGTTTTGTCTTCAGCATCAAGGCATAGGAAGGTAAATAGTGATCTTTCTTTCTTCAGAAGTTCATCGCGATCAAGACTTGGGCAATTATCGAGCACCTCTTGAACATATGGCATGGATTCATCCATGTCTATTGAGGTAGGTATGATTATTAGTTTTTGTATACTTTTTAGTAAACTTTCATTATGTTCAATGATACGAGTATTGAAGGATTTTTCAGGTGACTTCAGGAATTGGCTATAATTTTCCTCGAGTAAAGGTAAGTTTTCAGGTACTGGAGGAGGAGTCCCAGGATTGGGGTAAGTAGATCTAGGTAAGGATTCAGGATTTTGCCAACTAGTAGAAGGTTGGGGCTCTGGTTCTACCTCACGACGTGTTTCGCGATCTACAGAATTAAGGTAATCCATTACTTCGTCTTCGATTTCAGGATTTATTAGATCGGGATTAAGGTTCGATGGAGGAGAAAGTGACAGATCTTGTGGATCAATGTTTACCTTTTCAGAGTATAAAGGATTTACAGGGTATCTGGAAAGGGCATCTGCAGCTGAATTTAATTTGCCTTTGCGGTAAGTGATTTCGTACTCATATTCCTCCAGCTTTAACCGCCAACGTTGGAGTTTACTACTAGGATCTTTGTGATTAAATAGCCATATTAGAGGGCGGTGATCTGTGACTATTTTGAACTTTCGCCCATAGAGGTAAGGGCGAAAGGTTTTACATCCATAGATGATAGCCAACAGTTCTTTCTCTGTGGTGCTATAGTTTATTTCACTTTTATTAAGCGTACGAGATGCAAAAGCAACTGGTTGGTCCTTGCCTATAGGACCCTGGGACAGTACTGCACTTACAGCGTAATTTGACGCGTCACAAGTGAGAATAAAAGATTTGGAGAAATCAGGATAGATTAGTAGCGGAGCGGTAGTTAGTGTTTGTTTTAACGTATCAAATGCTAATTGTTGTTGGTTTTCCCATTTGAATGTTGATTCCTTTTTGAGAAGAGTTGTCAAGGCTTTAGCTGTTTTGGAGAAGTCGGGGATGAAACGGCGGTAATATGAAACTAGACCTAAGAATGATTTTACATCTTTTGGTGTCCTTGGAATTGGAAAATTAGCGACGGCTTTGATTTTATCGGGGTTAGGTTTAACACCGTGTTCCGTGATTACGTGACCTAGATAACAGACTTCGCGTCTGAGGAACTCGCACTTTTCTGGTTGGAGTTTAAGGTTAAATTTCCTCAGTCTTTCGAATACGGAGATTAGATTTGCGATGTGGGACTGGAGGTCATACGAATATATCACGATATCATCTAAGTAAACAAAACATCGCACGCCTTGAAAGCCAGATAGGGCTGTGTTCATGAGTCTTTGAAACGTAGAAGGAGCGTTTTTTAGACCAAACGGCATTCGGGTGAACTGAAAATGCCCCTCGGGAACTGAGAATGCTGTTTTTTCTGCATCCTCGTCCTTGATCTCTATTTGATGAAATCCTGAGGCTAAATCAAGGGTGGAGAAGTACTTGCTGTTGCCTAATTGGTCTAAGATTTCTGTGATCTGGGGAATTGGAAAGGTATCGCCTACTGTGATATCGTTGAGTTTTCGATAGTCTATTACTATGCGCCACTTCTGTTTGCCCGAGGCATCTTGTTTCTTAGGGACTATCCAGATTGGGGAAGACCAGGGGGAGATAGATGGCTTAATTATTCCCTGGTCTAACATTTGGTTGATTTGTCTATGAACTTCGGCTTTGTGAATCTCCGGGAATCTGTAGGATTTTGTATTTACAGGATTATCGGATGAGGTTTTAATTTCATGTTGGATAGCTTTAGTGTAGGATAGTTTTTCTCCTGGGAGGTAGAATATGTCCGAGAAGTCGGAGCAGATTTGGAACAGGGATTGAGTCTCTTCATCATTGAGGTGAGATGTACGAAGCTGGTCTAGAACTCTATTGGTCCGTTGGAAGGCGCTAGGTATTTCGGAATAGGAGTTAGTCATATTAGGTGCAGAAAAATACGAAGATTCAATAGGCGATAATCTTAAATTGAGATTTGATTGAAGAGGAATAGGCGATTCTGAAATATTGGCGACTGTAAGATTAATTCGGTTGTTGTCTTTTACTTGAACGAGACAATTTGCAATTAAAAGATCGTCAGAGGGACTTTGATCGATAATGAGGCCGATTTTGATTTCTGGATTGACGACCGAACATTCTATAACAACTTCTGCCCGGGGTGGTATAATGTAGGTAGGTTCGCAAAACTGAAGAGTTGTTTTTCGGTCTCCAAAGAGTAGGGAGTCTGTTGAATAATCAATAGTGCACTGAAACGATTTTAGGAAATCATTACCGAGAATACCATCGTATGGCAGATGGATCTTTCCTACTACGTGGAATTTATGCTTAAGAGGTTTGCGGAACGAGTCTGCTAGCAGTAGATTAAGGTTAAAGTGACCTAAAGTTGCCGTAGTTTCCTCAGCAGGGTCAATACCCTTTATTAAGATTGGTTCTTTAGTGAGAGTCGGTTTAAACTGTATTGAATCTTGTTTAATGAGACTAACGGAAGAACCGGAGTCGATTAATAACGTAAGAGGTACTTCAGAAATAGGCGACTGAACTAGAATATGTGGAAGTAGTAGTTTGGAGTGATTACTGGATACTTCGTACACCTCGAGTGTTTTATGAATCTTGGATTCACTGGAACTCATGATAGGAGATACAGTGGATGCAGTGGATACAGTGGATGCAGTGGATACAGTGGATGCAGTGGATTCAGTGGATACAGTGGATGCAGTGGATTCAGTGGATACAGTGGATACTGCGGATACAGTGGATACAGTGGATGCTGCGGATACAGTGGATGCAGTGGATACAGTGGATGCAGTGGATACAGTGGATGCAGTGGATACAGTGGATGCAGTGGATTCAGTGGATGCAATGGGGATAGCATACTTTCGATTGGTGTCGAGTTCTACGTCTTGACATCTCATACGACACCTATGCGAGACGTTTCCTAGTTTTTTTGATAATCGACTTCGTCGCGAGAGTCGTCATTGTAATTAGGCGCGTACTGAGGTGCCTCCATATAATGCACCGGATTTGGTCTATAAGATGACCCAGGAAGGTTAGGGTTTGGGTTTGAGAACCGCTGGTTGTTATATGTTCTTTTCCGGCAGTTCTCGATGCTGTGACCCGGGGACTTGCAATACCTGCACGTTATTTGATTTGAAGGCGGTTGGCGGAAATCATTTCTCCGGAAATTGTATGTGTTTGGATAGGACCGTTGAGGGTTTACGAAATCTGACCGTTTATGAAAATTGTCCGCCTGTCCCGGATTTATTGGCCTGTGCGGCGTGTTATATGTTTGGAGGATCTTCTCTTCAGACGCGGCGAAGTTGATTGCTTCATTTAAAGTTTCAGGGTCACGACAGCGAACAACAGTAGATAATTTAGGGTTAAGACCGACAATAAACGTATGTGTCGCCAGGTCTTGCATGGCGGCGACACGGCCCGCAAGTTCGCCCTTCTTCTTTGTGGGGATTGATATATTTATTTCTGTTAGCAACTTTGACAAGCATGATTCAACCCTAAGTGCAAACTGGCTGATAGAGTCGGACTGTTTTTGTCGGCATTCTAGCAATTCTGATAGTAAGGCGGAGTAGTGTTTTCTTTCGCCGAACTGGGATTTCAAGAAATCCTTTAGTTGTTCCCAGTTCGTAAACTCCTTGATGGAACAAGCTGTTTCGGCTCTCCCCTGAAGTTGGCTCAGAATATATTTAAATAAAATGGGCCTCTGTATTTCCGAGGCTAAGTCGTAGGCATTATTACAATTTGCTATAAATGGGCTTAGCGAGTCCCGGTTGCCATCATAAGGCTTAATAAATTTCAATAAAATGTTCAATTCGATATCTGCCATAGTACTAAAACTGTGAAGGGTTTGTCTGGTGACCCTTGGGGTAGTGGGTGTTGGGCTCGGAGGGAGCTCAGCGTCTGCTGGGGCGATTTCGAGAGTTGATAGAGAAACTTTCTTAGTATCTGCTTCTACTTTAGGTACTTTGTGCATACTAATTTATGTTGAAGGAATGTCAATAATTATTTCAAATTAATATTGAATTAAAATTAATATGACCAATGACTTACGCGAGCAAGACGACTAGCGTGTGGGCGGTAAGCAACATTTCTTCCAGGAACGGCCGGAGCGCGCGCAGCTGCGACGCGTAAACAGGATACTGCGATGACTCAGCCGAGATAGCGATGGGTGTCTTGGCACGCTACGACTAGTTTCTTCCCCTGGACACGGCGATTTCCTTCACGGGTACAGAGGTTTTTTCTTTTTTTCACAGGGTACGGAGATTTCTTCGCAGGACACGGCGATTTGTTTTACGGGATACAGAGGTTTCTTCTTCCACAGGATACAGAGATTTCTTCGCAGGACACGGCGATTTGTTTTACGGGATACAGAGGTTTCTTCTTTCACAGGATACAGAGATTTCTTCGCAGGACACGGCGATTTGTTTTACGGGATACAGAGGTTTCTTCTTTCACAGGATACAGAGATGAGTCTTCGCGAGAGGCGTTTTCCCGGGATTTTCTTTTCGTCGAAAATCCATCCGCTGCCACCAATGTTACAATGAGATTCTTCTATGTCTTTTTAAAAAGTAATTTATTACACGACGAATGGAATAGAATGAAATTACAATTAATATCGGGAAAAATGGTTACGTGTGAGACAGATGAAGGCTAGGAGAAGACTGCCCGCCGGTCGGGGCGGTCTGAGCACGTAGAGATTGGGATGGCTGACTAGACAGAAGGTTTAGCCAGCGTCAGGGAAAAGGTATACTACAGAAGGGTATAACAGTACGCTTGAGCATATAAGTATACAGGACCCAAAAGCCATTACGAAATGATTGATAGTCCAACTGATAAAGATACTGTGTGCAAAACGTCAGGAAATAATAAGCAATCTTTTTTCTTAGATTACTGGCCAGCTATGCAACAGCTATGCCGAGGACAGGGCGCTATGGCGCTCTTTAGGGGAGGCCTATGTCCAGCAGTGGACTAATGTGGGTTGATGATGATGATGATGCAACAGCTGGTGACGAAACTGACTACCATGATTACCCCGAACTAGGTATACCTGTATTGCGGGGGCAGTTTACAAACATGAAATTCAAGAATACGAATAGTTTACACAAAGACGCTTCACCGACCCCGCAATCAAACCGGGGAGCCGTGATCTAAAGGCGACACATGTCACCAGCAATACAAATACCATTAAATAATACAAATTTTGCAATCTCATAAACTCTTGTTTAAATGGGACCCAATACTAAACAAAAAAAAATTTTGAAACGGTTTACAAATGACCGAGTTATTATTATATATTTGAAAGTTTGTAAGAATGTATGTTTGTTACTATTTCACGCAAAAGCTACTGAATGGATTTTGATATTATTTTATAAAAATATTTGTCTAACTATAACATATTTTTGTATTTTTTGTTAAATACACGTGGAAAGCCGGGGCCGCTACTAATAAATAATACTACAGTGAGTACCTCGTCCTTTCTGAAGTCGGTTGAAAATATAACACCCTTATAAATATCCTTGGACATTTCACACAACGCCATCTCGTCCCAAGTTAAGCAACTTAATGCTTGTGTTATGGTAACGAGATGGATGATAAACTACTTAGATACATTTTTTTTTGTAAATACATACTTATAATAGATAGAAATGACACCCAGACTCCGAGCCAGTGCCTCTGGTTTAGACAAAGACACTTGCCCGACCCCGGAATCGAACCCGGGACCCGTTGATCCAAAGGCGGCACATCTAACCACTAGACCAACGAGGCAGTCTGAGGTTAAAAATATGGAAGTCTACGTAGCACCCGTAAAAGGTTTTAGTTTCTTCAGTTAAACTTTGCAATACAAATGCTAAACATTCTGTTTCTGTCCCAACTAGAACTTTTCTTCCCCAAGGAGTCGTATACCTTTCAGCGACAAACTTCGCAGACTGCTATGCCAGGGTTCCAATTAAATGTTTCTTTTGAAACCTTGGGCATCATCTTCCGTATGCCGCTTTGTTAGTCTAGATCTAGAAGTTTCTGGTACGGCCTTTGTACTCGTATCAAGGATCGAGTCACAGATACCTCGTACTTTGCTTTGAGCTTACAATTTGTTTGCTATTGTAAAACATTTTCATTTTTACAGTTCTATAAATATATTCTCAATTTGACCACAGACTTTAACAGTAAACAAAAGAGTATATATGTGTGTGTGTGTCAAGTACATGGTAATGTGTGTTCTTTTTATTGTTAAAATGTATTTATGAATTGCAATATTTAAAAAAAATAGCGTTCTGCACCCCTTGTCTGTTTAAACTAAAAGTGTGGGAAATTTCATAATTCTCCGTCCGCGCAATTTTCGGGAAAAGGGATACTCAGGTTTTGTTTCACGTTTTAATACGTAGGTATAGCGGGAATTAGTCTCGTTGTTGTCAATTATGTTTCTTTTATTTACATCCACGATAATTAGTTAGTTATTAATTTAGTTTAGATCAGCTGTCAATTTTCACGCTTACTGACGACTGCTATTTACGATTGTGGATGGCAGCTTGGACCGGCAGCTTTACGTACCCTCCGAAGCACGCAGGTTATATATTGCAAATGATGGGCACCCATCCATCATCCAGCAGTATCAGACGTTGCTTAACCTGCAATTCCATTGTGTTCCACACTGTAAATTAATTACAAATACAATTGACAAAATGTTTATGTAATACAATTTTATTTATGTTGTTAAAATTGGTAATTAAATCCACGTAGAGTGTAAAATTACTAAAGCAAACGATATATTTGATTGTATCATTTAGGTATCGAAGTCTATAGTATCTTCAATCGCTTTATCCTAACAACAAGGGTATTGCGTGATAACGATATGTAGCATTCTCCAGTTGGAACTTGCCTCCAACAATTTGACTGTTTCTTTCTCAGATGTAATAGCTTCATATGTGGTTTCATTACTCTCATACATCAATGCGCTTCTTTAAAACCCAGTACCATCTGAAGCCAGGTTCCTTATAAGGGTGAACAACATTTTTCTTTGGCGAGAGAAAGTTTTTATATTCACGCCGCGCAGTGAGTCTCGGCGATGACCTTTATAAATATTTGCATTTCTTTTGCATAGTCCGCGTGGACACCGGGATTTGTAGATCTAGCTATAGGAATGGTGGATGGAAACCAGACTACCGTACATAAAGTCTGGTTTGGTTTTTAACGTCTAACGTGAAGGAAGGATTGTAAGTTCGATGTGTGTATCTGTGAAGTGATAACTTGTAAATTAGGATTTAGTTTACTAAAAAGGAGGAGGAAAGTCGTCGTCGTCGTCGTCGTCGTCGTTTCTACCCACTACCGAGTCGGACCTCTTCTAAATTGATGGAGGGAAATTAGTTACTATGCCACGCTGGCAAGACGGGTTGGCATAGGGTTTGTATCAAGTTTTCCTTCTCTTGCGGCTAGGTAATTTGCCTTTTGCGACCCCTTAGTCGCCTCTTACGACACCCTCGGGATGGGTTGGTAACACTGCGTATTCTAAATCAGTCACCTTAGGGAAAAAGGATTGTTGTGTTCATGGCAAAATTTGAAGAAATTTGTTCGACCGGTAGAGATGGAACCTTTCAATTTTCATGTCATTGGTTTTTATGTCGTGTTCTTTTTTTTGTGTTCTGATTTTTTTTATTTGTCCCCATGATTAAAACTAGATTGTGATTGCTTGATTTCCCTTACTAATAAACAATCTGTTTAAAAACATTTTTATTCTATCGATAATCTCAACGTCGAATTTTACTCCTTCCCAGTCTTTGACGCTTTAGGAAAATTACTATGCTCAACGTGGGCTTTTATGAATTTGTCAAGTTCATTCCCCTTTGTAACTAAGCTATTATGTCTGGTTACACAATAGTCCATAACTTAGTACTTATTTTATGGCCCAGAATAGAACCGCGCCTCGGAAAAATTCTTCCGAGTAAGCACTTTGGACGCTCGCCAAAGATCATAGCCGAATTAATGGACTGGAAACGACATAGGCCAAATTGTTTTTACAGGCCGGAGGACTATTTCTTATTATTCGATTGTTTTAAAAAATGACGACCTATATTGGTTTTTGTATGATTCTTTTTAATTCACTATGATCATCTCGGCCTGTAAATTAACCACTGCTAAGACCGTTTGGATAGGGGGAAATTGCCTACTGTGATTTGCGGGCAGCCAGAAGGGTTGGTCAGTGTGGTGACGGATTTAGAATACACGATGTAAACAGCCCATTCCATTCTGAGAGTACCGTAAGAGTCGACAAGAGAAATGACAAGGCCGGTAACCTAACTGTAACAGACGGAAGATTTGATACAAAACCCTGTGCCAACCTATCTGATCAGCGTGGTACATTAGGCTCCCTCAATGTAAGGAGGAGGCCAGACTCGGTAGTGGGCCATTTATGGGCTCAGGTCCAGATTTGTTGAATGTCGGTTACTATTTAGATGTCTAACTTTTTTTTTTACGCCATGGCTGCATGGAGCGTTTTGATTAATATCAATTCAAATTATGAAGCTTTTCGTGACGAGTAAGCCATGCCTTTTATTCTCGACTGCGCTAATTACTCGGGCTCACCTACATCATTTTCTTTTTGTCCTCGCACCTTCCTCACAAATACTGGGTAGTCCGATTTGTACCTGACAGCTGTTATTACGCCATGAACTCCCTTTATGCTGTTTCCTTGGGTCGGCGCAATTAAAATTCAAAGCCGACTCTCAATGTTTCTACCCTTCAGATTACAAGAGAGATTCATGACATTGGAAGTATTAAAAAAATAAGGACACCGGGTTATTGCTATTATATTAAAAAACAAATGTGTGAATAAATGGTTTATTAAATTGAATGAATGTATTTATAAACAAAACGGTAAATATAATTATTAACTTTGAGACGCTCTCTGGCTAGGTGCAATCAAAGTAGCAAAACTATTCATTTCTAGATTTTTATTTCTTACACATGTCTTTTTAATAACCAGAACGAAACTCCCCTAGATAATTATTATGATGACTGAAGCTGGTATAACATCTGAATAAAAAAATAATATTAAGGACGAGGTGAGATAGGATCGATAATTCCACTAACAGGCGTTTTTATAAAATAAATCTTGTACTGCGTCTTTCCATCTTACATTATAACCCAATATTAATACATTTTTTAGCACGCGCACAGCTTACAACATTTTACAAAATACACTGACAAGAAGAGGAAAACAGCAGCAACTAACTTAAAAAAGGAACACTATTTAAAATCATAATAAAAAAGTATATAAAAGACCAAAAAGGTTGCGGGTCGCCAACAAACGTGAATTAAAAAACATCAAATATATCACGATGACACATTTCGGAGCTGAAGAGGTCACCAACCTTTTTTGAAGGATATTACGCCATAAAGACTCTTGTCGCCGCCTCTTGTGTTCTTTGACGTCACAGTGGCACTATTGTACGGTCTAATTAAACCCTCTTTAATAAGGGCGCACCTCCGCTGGCGTTGATTGGATTTTAAGGCGCTAGGCGGAGCGTCGATTGAAATAGAACAGCTTGTTGAAACGGTTCCGGTAATAATTATGAATTAATTAATTTTATACGATATTTTGTAACGTTTTTTGTGTTATTCAATATAGGGCTAATTGAACTATTTTCTAAGCTACGTAGTTCTTGTATTGTAGGAGTTTTAACACGTTATACGCCAACTAAACGTGCAACATCCGAAGCACATGTTCACCCATCCAACATCCTATGGATCGATTGTGCTAATAGATAAATGGTATTTGCAAACGGAATTTCGTGGCAAGCGAGCTGCAAGGCAACTGCTGCCCTTGCAATAATGGCAAGGCAGCTAGAGGTCTTTAGAAAAAAGGGGATATTATACCCGTTTTTACGAAAATTGTGCGGACGGAGGAGTATGAAATTTGCCACATGTATAGTTTAGGTACAAAAGGAATGCAGAATCATAATCATGTTCGCTCTTGAACGAATGAATCTACTTTAGATTCATCTTTAACTATTTTGTCAATCACTTTCCTAGCTGTATCAAGGGTTCGCTTATTTGAATAAGAGTCATTATCATTTTAGAAAAGTGGTATTTTCCCATTAAGATCTTTTACTTTTTTTGAACAAAACAGTTAACACCGAAATAAATAAAAGTACGAGTATGATTATAGAAAATTGGTTTTCGTGACCCTAATCACGTTATTTTACGCGGCGGTGTCACGGATATAAGCTAAACTTGTTGAGTAGGTAAGCGTTAATGTAATAGCGTTTGTCGTGTTGTATGTCTGTAACGAGTTGTCGCGTGACAATTAATTGCTGCGCCATAGGTTCATCAACCCTGGCGGGAAATGATGACAAATTGCATGTCCTAATTTTTGAAATACAATTGAATCAATAACAAAATGCATAAAGTGTTGCATGATGCATAAAACTTACGAAATTTAATTAAGAAACCGAAATAGGTTTTTTGTTTTAATAAAAAGCTAAACCCCTACACTGCAGAGATATATAAGCTGATTCGCGGTGGCTGTTTGCAAACATTTCAAATTCACATCACCCAGAGTCAGGTTTACGTAAAGACACTTCCGACCCCGGAATTGAACTGGGAACTTGTGATCCAAAGGCGGCACATCCTAGATCTCGAAAGTCACCATTTCCATATAATATTTTTAAACCGCTATAAAATTGTCTTAAATAGTTAAAAACCCTTTGGTTGAGATTAACAAAAGAAAGAAATATTTAGTCTAAGAAAATGAAAGGAATATAATTTTAATATGTTAACCCGTTATGCTACATGTATTGACCGTCGAACTCCAACAACCTTATATTTCCTTGTTTACAAAAACACGATATTTTTTTTAAGGCTATGCTTCCTGGAGTAGTCCCGGCTCAGTAGTGGGTAATTTATGGGCCGAAACGATGATGATGATGAAATAGATTTTGAAAAGTCATTCTATTTTCATGTACCACAAAACGTAATGTAAGCCAAAAGTAATTCGTGTAGCGGACCGAACGTGAAACTGTTAACAGATTGACCGCATGTTGCGCTGCGGCTCAAACCGCAAATTCTCTACACGGAAGCCTAGGCTAAATGATGGAACCGCCTCTTGGGTCACCGCTCCTATTCATCATCCTTACGGATCGTTCACATCAGCTTTGCATTTGTCTAAGGAAATTCAAACTCAAACTCAAAAGGAACTTTATTTACGTAGGTTTATACAGAGTTGATATGACAGAGGGGCATTAAATTACACTACGTATACTATATGTGATTGGTATGAATTCAAAACGGTACAAAAACAAATACACGTGATTTTTCATGGGGGGTGGAGGGGTAGTCTTAAACCTCACCAGGTATCACGAAGGGGGAGGGAGGGGTTAAAAATGTTAAAAAAACATCACGTGGTTAATGGACAGCCCTTTAGGTTATTAAACGATGCGTTAGGCATAAACATCTGTTAGGAAATATACATCATGTTCAAAAGAGGCAAAAATTTAAAAAAATCATTGGCGGCGAAACTATTGCTCCAATTTAATTTATTTTTGGTACAGAGCCTGGAAATTATAACTAGTATAGGCAGTTAAAAAAAAGCCCCTATGTCGTATCAACCCTGTATACCACAGAACTCTTATAAATCGTCATATTTAAAATTATCACCAAAATTATTACCGTTGTCATCTTACGACCCTTGTCCCACGCTAGGTGGTAGTCTCCATACACACCTATCAGTAGTCATATCTACAGTCAAACCTTTCATTCACATTTCCTCATTCTTACAATCCATCCATCTCTTTGATCTCCTACAACCCTTGCGTCCACCCACATTCATGCTGAAACTACCACCGGTTCGGAATACTGCTCTACAGAAATGTTCCCATGTTACTGATACGAGGTATAGATAAAATCCTGAAAGCATAGAGCATAGAGCTAGTTCACGGCGATCACCCTGAACTCGTATTCACTATTCATGACCTTCCTCAACGTCTGTTACACGACCAGTGGGCTTGTCCTCAGTGGTTTTAAGGCAGTCTTGCCAGCACTTACGAAGTGGTATGAAGCTATTGTTCATCGGTAGAGTACTCCTAAGATGACTATCTAAATAGGCGCCTAGGTACTTTTCTGTATCATACAGAGATCATATCACATAGAGCCAATCAAAAGAAGCAGTTCTGTGTTTAAAATGTTTTTCTATCTAGAAGTATGAGTGAGATATTTCGTAGACACGACGTTTTTCTAAGCTAGATTTTTTTCTTTAAAACCACTTGGTTCCACTGAAAATCAACCAACTGGCTGTCATTATTATTAGAAGCTTAGTTATCTGAGTTCCATTATATCTCTTGGGGGTAATGACGTCAGTAGTTGGTGACTAAATAAAAAATATTTTCTCTTTCGCTTTATTTTCTCTGAAATTTGTCTGTTATGGCTGTAGAGTTTTTATTACACCCTCTAAATTTAAGTTCTTAAGAGTGTTATTTAGGTGTGAGGTGGGCAGTTTATAATTTCCGGCAATTATTCGAATTTTTCTCCCCTTAAAAACCATCCTTGAACTTCAAAGAACATTAAAAAAAAAGAATTGGCCCTATTGGTCCAGGCGTTGTTGAGTTATGCGCTTACCAACACATTTTGCGATTCATTTTTATATTATAGAAGATGATGATATTCAGCCCATAAATTTTGTATCAAGTTTTCATTCTCTTGCAGCACGGTGATCTGCCTTTTGCGTCCCTTGTCATCGCTTCTTCCGATATCCTCAGGATAATGTGGGCTGGTGACCTTGTGTATTCAAAATCTGTCACCACATGGACTCCGGGAGAGACAAGATGACAGCAGGTTGTCTTAAAAAGCCAAAAACCTGCGTGCACAGGGAACGCTATCAATAAAACAAAAAAACGGTATCAATAATTTATAGGAGATAGATTTAACTGTTTCTTTGTACTTTTGAAGACAACTGCGCGATTAATCCGTTTTATAGTGATTAATTTCAATGTGTAAATATCGAAAACCTATGACATCATATCTTAGGTTTTTTTAAACATAGACATAAGCTTTATTATTGCATTTTATTATTTTTAATACATAATGATGTCTTACGTTTTGGCGATTATTATACATTGGTGATGGTGACATTGGGTATTCTAAATTCGTCACCACAGTGAGACGGTTTTAAGCTTTACTCTGGTATAACAAAAGCATCATACCGTCATAATATTAATAGTGCTTTTCTTAGTCTAATTTCTCTATAGGAGATATTATGCAGGTCTACTTATGAGAAGTGGCTTTCCCTCTTTCAAACCCCTTGAATCATCATAAATCAAATGTCGTAATTTCATGCCCAAATCAGGGCACTATAATCAATAACAAGTTGCCTATAATACGCAAACAACAAAGGAAATTCACAGCAGTCATTCAAAGAAAACTTTATCCATACCGACATGGTAATCAATCATTCGATTCTCAAGCCATAACCTTATTCGTATAAAAACACAACTTATTGATCGATTTCCAATTCGGTTACATGTTTTTGGTTATTTTTTAATGTTTGTTATCGCAACTTTGTAATTTAATTTAACCTGCGTGCACAGGGAACGCTATCAATAAAACAAAAAAACGGTATCAATAATTTATAGGAGATAGATTTAACTGTTTCTTTGTACTTTTGAAGACAACTGCGCGATTAATCCGTTTTATAGTGATTAATTTCAATGTGTAAATATCGAAAACCTATGACATCATATCTTAGGTTTTTTTAAACATAGACATAAGCTTTATTATTGCATTTTATTATTTTTAATACATAATGATGTCTTACGTTTTGGCGATTATTATACATTGGTGATGGTGACATTGGGTATTCTAAATTCGTCACCACAGTGAGACGGTTTTAAGCTTTACTCTGGTATAACAAAAGCATCATACCGTCATAATATTAATAGTGCTTTTCTTAGTCTAATTTCTCTATAGGAGATATATGCAGGTCTACTTATGAGAAGTGGCTTTCCCTCTTTCAAACCCCTTGAATCATCATAAATCAAATGTCGTAATTTCATGCCCAAATCAGGGCACTATAATCAATAACAAGTTGCCTATAATACGCAAACAACAAAGGAAATTCACAGCAGTCATTCAAAGAAAACTTTATCCATACCGACATGGTAATCAATCATTCGATTCTCAAGCCATAACCTTATTCGTATAAAAACACAACTTATTGATCGATTTCCAATTCGGTTACATGTTTTTGGTTATTTTTTAATGTTTGTTATCGCAACTTTGTAATTTCTAGACGGATTTTGAAATTGGTACAGAATTGGCCTGAGTTGGTGGTTTCAGATTGGTGCTATAGTATTACTAGCTTACCCGGCGAACTTTGTTCCGCATTATAAATATTTAAAACAAAAAGAAAGTTGGACATAGGATACCTGAGATTTTTATCCCGTCCGTATAAAACCTACTTTAACAAAACGCAACTGACAGCGAAACGTTATGTTGTCTATAGTTTAATATGGCCGAAAATTTGACAATTAGAAATTTTGAATTCGACTTGTTTATATTGTTGTAATTCACATAATATCTTTATAACTTGTAGCCTATGTGTTATTCTGATGTATAAGCTATATTATTGTAAAGTTTCATTAAAATCCATTCTGTAGTTTTTACGTGAAAGAGTAACAAACATCCATCCATCCATCCATCTATCCATCCATCCATCCATCCATCCATCCATCCATCCATACTTACAAACTTTCACGTTTATAATATTAGTAAGATTATCTAAATTTGTTCCGTTGTTTGGTTTAAAACTTAAAATAAGTGATCAATAAAGATTTGTATGTATTGGGTACCGACTTAAAAAAATAAGCTCTACTACTACTACTCAGCCCGTAATTGGTCCCCTGCTGATTAGGGCCTACTCCAGTTACATGGAAGGCAATTGGCCTACGGTGCCACACTAACCAAACGGTTTGGTACAGGGTATTTTTATTAAGTTTAGTGGCTATGGGGAAGCTTGTGCCAGGCCTTTGTGAATCGTCCATGGTAGACTATAGGTACCCTTGCAAAAAGGGCTACGATCTTTAAGTTCTATAAAGGCGCTCCCTCACCGCGAGAATTTGCGTGTAATGTAACATTATAGATTCGACTTTGAGCATTACATTACAATACTACCTCACACACCGACGAGCGTGCACGTGTAATGTAACATTATAGATTTGACTTTGAGCATTACATTACAATACTACCACCCACACCGACGAGCGTTCGTGTGTAATGTAACATTTAGTACATAGAGATTTGAATTTGCGAGGATTCTGATTTAGTTGTTTCCGTAATGTCCAAGCTCTTAAAGGTGCAAGAAAAACTTTTTCAACGTCAAAGTCATTCTTGCACCTTTATGAGCTCGGAGAGTTGTATTGATGAGTTTGATGATTATAACTCTGTAACTAGATACGTCTTACAGCCGCGAATCAAATGTTCATCATCATACAACGTAGCACTTCCCTGCAAATTGCAAAAAACGTAAGAAATTTGAATTTCGCGGGCTGCCCTGGAGGATCCACCTTAAGTGGAGATTAATTAGCCTACTGTGACATGCGTGCAGAATATGTCGGCAACAGCCATTTGGTGAGGAATTGAAAATATGTATCATTACCAAGCCATGCGGTAAGAGCGAGACAGACATATATAAAGTATGTCAAAATTGTGGCTAAGTCATAATTTATTTTAGCAAGACATTTTCTATTTGGTCTTTTCGGATCTTGTCAAAAGTTCATTGACATCGTTTCTACGCATTCCGACTAGGCTGTAATTTATTTGGCTGTTAGTGGATCATCGATTTTGTTTCTGGCTTCATTCCAACATCTTTTCCATTGACTTTATATGTATGTGAGTAGTGCCAGCCGGGCCATGCCCATATTTTATTTAGAAGCCTTGCTTTAAGTTTTAGCAAAGTCAAACAAAAGCAATTCTTCAGAGTTGTTTTACAACTAGGGCGGCGTTGAAGCATACCTAAGTTTACCGGGTATATGCTGTATCAGAAGAGTTGCAGAAGTGAAAGTATGTTAGCAGCAGGTCGAAAGTGGTTTCCTTCCAATTCCAACATCACGATTCCCCAGATCACACCCACCACGCAAGGTCGACGTTATTTTGCTGCAGTATTATGTGAGGCTACCGCGTGGTAATGGATTTACAATGCATAGCATCACCACCCGATTCTAGCCTGAGGATGTCGTAATAAACGGCATTAGGAAATGACAACAAACTTGATATGGAATTTGGTTTTACATAAATTTGAATATGTTTTTAATGTCCTTTTTGCCATATCCCGAAACGAACTGCAGTTGGCATATAATAAGAAAAAGAGTAGACAAATGAGGGGGAGCAGGGCTAATAAAATGGACGATTTATTTCCCGAATAAAGTAACGAAACAACGGTGTGGAAGTTTGAAAGAGTGCGGTCAAATCATAGCTCTCTTGGGAGAATAGATTTCAGAAAGTTTCCTGTCGTTGATCTTGCACCTCCTATTTATTGTGGCCGGTACATTGGTAGAAACAATTTGTAATTCTTGTCATCTTGCTCTTTTATGCTAAGTAAGTACTAGTTTTAATTGTCAAAAAATAAACTATTTGTGATTGTGTAATTTATTATATACTAGCGACCCGCCCCGGCTTCGCACGGGTGCAATGATGAACATCTAAATTGATCAGTGTTTCTCTACAATATTATGCATGAATTATACCTAAAACCTTCCTCTTGAATCACTCTATATATTATAATAAACCGCTTCAAAATCCGTTGCGTAATTTTAAAGATTTAAGCATACATAGGGACGGACAGACAACAGCGACTTTGTCTTATACTATGTAGTGATAGCATCTCTGCGGCTTTAGAATACATAGCGTCACTACCCCATTTCATCCAAAGGGTGTTGTAAGGAAATCTAACAGGAAATGAAAAGCCTGATAAGCTAGCCGCAAGAGAAGGAAAACTTGATACGAAACCCTGTACTAACTCGACTGGTCAGCGCAGCACAGTAGGCTAATTACCCTCTATCTATCTGGAGGAGTCCCGACTCAGCAGTGCGCCATCTATGTGCCGCCTGTGGATCAACGGGTCCCGGGTTCGATTCCGGAGTCGGGCAAGTGTCTTTGTCTAAACCAGAGGCACTGGCTCGGAGTCTGGGTGTCATTTGTGCTCGTGACACAGGTTATACCAAGTGCAGGGGTTACGTTTTGTTAAAAAAAAGAAAGAAAAGAAAAACGTTTATTAAATCCATTTGAAATTGCAATTAATAAGTAATTTTTGAAATTACACTAATGCTGCTTCTTTTTTGCTAGAATATTTATTTATTGCAGGAAAGTGTCTGAAACGTTGGAAATTAAATTAAATAAAACGATCATAACCGTTAAGAAGTTATTACCTGCATTGTGCAATGATCGTGAAAAATTAAGACATCATTATATTTTTAAATTATCGGATGGTTATGGAATAAATATTCACTTCGGGTAACATCGGATTCTTTCGGGCACAGAACGTTTAGCTCCATAGAAATAAAAATAAACGACAGACGTACCTAGAGAAACAAGTAAATTTAGAATATTTTTCTTTCATAAAAACCCAGGTGAATTATAAATTTCAATAAAAATACACAATGAATCCAGATTTCAAGTGCCGACAGGGACTTTGAAGTACTCTTGAGTTATTTCAGCATCAACCACACCGTGAATCTCTTGGGTCTTGGAGAGACCCAAAGCGTTGAGAGCCACGGCTTTTTAATTTTCAAGAGCCTCGTAGCCCGGGACAAGCGACGTTTGAAGAAAAAAACACGAGAGTTTGTGTTAAAAAAATTTGCTATAGGAGTACGAATATATCTATACTAATATATAAAGCTGCAGAGTTTGTTTGTTTGTTTGTTTGTTTGTTTGTTTGAACGCGCTAATCTCAGGTACTGGTCCGATTTCAAAAAATCTTTCAGTGTTAGATAGTCCATTTATCGAGGAAGGTTATAGGCAATATTTTATTTTCAAAAGAATTAGGGATCCGTATGAAAATTGCGATTTTGTAAGTACAGAAAGTAGGAGCTACGAAAAGTAGGAATAATTATTGTTCCAGCTCTTTGACAAGTGTGATACATATTAGTAGGCTTATTGAAACATCATTAACTTAAGTTATTTTTATTTATAGGAACATGTTATTTTAAATTAAAATCTGGTTCAGAAAAGTCGGTTGCTCCCTCATGCATGAAGATAATTCCAACAAAATACTTATCCTTTCCATCTGAGTCATGGCTAGCGTCGCTAAGATTCTGATGTATACAGTCTATTTTGACTGCCTCGTTGGTCTAGTGGTCAGATGTGCCGCCTTTGGATCAACGGGTCCCGGGTTCGATTCCGGGGTCGGGCCAGTGTCTTTGTCTAAACCAGAGGCACTGGCTCGGAGTCTGGGTGTCATTTCTATCTATAATATGTATGTATTTACAAAAAAAAATGTATATAAGTAGTTTATCATCCATCTCGTTACCATAACACAAGCATTAAGTTGCTTAACTTGGGACGAGATGGCGTTGTGTGAAATGTCCAAGGATATCTCTTATCTTTATTTGGTACAACGTGTAAATATATATTTTTTGTGAATGTGCAGATTTTGGCTCGTTTTCTTGAAAATGCACATGGTGCGAGTATGGATCCAAATGTTTATGCTGACGAAAAACTTGGATTTGTGCCCAGGTCTGAGCGCCTGGCTTTTCCAAATAAATATCACCAAAGTCATGCACAACTTTTTAAATATTATTCAGTTCGTTGAATACAATCCATGTATGTAATACAAAAGGCGGCCAAACAATTATGACGGTAGCTTTCGCCTTGCTTTTTCTATGCAGAACCTTCATTTTTTCCTCAATAGTCATCATGTATACCCGTCTGTTGGGGACTGGCCTGGTTATATGGGATTCCGGGGCGCGTAGAGAAGGCAAGTTGCGTCATGACCTACCCACTAAAACGGACGGCGATCCCCGATTCCAGGGTCCACGGGATTTATTCCTCCCGATCGAGGAGTATGCTCCGCGACCGTAGTGGGCCTTCAATGCAGAACCTAGTAAATAAGCAATTAACAAAATAAAGTTAAAATGTATCACAGCTAAAATTTAAACACCAGTTTCAAGATTTTCCAGTACTCATGTGTTTTTCTTTTTTGCTTTCAGGTAATAATGACAACCACTTGAAAATAAGTTAGCAATACAACATCGGTGAGTTAGTTTGATATCCAACCAAGGGTACATGTTTCTTAAACTATTCGTCTGGTCTCTTTCCGTGGGCTCGCCCGGCATGCGTGACCCTGAGCCGGTATGGCCTCAACGGATCATGAAGGCACACAAGCCATCTCACCACTGCGAGGTAGCAGCACAGTCGAGGAGGTTGATAAGAAACTCTGCGCCAACCCGTCTGGCCAGCGTGGCACAGGCTAATTACCCTCGTTGTGATGGGATGAGGCCCGGCTAAGGTGTGCGTAATTCATGAGCTGAATAGTAATAAGTAATTTGAACAATACCGTACAATAATAAATGAACTATATTTTTAGCCTTCGTCTTCAGCGTCGCAGAACATCCACCGACAAGTTCACATCATTTACCATAGCACAATTTTATAGTTCCAATATTCCAAGTCTTGCACTCAAGATTCTACGCTATCTCCAAACGAAGACTGAACTAAATTATTCAAACTTCGATTTGCTATAAATGTTTGAGCATTAGGAATTCTTGCAGTTTTCTTTAGAACGACGTTCCTTAAAGTATATTGGTCGAACTCACTGCGATTTATTTCGTTCACTTGATCACGTTCCTACCACCATCATCAGCCTATAAGTATAAATAAATAAATAAATAAATAAATAAATAAATATCCTTGGACATTTCACACAACGCCATCGCGTCCCAAGCTAAGCAACTTAATGCTTGTGTTATGGTAACGAGATGGATGATAAACTACTTATATACATTTTTTTTGTAAATACATACATATTATAGATAGAAATGACACCCAGACTCCGAGCCAGTGCCTCTGGTTTAGACAAAGACACTTGCCCGACCCTGGAATCGAACCCTGGACCCGTTGATCCAAAGGCGGCACATCTAACCACTAGACCAACGAGGCAGTCTGATTTGATTTGGGCCTCTTCCAATTTGATGGAGGCAAATTAGTGGATCACACGGTTTAATTTAGTGCGTTGTTGTTTCCTGCAATTTCTTTTGGTGACGGCTTTAGAAAAAATAGTGTCACCCTATCCGTCCCGAGGGTTTCGTAAGCGCCGACAACAAAAAATTACAAGGCCGATAATATAGGGGCAAGAGAAGGAAACCTTGGTAAGAAAACCTGTGCGAACCTATCTGGCCAGCGTGGCACAGAAGGCTAATACCCTCCATGTAACCGGAGGAGGTTCATTCAGTAGTGGGTAGTTTATGGGCTGAATGATAATAGCAGTAGTTCTGTAAGGTGATTCTTCTCCAATCTGGTAGCCGCAGCGGGTGGTAATCATCAATAACTTATCTCTCGTTAACGTAACGAAATTGAATAGGTGGAAATCACTCGCATTTAGCACCCGTGAACTGTGTTTACTGCAGACAAGATGTTGGAATTTATCGGTAAAAAAGTTATTTAACGAGTATAGGCAAGGTTTACTGCTTATTAAGGGGCAATGAGGTTAAAGCGTAGTAATGGCGCTGGAGCCGAGCTTTTCACAAGATCTCTTTCAGCGATCAAGTTTTTGTCGTTCCTGTACGATGATCGATTAGTACCTGTGTCTTCGCGACATACGAAAAGAAACGTTTCCGAATGAAATTTCGAATTCGACTAATATCCATAATCGGTCAGTTCGAATCGTACTGAAGAGCCGTTGGTGTGAGCGGGAACGAGTGTGCCTTGATTCGTGTACAGAAATGAGACAGCAAATGACCGATTAGTGCGAGCGGGAACGATTAGTGTATAGAAAATTGATTACAAATGAGTGGTTAGTGACTGCCAACGCGCGTTCAGCGTAGCCGACTGAGAGCGAAGACCGAAGAGACATAAGAATAGAACACTACCTGAAATTAAATGTCTCGGAGAGTACTATAAAGTGAACGAATAGACCCAAGACTACAGCGCAATTTTTGTTACCAACAGATTCTGAAAAGCACAGAAGATAGTCCGGGATCCCCGGTACATTGTTTTCACTTGATTACTATCAAGCTAATTTTTCGTGAGTAGCTTCATTTTCATGAGACGCCCAACATTTTCTTGTCGACAACTCTTGATTGTGGTAGCTAACAGAGGTAGCAAGGGTGAAATATGTTGATTTTATGATTCAAAAAAATTTATTACTAACCGGGTGCTTTTTGGTATATCTGATGATAATTATCTAAATTATTCGAAAATGTATTTGTCCTATAAAATGTATGGTTTGATCAAAGAGTCCTCCATCTCCAATATGTATGGATAACGAGGTCATAAAAAATGATTACTAACCAGCTGGTTTTTTTTTATTTACTTAATAAATATGTATATTATTTAACCGTCATATTGTCCTACAAGTTGCGTGGTACGTTATCCCGGTCCTACGCTCAAAAGTTGTTAAAACCACAAGACCCATTTTGTCATCACTAACTGTAGGACAATAATTTTACATGATAGGTTAGTGTATTCTCTGCCCAAATGATACAATGTCCTACAAGAAAACAGGTATGTAACACGAGTCCGACAAAAATTGTAATTTTTTCGTTTTCCTACTTATAACTTACTAGCGACCCGAACCGGCTTCGCACGGCTGCATGTATTATACATATAAACCTTCATCTTGAATCACTCTATCTATTAAAGAAAACCGCTTCAAAATCCGTTGCGTAGTTTTCAAGTTTTAAGCATACATAGGGACGGACAGACGACAGCGACTTTGTTTTATACTATGTAGTGATGATACAGTGAAAACGTCTTTTTTTTTATTTAAATAAATTATTTTTCTTAAGTAGTACAAAAAAATAATTATTTACATATAAAAAAAAAATATTCATCAGATTCATCTGATAAATTTTCAGTATCATCACTGTCATTTTCATCTATTTCATTTTCCTCGTCTTCTGTCTCTGTAATGACGTAAAAAACTAAGTATTATGTAACATAAAATGAATCCACTTCGTTTTATAGTGTGCAAAACTTTTTATATAGTACATTATACGGATTCCGCTATACAACGACATTCACCGTTATGTTTAATGGATGAAAATTATTTTATTAGAAATTTAGTATGTTAAATTTAGCCAGAAAAAGTCCTAAATTTCTAATAAAATAATTTTCATCCATTAAACTTATCGGTGGTCGTTGTATAGCGGGATCCGTATATGTACTATATAAAAAGTTTCGTACACTATAAAACGAAGTGGATTCATTTTATGTTAAAAATACTTAATTTTTTACGTTATTACAGAGTCAGAAGACGAGGAAAATGAAATATATGAAAATGACAGTGATGATACTGAAAATTTATCAGATGAATCTGATGAATATACATTTTTTTTTAAGTAAATAATTATTTTTTTGTACTACTTTAGTAAAAAAAAAGTTATTTAAGTTGATAAAAAAGATGTTTTCACTGTATCATAAGTTATAAGTAGGAAAACGAAAAATGGCAATTTCTGTCGGACTCATGATACATACCTGTTTTTTTGTAGGACATTGTATCATTTGGGCAGAGAATACTAACCTATCATGTAAAATTGGTGTCCTACAGTTAGTGATGACAAAATGGGTCTTGTGGTATTACCAATTTCTGAGTGTAGGACCGGGATAACGTACCACGCAACTTGTAGAACAATATGACGGTTAAATAATATAAATATTTACTAAGTAAATAGTAAAAAACCAGCTAGTTAGTAATAATTTTTGATGACCTCGTTATCGATACATATTGGAAGTGGAGGACTCTTTGATCAAACCATACATTTTGTAGGACAAATACATTTTCGAATAATTTAGATCATTCTCATCAGATATACCAAAAATCACCCGGTTAGTAATAATTTTTTTAGAATCATTAAATCAACATATTTAACCTTTGCTACCTGTGTTAGCTACCACAATCAAGAGTTGTCGACAAGAAAATGTTGGGCGTCTCATGAAAATGAAGCTACTCACGAAAAATTAGCTTGATAGTAATCATGTGAAATCAATGTACGGGGGACCCCGGACTAAGATAAATATATCTCTACAAATTAATATTTTTAAAACGAACGTAACAAAAACTCATTCCGTTTTATACAGTCATTAGTTATTCTTAACAACAACTACTACTACTTCTCAGCGCATAAGTCGAGCCTCTTCCAGGGGTAAAGACCCTTCTGTGACACACTGGCCAGACGGGTTGGCACAGTGTTTTCTTGCGGTTAGGTTTCCTGCCATGTAATTTCCTTTATTCGGCTTTTACAACACATTCAGGTTCGAATGGACAATATGTATTCCATATCCGAAACAAAACAAATTTTGACCATCTTAAATTGTACGTATCTATTGAGTACTTAGTTAACTGTGATCTGACCTTTACATTGTTGCCGTGAAAATGTTTTACGGTCGAATTAAAATGTCGTCCGTATTCAGAGGTCCCTGTCCATCTAGTGTGAGTTTTACTGTCCTCTCAACTTTTATGCCGATGAAGAATCTTTGTTGCATTGTTACAATACACCTTTGTAGGATGACCATTATAAAGCCACATAGCATACTCGTATAAATAAGAATTACAGATTGAAATAAAAAAAAAATCTCCTACTTGCGGCCCTTATTATTTATTTATTTATTTATTCTTAATGTACAAACATGGTACACAAGGCGGACTTAATGCCATGCGGCATTCTCTACCAGTCAACCTTCGGGTTAAAAAGAGAGAGCATATGGGGTACAAAACGAATACACACATATATATAAACATATATATATATATGTATATATATATAATTAATAGATACCTAGATACAAATATAATTCATACACATACACCTAAAGGGACTCCTTTAAATAATATATTTTAGTATTTAAGTTTTAGGTTAATTGGTATTTTTAGTCTTGATTTATTACTTAGGTTTACTTTTATATTTTATTAATATGTTGACAATTTGTATGTGTCCATTCATACATGTTATGATATCAATATACGAGTATAAACATTTACAATATATAATATAAATAATATACATAATTCATTACAATAATAACAAGACGAAGATTAATTATGTGTGGGGCAGTGTTTGCAAGTAGTGTTGCTTTACTTTCCGCTTAAATGTAAGTTTCGACTGAGTTTTTCTAATGTCAAGAGGGAGCGCGTTCCAGAGCTTGATCGCCGTGACAGCGAAAGAATCGGAAATGAAATTAGTACGATGCGAAGGAATCTCAAGGAGTAAATTGTCGGCAGAACGAAGATTTAGGCAATGAGAGCCACCCAAGACTAGAAAATAACTTTTGAGATACTCCGGAGTACAAGGATCGTTCATGACAGAATAAAGCATACAGAGATATCTGAGGGATCGTCTCTGTCGGATGGGAAGCCATTTAAGCTGAGCACGAAAAGAGGAAATATGGTCATACTTACGCAGACCAAAAATGAAACGAATAGAGTTGTTGAGAAGTCGATCCAATTTGTTCAGAAGTTCTTGTGATATGTCTGAGCTACAAACATCTGCATAATCTATTAACGGAAGAACGAGAGCTTGGACAAGCAGGGATTTAATGCGGGATGGGAGGAAATTTTTAAACCTATAGAGAGAACGTAATATTGACGTGACATTTTGACTAATATTAGTCACGTATTTGTTCCAGCTTAGCCTGTCATTCAAAATCAAACTCAAAAGGAACTTTATTTACATAGGTTTTACCACAAAACTCTTATAAAATGTCATATTTAAAATTACCATTATCATCTTACGACCCTTTTCCCACGCTATCATATTATCATAATCATGTGTGGTCGGTACAGTATGCTCTCTTCTTTCACTTTCTTCTGTCAGCTGTTATCTCGTCATTAGCTCTCTTCTCAACTATTACTACTGCCAATAAATAATCTACCCTGTGCCAACCCTGCATGTACTAGGAGCTCGACTCAGCAGTGGGTCAACTTTGGGCTGAAATTCAGTTTTATAAGACCATGGTAATTATTCTTAATAGTCAGATACGGCCTGGGGACGCAGTCTTTTCATAAATCAGGCCACTTCGTATTCTCATGCTTTGTGGAAATTGGTTTTGTCAACGGCGGCATTGCACGCGATTCTCGTATTTATAACGTTCTTGCAAGTATCTATAACTCATCGAGTCTTCGATGCAAACTAATATTATAGGTGCGAAAGCTGATCCTTTAGGCTGGAAGGCGTACTAAGTGTTTTTGCAGTACCCAATTTTATTAGGGTCACCAGTTTAATCTGATTTGGTGACTAGTATGTACACGAAATATTGCGTGTGACCTCCGAGTCCTTTCTAGTCCGGTCATGATCTAGTCTAAACTCTCTCTCAGCTATCAGTTTTCAAGTTACTGATTTCATAGGAGTTTAATAGTCTAGTCTAGAGTAGTCTATATTCCGTGTTGATGGATTAAAAATACATGGTATCACCACCCTATTCCATCCTGAGGATGTCGTAACCGCTGACAGAAAAACCTACCCACTAAAACCAACGGTGTCCTGCAACTGCCCGAAACATGGCGACGGGTTTCACTGCCCTATAGGGAGCATACTCCTTGACCCGCTTCTACTAGCAGGCCCCGCGCTTTGATGGCCTGACTCGGTAGACGATGATGATGATAATGCTTTTTGTAAAAAGCTGTGTCACATTACAAACTGCAATTAAATTTTATTTATGTGTATATCTCTTATCGTTTGTTTTATGGATTATATTGTAGAATACGTAATAAAATAACTATAAATTGCCAATGACTACATTCGAGGTATTGAAAATCTGTACATCTATACAAATAAATAAAATTGGAGTGTCCGTTTGTAATATTAAAATAACCACTTTTTACTCAGTACATAGACCAAAATAACAATTTTTGTCTGTTTGTTCGGGCTAATCTCTGGAACGGCTAGACCAATTTTGACGGGACTTTCACTGATAGGTAGCTGATGATATAAGGAGTAACTATGCACGGGTAACATCACACCCGTGCTAAGCCGAGACGGGCCGTTGGTATTCAACATAAGAGCCATTGTCTCTTCGGACATTTTGTATGACAACATCAGAAGCGTTCAGAAGGGCCGTAAATAGATATGAAAGAAGACATCGCGTGTTTTATACCACGTTATACTTCAGAGTGTTTGCCAACATAAAAATGTGCCTGTATCGCCCATAAAACTAACTTTTAATATTCCACATTTAAAGGTTTGTTTTTTATTTCTATAACTAAATGATTATCTATGACACTAGAAATATGACGGTTCTGATAGTGTTCTTTTATTTAAAGACTAGCGTACGACTCTGAGTTAAAAGGTACTAAAGAGGTAAATGTTAGGCAATACTATATTTTTAATTGTCGATATTAATATTGATCGCCTAGCAAAGAGGCCCGTTGCAAAAATATACGCAAGCGTTGTGCAATAACAGCCAAGTCTTTGCGATATTTTTTTTTATTATGAATTTAAATTTAGCTTTCGTTGAAATATAGCTTACTAGCTGCGCCCCGCGGTTTTACCCGCGTATGTGTTATTCTGATGTATAAGCTATATTATTGTAAAGTTTAATTAAAATCCATTCAGCAGTTTTTACGTGAAAAAGTAACAAACATCCATCCATCCATCCATCCATACTTACAAACTTTCGCGTTTATAATATTAGTAGGAGGACTAGTAGGATATGGACAAAAAAGCCTATCATCTATCTTTAAAATACAAAGTGGATTTAGAACACAAAGTGTCACCACCCGATTCTCTCCTGAGGGTGTCGAACGAAAGAAAATGAGAAGGCCGATAACCTAGCCGCAAGAGAAGGAAAACTTGAACCGAAACCGTGTGCCAACCCGTCTGGCCAGCGTGGCACAGTAGGCTAATTACCTTCCATGCATTGGACGAGACCTTACTCAGCAGTGGGTAATGAATGGACTGAGTAGTAGTGAAATAATCATTGAAAGGTTTTGATTGTAAGAATACTATTCCTACTCATACTAGTATCAGAATACCAGCGCTGCGGTATTTGTTCCGCATGTGTCGCAGCATCATGCTGCGATAGGAGCCTTTTTGGCCTCGCACAGGTCTATCTAATATATAAAATTCTCGTGTCACAGTTTTAGATGCCAAACTCCTCCGAAACGGCTTGACCGATTTTGATGAAATTTTGTGAGCATATTGAGTAGGTATGAGAATAGGACAACATCTATTTTTCATCCCCCTAAATTTTAAGGGGGGGGGGGGTAACAAAAAAATTGTCTATTTTTTAGAGAAAATTTTTTGCTTTTATTTTTTTAAGAATCCGCATAAAAATACAAACAACCCTAAATTTTCACCCCTCTACGATCAACCCCTATTTAATTACATGGCAAAACAACGTTTGCGATAGGAGATGTTGTATAGATAGATTGAGTCATCACGATATCTCTGGAACCATAAGACATAGAGACTTGAAAGTGGGTTGCGCGGGGGATGGTTAATTATTTGGCAAAACAACGTTTGCCGGGACAGCTAGTAGTATATAATAATTGAATTTTAAGATTCTTTTGTTTTAATTGTTTTATTATTATTTTTGGTTTTTTTTTGTCTTTTGGTTTTTCTATTATTATTATTTGGTTTTGTTCTTGTGGTTCCTGTGCGTTGCCCAAATAAATATTTCTTTCTTTCTTTCTACATGTCTACAGCTTAAGGTCTTACGAGTTTCGCAAAAGTTTGAACAGATTTATTGTTCCTTCACTTGCAGTACAAAAATCGTCTAGTAA
Organism: Clostera curtula; assembly: GCA_905475355.2. NCBI lineage: Eukaryota > Metazoa > Arthropoda > Insecta > Lepidoptera > Notodontidae > Clostera > Clostera curtula. The sequence continues at coordinate 4,339,652 of FR997806.1, read as the reverse complement.
ATATAATGTACTAGCGACCCTCCCCGGCTTCGCACGGGTGCAATGATGAACATCTAAATTTCCCTACAATATTATACATGTCGTGGATAACGATATCGTTTTATTAAGTTTCTCAATTGATTGTTAACACAGTAGTGCGGCAAACGCGGTGACGTCAGTTGTTTTGCAATGGCGGCACGTGGACAGAGTCGTAATGGGAAGTGAGGTTGGCTCGATCAGTTAGTCGACGTTGGGACACGGACCGAGACACTTCTCCGTTGCGAACCTGTCGGTTTGTCTATCTAAGTGTGTTAACTGAACATTGTTATTTATACTGTGGTTAATATTGTGAATTATAAAGTTACAAGTAATAAACCTCGTACCAAGTCAAGATGATGACGACTCTATCGCTCAGCCGTCGCTATCACCGACATCAGAAGTGGTATGTAACTCAGTCAGCCCACGTGGAGAAAACAGTGTAGTGATAATGTGTGTACTTCTGTACGCGATGGAAATAACCGATAATGGCGATTCATTGTCACTATAAAGGAGACATTAAGCTACATGAAGATTGTTCTGAACTGAAGATCACAAGCGGCAGTCATAGTGCGGCGATTAACCAAGTGGGGATCACTTGCTTTCATTGTGATGGACAAGGACACTACGCGTCTAACTGCCCTGAGCGGAGCAGCAGGAAGGCGAGCAACAGTACTGTGGTCAGCCAGGTCAAAGAATAGTGAGTGGATCTGTAGTAAGCGCACCAGCTGCAATTTTACGTCACTCCGGTGAGCAGTTTCCATTTTATTACTCGGGTATATTGTATGGTATACGAATTTACGATAGTGTGATTTTGACCGGTGTAAGAAAATATTATTCGAGGTTCTTTTGCGTGTTTACCTGTTAATTACTTGCGATACGAAGTTTAGATTGCTGTGCTTGTTTAGCTTGACGGTTCATCGGTCTGACGTCGTATTTTCGCCAGTTTATAGCAAAGTTTTCCAAGATTATGGAGCCATTGTATGCCTTGATTTGCATCGGTAAGGTAGCCTAAACGTGAGGCGATAGGACAGCAGATCCAGATTTCAAGCGATCGGGTTTTCGGTCGGCAACTGTGGAATGTCACAGCTGCGGTGGAATGGGTCACCGAGCATCAAATTGGCGGTGAAAGGCAAGGCAGCTAGTGCTGCCACTGCACACTTCAGCGTCAGGCTCTGCGGGGCCGCGGCCGCGGTCGGACTTAGTCTGTTTCAGGTGCGGCAGCGCTGGACATTTGGCAGCGAGGTGTCCACGTGGCAACAACGTGGCAACAGCGGAGGAGCTGGCGCTGCGGTAGGCGCAGGCGGTTCGGAGCGGCGCCTGCGGCGGCGGCGAGTAACGAGATACATGTGGAAGTTTGCTATGTTAGCAATCCCAGCGGTACGCTGATGAACGCTTGTGAGTCGTATCCATTTTATTCTGATTCTGGTGCAGAGTGCTCTCTCATCAAACATTGTGTTGCGCCGAAGCCAAGTGGAAAGAGTTATGAGCACCCTCAAAAATATGTTGACTGTTGTAGAAGTTAGTCCAAATATACAGTCAAGGGCGAGGTGGCTCTATGAACTATAAAGGGCGAGGTGGCCAAATATACAGTCAAGGGCGAGGTGGCTCTGTGAACTATAAAGGGCGAGGTGGCCAAATATACAGGGTTGATCACTATTGGTTCGAGCACATGGCTAAGTGCGTTCGTAAGTTTGTCTATGGTTGTATTACTTGTAAACTATCTCAATCGCAATCAGGTCGCCCACAAGCGGGACTTCATCCAATTCCTAAGATTAGTATCCCGTGGCATACTGTGCACGTTGACTTAACTGGCAAATTAAGTGGAAAAGCGATTGCAAGGAGTACGTCATAGTTTTAATTGATGCGGTCACAAAATTTGTTCCCTTGTATCATACCCTGAGAATAGATTTGGCTAGAACAATTAAATCCCTTAAATCAAGCGTCTTTAGTTGGAGCTCCAGTAAGTAATTGCAGATCTGGGACGATGCTTTGCCAACAAAGAATTCAAAGTTTTTTTGTCAGTTTCATTACGTTTGATAGCTACGGGTTCAAGTCGCGCTAATTGCCAAGTAGAAATAACAATGAGCGCGTTAAAAAGTATGCTGACCGCGGTAGAAGCGTCTGATAGGTCCCGGCATGAAGCGTTAGAAGACGTGCAATTAGTTTTGAATTCCTCTGTCCACCGTGTAATACAAGCGAGTCCACTCGAGTTTCTGATAGGACCTTTAGCTAGACCATTTAACCTATTAACTTTGAATGATTCCGGACCGGCAGTAGACATTAGTAAGAGAGCAAGCGGCCACATACATAGAAAATAGTGCCAGTTACGAAAAAGTAAAATTTGATAAAACTACAAGTTAAAGTGGTAAAGTTTGATGTTGGTAATTTAGTTTAAATTCAGAACGAAGAGAAACCAAACTAAATTAGACGCGAAATACAAGGGACCGTTAAAAATTGTGGAGTTACTTGATGGTGATCGTTATTTGCTGAAATCTTTGACCGGTAATAGAACATAAAAATACGCTCACGACTGTATAAGGAGATTCCACTAAGCAGTGTGCCCGTTGAGTTAAATTTGTCTGATGAAGATGGTGAGGAGGTTGCCTCCAACAGTAAAAAAGAACACATACCTTGGCTAGGTCGCACTACACGCACTAGTCTGTAGTCGTAACTGCAACTCTGGGAGTTGTACAGAGCGCGATGGGCAGCTAGTGGTGTGGCGGGGACCCGGGTCTCGAGAGAGACTATTTGTATGGTCCTGTGTACTGGGAGTCGTGAACTCTAGTTAAAGTGTTGGTCGTATCGCTTGGAGCGATGACGATATGGGTGACATGTGAATTGTCACTAGCTGCTGGGACAGCTGGGCCATGTGTTGTGTAATTATTACTTTAAACCTACTGTTTTAAAGTATCAGTATTGAGATTTAAAGATTATGGGCTTAGAGGAATCTTTCGTGTTAAAGTTGTTAAAATTATTTGTATGCTAACGTGATCTCTGTTAACTTGATTCTTAAGATACGATTACGGAACATTACCGTCAGGTTGGCCGAACGTGAAAATGTGCCTCAGTTGGTTATTTTGTTACAAGTACACACGAGGACGTGTGCTTCGTCAGGCTGGCCGTGTCGTGGATAACGATATCGTTTTATTAAGTTTCTCAATTGATTGTTAACACAGTAGTGCGGCAAACGCGGTGACGTCAGTTGTTTTGCAATGGCGGCACGTGGACAGAGTCGTAATGGGAAGTGAGGTTGGCTCGATCAGTTAGTCGACGTTGGGACACGGACCGAGACACTTCTCCGTTGCGAACCTGTCGGTTTGTCTATCTAAGTGTGTTAACTGAACATTGTTATTTATACTGTGGTTAATATTGTGAATTATAAAGTTACAAGTAATAAACCTCGTACCAAGTCAAGATGATGACGACTCTATCGCTCAGCCGTCGCTATCTCCGACATACATATAAACACCTACCCCTTGAATCACTCTATCTATTAAAGAAAACCGCATCAAAATCCGTTGCGTAGTTTTAAAGATTTAAGCATACATAGGGACGGACAGACGACAGCGACTTTGTTTTATACTATGTAGTGATAAGTTGCAGCCAAAAGGATATTTCACTCTATAAAAAATAATCAGTCAAAGTTATTTGCAAGTAAAAGTGCAATGAAAAATAAGTACTTTTCTCTTATTTATTTAGATCACCTTCTAGCAATTTTATCGATTGTTAGTTGAGAAATACTCAAATGTCAATCAATGATGGCGATCCCAACATAAGATGGTGACTTTTTTTTCATTCGGCATAGCATAGACAAACATTTTGACAACTACACAAAATAAGGAAAAGGATGTGTTAATTTTTTTAAAAATGATAGCCAAAAGTATTTCGCGTAGGTAGTTAAAACGTTTTATGTGTCAATTTTAATACTCGTTAAAATGAAATCTATTGGTTTGCCGATACGAGTACTTTTGACCGATACCTACTTGATACTTAGTTAAAAAGTATCGATACCAAAAGTACTTGGTATCGGAAGGAATGTATCGAGTAAGTATTTGTATTCAGTCGTATCGTTTTATCCCTAAATATGACTCATAAATATTATAGATAAAGTTTCTTTACCATCGTAAAATATTACAAACTTGTCAGAAGGTTAATTAAACATGTTGTGCAATATGTTACATTGTCCTCACATCTTAGCTTACTATAAATAAACACGAAATCAATGTAACCCAATCAGATGCTTGTAACAGAAAATATGATAAAAAGAGTGTCCATGGAGTTTCTTGCCTGTTCTTCTCCATAGGATCTACTTTTTGGAACATGCAACTAGATTCCTAACTTCACTTTTGACTTTTCAAAAACACCAGTAAATAGGTTCAATTGAAATAAATGATTTGAGTTTGAGTTTGAGTTAGATAAATGACGTAAATAAGTACGTCATTTATCTAACCTACAGGCTGTATTAGGTTTTTAATTCCTATACATAGGTACGTCAACTTAGTAAAGAATAAAAACTTCAACATTTTTATAGTTCCCATTAAACTAGGTTTCATTTAATTAAGACGAAGACTTTATTATTTTATGTACAGACACTTTGTTGCATCCTTTTATTCGATGCAGCCAAAGATGTTTATTAAGAAAATGTAATTATCCACTGCTGAGTCGGGCCTCCTCCCATCACAGGGAGGGAAATTCAAATTCAAAACTCATTTAATCTAGTTGCCTTAGAACTCTTTTGACAAGTCAAACAATAAAATAAAATTTACCATCTACCACAGGTTCGGAATGCACCTATACAGAGAAGAGCCGGCAAGAAACTCTGTAGTTGCTCTTTTTAGATCGCCATTTTTGGGTACAAGATTGGTTAAGACAGATTTGTGTGAGCAAACTCGCGCAATAGTTGAAAAGGGCCAAACATCAGCCAGATCTAGTCAACAATAGTAACCTTCTAATGCCCGAGCCAACCGACCCCCAGCAACGGCACCTATTCACAAGCTTGACGCATGCGGCAGCCATCGCCCTCCTCAACCATATGGCAGGGAAGAGAACGACCCGCCGCACGACGTCACCATTGCCATGAGTCTTACAGTGAGCATGATAACTCGAGCACCAAGGAAGTGATTATTTTAAAAAGTTATAATTATGCGTTAGAATGCTGTAGGAAAATAGCCTACTATGCCACGCTGGCCAGACCGGTTGGCACAGGGTTTCTTTTCAAGTTTTCCTTCCCTTACGGCTAGGTTATCGGCCCTCTCATTTCCTTTTGTCGGCTCTTACGACACCCTCAGGATAGAATGGGATGGTGACACTATGTAGTCTAAATCCGTCACATCATATATCCACACGGACTAACCGTAACCTACTAATCATGCTAATTCGGGACGTATGCCACTCGTTTTTGACACAAGAACTTGGCAAGAACTTTTGGATTTAGCAGATTACACTTTTACAGAGTAGCAATGAAATTTAGAGGGGCGGGAACTTCAATAGAAAGTATGTAGTACTAGCTGACCCGGCGAACTTTTTTTTCGCCTTAAAGGCAATAAATGAGTAGATTTTTTATTTTCTTAACTTCAATTTTTTATCAGGATAAATATAAATAAAAAATCTATAATTTTAATTATACTTTATTGGCCATCTATTTTAGTAACTGCACTTTTCAGTGAATCACCTTGTGACAGACGACATTTTTCGGTTTATTTATCAGGCGCATGAACAAATAACGCAGATGGTCTTCTGACCCGGAACATGCCTTGGTCTTGATCTTGGGAAATACATGAATTTTCTAGATTTAGGCCACAAACTTTCCAGGATTGGCCCTGTGATTTATTAATGGTCACGGCGAATGCACGACGGATCGGAAATAAATAAAACTGAAACGGTATATCAGTTGATATCGTCGGGATCCACGGATTAGAACTTCCTCACCTTCCAACTTTACTTTGAGTATATTCCATTGTTCATCAATTTACTTACCACCAAACGCGTTCCGTTGCACAGGTTTGGTGGTTTTGGTTTATATTTGGAAGCAAACTTAGTACGCAGCCAACCTTTAGTCGTAAATTGTGCGGTGGTAAGCCAGGCCAATCCAAGGAGTCTTTTTTTACACAGTCAATATATTTGAATTAATGCAAGTGTACCAATGATTTCATTCTGAATTATGTTAGTTACTTTATGTCATCTACATATTTATTCTTAGCCGCCAAAATTGCTCGCTCTGTCAACCATTCATTATTTTTGTGTTTGTGAGTTCGTCCTTCGATGAACAGAAATTCTGAGAAAATAAAATCAATCCACATATTTCGTTGATTTGAGGCAAGCGGTTATTAAGGCGGCAGCAGTCGATCTTGGAATTAGTGACAGTGTTTGGCAGAAATAGCCAGGCAGTAAAATAATTGCGCCTCCAAAACATCTTGAGTCTTGCGTAGGTGTTCGGTCGGATCGGATAAGTGCTTCCAATGCACGTGTATACGCTATTGTACATTCGTCCCAGATGACGATTTTCCATTTTGATAAAACTTTAGCCGCTGAGGAGTGTTTTGTAATATTACATGACATCTATTGGTCCAATGCCTGCCATCGTATCGAAACATTGCTAGATCCAAATTCAGTATTTATTCGAAATAAATACATCAACCGGTCAACTTCAAAATTTCTAATTGTCAAATTTGTCAAACTATAGACAACATAACGTTTAGCTGTCAGTGACGTTTTGTTATTCCAGCAATTGCATTTTGATATACGATGTTTTATATCACGGAACGGGATTACACACATGAACACTTTCACGTTTATAATATTAAGTATGATTTTATGAATTGTCCAACGTCTTTATATATAAAAGAAAGTCGGACATAGGATACCTGAGATTTTTATCCCGTTCCCGTAGAATGTTATATATTACGTGGTATAACAAAACGTAACTGACATTGAAATCTTATGTTGTCTATAATTAAATATGGCTGAAAATTTGACAATTATAAATTTAAATTTAACTTAATATCTCTATAAATTTACACCCAATATCTTTATAAATTGTAGCCTATGTGTTATTCTGATGTATAAGCTATATTATTATAAAGTTTCGTTAAAATCCATTCAGTCGTTTTTACGTGAAAGAGTAACAAACATCCATCCATCCATCTATCCATCCATCCATACTTACAAACTTTCACGTTTATAATATTAGTAGGATGTTCGGGGTCCTGGTATCACACACCCGGTGAAGGTGAGAAAAAGCAAGGTGAATGAACACCTAAATTTAAATCTTCTACAATAATACACTTGTGTTTTGTATCCGTGTGTGACGCATGCCACATTTAGTGATAACACAGGTTCGAACACGATAGATAGCACTCACAATCGACTGCATTTAATGCTTCATGCAACAAGTTGCATTAGCGGACTTAATGCCAATTGACATTATCTAGCAGTTGACCATAATATGATATATTTGGTAAGAGATACTAGCAATGTCAATGCAAATCTCTATGCGCCCCGGAGATCCACATAACCCGGCCAGCCTCAAAGGCCGAGTATTAACCCGGCCAGCTCTTGAGCTAGAATACGTGAGGATTTTGGCGAAAAAAATAGACAGGTCCTTTGCATCATGGGTTCGATTCCGGGGTGGGACAAGTGTCTTTATGTGTTTCTTTTAATTATAGACATGTAGGATATATAATCGGTGTCGATAGGGTTTTTAATAAGCAAGCTATTATAATTACACGGTTTTCAGATGATACTCAGTTAACATTGAAATATCATAAAATAAACGTTTGTCTACGTAAATAAGTGGAGCGATAAAATGCGCCTACTTTATCGGACGCATCATGTCAAGTGTGTTTGACAGTTGACAGCTGTCATAATTCCCGCGCAAATGTAAACATGCTTGTCTATCGCGGACAGTAGATACGGTTACTAACCTGGCTATTAAGTTTATTTGTGGTTGGAATTGTTGTTGTGGTTTATGTGACAATTATTTTATAACACATTCTCCACCCAACCAATAACATTTATTATATGTTTAATAACTAAAATAAAAATATATTGTGTAGAAAACTAATTTGTGTTGTAATAATATCTAGGGCGTACCGATAATATAAACTCTATACTTTAATAGGCAAGGTCCAAATTGTTATTGAGGCCGTTGTGCGTTTAATTATTCCATGCTTTTCCCGGTAAATGGGTTACCTTAACTATAAAACGGTTTAACATCTCTGCTATGAGATAAACTCGGTAATTTTGAATTCGTCGTTTAGATGGCTATTAGAAAGGTGTTTAAGTTGATAACTGTTTTGTGACAATATTTTTAAAAAGAATTTCTATGTTCTGTACATCAGACCAAAGGGCCTAGTGACTTTCGGAACGTAGGCTTTGCTAGCATAAAATGAAGACAGATCGAGTCAATCTCATGCATTTGTTTTTCTATTCTATCAAAGAGTGCGATACGAAAGCTATGTGATCATAGACCCAGATACTGACTTGAAGTTCCATTTTATCGAATACCGGCTTTGTTTGTCTAGGGGTCGGATGCGCCGCCTTTGGATCACGGGGTCCGGGGTTAAATTCCGGGCAATTGTCTATGTGCAAGTGCAAGGCAAGTGTCCACTTGTCCACAGACCTTTGCAGACCTGGGCACCTGGACAGACACCAGAGGCACTTGTTCTGAGTCTGGGTATCATTTGTGTTCGTGAATTTCATGTTTGTAAACTGCCCCCTCGATACGGGTAATATCTAGGGCAGGAGTTTCGATTTATTTTAAAGAAAATGCCACTTGGGTAGATGCAAATGAATTGTGCCCGTTGGTGACAGATTTGGAATACATAGTGTCACCCACCACCATTCCATCTTGAGGGTATCGTATAATCCGACAAAAGGAAACGACAAGGTCGGTAACCTAGCCCCAAGAGAACGAAACGTGATACCAATGTGTCTTCAGAGTGGCACAGTCGGCTACTTACCGTCCACTGGAGGAGGCCCCCCTCAACGGTGGGTCATCTATGGCCTCAGTAGTAGTATCGTCCATTAGTCGACACCATCACAGTTGGAGGTGACAATATATTTCTAAATCTGTCACCACACGAACAATACTAGTGCGGCATATAAAGCATCATAGCGCCGTGATTTATCATCGCGTGCTTGGCGCAGATAGGGAGGGCTGCGTTTTATAGGTTTAGGGTGAACACCTTCTTGCCGGATTTTCTTTCAAAGGACATGCCATGGAATAATTGGAACCATTTTTTAAATCGCGGCGAACCCTTGCGCCTGGAAGTAATGTAGCATTGAATGATTTGTGCATCCGTGTGCTGACAGATTTAGGATATATATTTTCACCGCCCTATTCTATACCGAGGATGTCGTGTGTGCCGACAAAAGAAAAAAGTAAGGCCGACAAGATGTGCCCTGTGCCAACTCGTCTGGCTGGCGTGGCACAGTGTTAAGGAGGCCAGACTCTGCAATGGGCCAAGTATTCGCCGAGTAGTAGTAGTAGAATGATTTGGAGTAGTTGTTGGCGCAGTGCTTGAGCGATCGACTGCTGCGCAGCATGTCGCGGGTTCGATTCTCGCGACATGCTGACGACCTACAAGTATTTGTTCCGGGTCTGGGTGTTTTCTATCTATAATATGTATGTTTTTACAAAAAAAATATGTATATAAGTAGTTTATCATCCATCTCGTTACCATAACACAAGCATTAAGTTGCTTAGCTTGGGACGAGATGGCGCTGTGTGAAATGTCCAAGGATATTTATTTATTTGGATTTATAATACGGTGTTACAACTTTTTAAAGTTTGTAAATTAAGTTTTGAAATTACATGACCACTGATTATGGTAGCACTTGCCACTATGCCCACTTGCGTACTATGTACTAGTAGTATTAATCAAAAAGGATATTTTTTGTTGGGAAATTAGTCATTGGTGCTATATCGCTAGACGGCTTCGTATCAATTTCTAAATAAAGCTTTTTTCGAACTTTAATTTACCTTAGTCACCTCATGAGAAGCTCGCAACATTCAGAATGAACTCTGCAATATTGGACATTAGACCCATTGTCATTTAAACGTTGTGGTTAACTCTCTCTATCCATTGTTTTTTCTTTACTATACGCAGGGTGTGAAAAAATAGTCTGTGCAAGCTTTTAGGAAAAGTAAAAATATTTTTCTTTAAATGTTGTACATTATCTGGTGGCGTAGTAAGTCAGAACCAAAGAATAACAATAACGATTGATAATTATTACATTGTTGTACTTTTTATAAAAATATATGTATCAATAGGATAATGAAGAATACATAATTATGATTGATAATAAAAACGATTGCTGGTTCATTAGTTTTCACTGGAATCCCTGTTATGTAGTAAAACTCTCGTTTAAAAGATCGAGTCAAGAGACACATAAGTTTTAAACACGAACTGGTCCTTTTGATTAGCTGTATACCCTGACTTGGGACGGCTTTAGGGGTTTTGTTAAACCATGTTTAAGTATTATGTTTAGCCTATGTTCTGTGCATGCGTAGTTATGGGCTAAATAAATGTCATTATTTCCTCCATTATCCCTTCATAACACATTGATGCTGCCTACTACCGAAGTTGTAATAGGCTGATACAAGCTGTGATTTACGATCTAAATTAATTCTCGGCGCTTGCAAATACTAGTTAACACACAAGATATTACGCGCTACCGATCCAGCGAATGAATCATGTGCGCGGAGGTAAATCTGTCCGCCTATATCCTTAAGTTATGGCTGAGTTAATTTAATTAAGAAATTCACTCGCCTTTCTTCGAAGGAAATTTGGAATAAGGCAAGAGAGATTTATTTTTTCTTTTATTGAATATCACTAAACTTACTCACTTTTGCGTGAAAACATACGCTTTTTGCATCAAATAAAAGGCATTACTATTAAAATTACTGTCAAATACCTAATTTGTTGACGAATACATTCACTACAAAATGATCAAAAATATCGTAGATGTGCCTCGTAGCCGCGAACCAAATGAATGAGTAAATTTTACAAATGTTTTATATCAAAGGTTATTTACTTGTATGTGCATCATATGTATAAAAATCGACGTATGTCAGTATCAAGTAATTCTGTGCGCGATAAGTCCCGATAAGTTTTTAATTAAATGTGGCCACAATTTCGAAAATTACCCTGTATATAGTTATGTGTCAAATACACGGTATTTTATGACTTGCTTTTTTTGCCCTGAAACATCGCTTATTCTCCCCTCCCTCTTTTGTTCTCCTTCAGGTGTCAATCATATTCTTTGTAAAATCCAACTGCTAAATAACCAAAGTTGATAACTTTAAGGAAACCCTACAATAAATGTAGAAAGCAGCTAATAGCTTGGTAACGACTGAATTGATTTTGATAAAAATTGTCTATGAAACACCTCTAGAAACCCTAAGAAAACTGAATAATAATCGATCCATTTGTTTAGAATTTAAAAATCACTTATTCTAATGTGCTCTATACACAATTCGGGTTACGAATCCGTTAAATAGACACATCAAACGCCATACGATATGCCATACTAATTAGTTATCTCGATTTTTATCGATTAAAAGTTAAATTGATATCATTTAAAAGTGTCCCTTTCGTTGTAATAATCTCAATTACAGGAAATAACTTCGTGACGGTTCTGATTGTTTTATTTTATTTTATTCCCAACATTTTAGACATTTTGCAGTGTCCGTGGTCGCGGGACGACTGGATGGCGGTTATTCCTGCAATGTGCAAAGATCGTGAAAACCGACCGACGATCGACGATAAGACCTGTAACTATCTGGAAATGATACAATTGGCTATCGTTCCGTATATAAACCTGTCAAATAAAATACGGTCTTAACAATTCAATTGAGTAACACCAATTCGCAATGACGTCAATAATCGTTTGTTTCGATAATAATTTTCAGCACTCGAGTAATGTTCGTAATTGATCAATATTCCGAGTGCTGAGATCTGGAGCCAGTCATGCATTGTTGTGCCACAGACTCATGTAATATTTTTTATAATGTACATGATTTTAGTAATTTTTTTTATAAAAGAGGGATGCGAATGAGCATCTTTGTCACCTGGTGGCAAGTGATCACCGCTACACTTGAAACACCGGAGGATCCTGGATGGATCCGTAGGCTGTGCTGGACTTTAAAAAGGAAAGCATGACGCTGTCAAAACCATGCTTGATGAACCTCTGGTAATCTTACTCACGCGTACTTATCTAAATATATATAACTCAAAGGTGACTGACTGACATAGTGATCTATCAACGCACAGCCCAAACCACTGGACGGATCAGGCTGAAATTTGGCATGCAGGTAGATGATATGACGTAGGCGTCCGCTAAGAAAGGATTTTGATTAATTCAACCATCAACGAAAGTTTGTATGAAAATTTGTCAATTTAAACAAAATTTTCGAATTTTTTAAATTTGAATTTAAACTTCTTAACGCGAGCGAAGCCGCGTGCAAATGCTAGTAAAATATAATACCGTTATTATTAAAAAATATATTACGCAACGTTACATTGAGTCCACTTTTGAGTCGGGCCTCCTCCAGATTCTGGAGGGTAAAAGTCTACTGTGCCACGCTGGCCAAACAGGGTTTCATATCAAGTTTTCCTTTCGTCGCCTCTTAGTCTTACGACACCCTCAGGATGGTAATGGGGTGGTGACACAATTTATTTCATCTACTGTTTTATAATGCACTGTAGGTTGGACAACTTCATACAACCTGTCTAAGGGATTGTAAGCACCTGCGTCTTAATGCACCCGAGGGGGCCTAAGAGACCGTTTGAAGTGCGTTCATTTCACACACGTCGGGGGATTGACGTGGCATCATTACGGACATGTGGGGTGATGGGTTTGTGAGGAAAATTCGGATGTTTTAATGCCTAATGCGGTATATTGTACCCCGCAGCGTTTCAAGCGCTAACAAAGACATACGTGGGTGGTTGCATAATGATGTGTTTTAGGGTTCTTTTTCTACATTGCGTTTTTCTCAATTTAATCGGTGTTAAATAAAATAAATATCCTTGGACATTTCACACAACGCCATCTCGTCCCAAGCTAAGCAACTTAATGCTTGTGTTATCGTAACGAGATGGATGATAAACTACTTATATACTTTTTTTTTGTAAATATATACATATTACAGTACGTACAAATATTTCTTCCGTGCGGGAATCGAACCCGCGAATAGACTGGCCACTGAAAGTCACGTAAAAGTATTCATTTTATAAAAACAATCTATCCGTTTTCTCTCTACTAACATCGTGCGTCGTCAGATCTGTGAGGATAGCAGCGATTGGCGGATTTATGTGTCCTTTAAATCACAATGGGAGTCAGGTATTTTAATATTTAGATAATCCGGCGAACATTCAATCGAATCAGCCTTACTCGGCAGATCAAACTATCCGCTAGACAGCTAAGCTATTTTATTGATTATATTATTGATTACTAGCGACTCGCCCTGGCTTCGCACGGGAGCACGTATTATACATATAAACCTTCCTCTTGAATCACTCTATATAATACCAAACAACCGCCTCAAAATCCGTTGCGTAGTTTTTAAGATTTAAGCATACATAGGGACGGACAGACGACAGCGACTTTGTTTAATACTATGTAGTGATTACTATTATTATTCAATCTAATTGTTATTTATATATTAAATTGTACTTTTTTTTATTGTTAACTAGCGACCCGGCCCGGCTTCGCCCGGATGCAGTTATGCATGTATTAAACATATAAACCTTCCGCTTGAAACAATCTATCTATTAAGAAAAACTGCATCAAAGTCCGTTGCGTAGTTTTAAAGATTTAAGCATACATAGGGACGGACAGACGACAGCGACTTTGTTTTATACTATGTAGTGACTACTTATTTTGTGTCTTGTTATTAGTACCGAATAAATGATTATCTTATCTTATCATTTAATCATGCTCATTAGAGCTCTTTTCATTAGTCAAACAATAATATTAAATTTCAAATTTTTCATTGAAAATAGAAAAAAAACCGCCGGTTCCGTTGCAGCTCTACAGAAACGAGCCGGTAAGAAACGATGTAGTTGTTTTTTTAGATCGCGATTTTTAAGCCTATGACCCGGATAAGACCAGATTTGTGAGAGTAAATAGTCGCAAAGGGCCAAACGTCAGCCCAGAATGGAAGTGAAAATTCTTTTTGATCTATGCGTTGGTGCCGCCATTGGATCATGGGTTCCCGGTTCGAATCCAGGGTTGGCAAGTGTCTTTGTATAAACCAGTATTTGTGTTCATGTTAAACTGCCCCTGCGGAAATGTAGCTGCTTACGAAATTTGTTATAAGACTAAAAAAGTTATAAGAAGCTGCAAATTTTAAGGCCGAAGTTTGGATTTTATAACCGTAGCGCTATCAAATGGAACGTGTTTATTCTGAAGTGTACTCGTAAATTTGCTGTAAAGAGTTTCTTTGTGATCCTATTGAATTTCACAATCTCAGGTTATTGGCATTGTCAAATTTTCGTATCATATACCGACTGTGAACTCATGTAAGATGATTCAGTTTTAGCCTATCGGCAACGTTTTTATGGAAGAGTATTTTATTAAAGTTTAAACAAAATTGTGTTTTCATAAAGAGTGTATAAGCATCATTTTACTCAAAGATAGAATAAATCCCCATAGCTATAACGAAATGATCGATAGTACTAGTGATATAGATACTGTCAGCACAATTTCAGGAAGAAATACGGAAATTCTTTTTCTTACAATGTTGATCATTGATATCTCTCTCACACACATTTGCTGACAGAAAAGCATTTTAAACTCAGAACTGCTTTATTTATTAGCTCTATGCTCTTACTTCGAATGGCTATAGAGTTTTTGTTACACATGATGTTATGCATAACATCCTGTATAATTTTGTACTAAATTAAATTCCTGTAATATTGACACACCAATTTACCACATTTAAACATCTACGTATAGAATTTGAACTACTATTTTTTATCATTCCTATCAAAAGGTCTCAAACCCCACGTAAGCAGTGTTTTTGATATATAGATTCCGTTGTAACGTTTTTTTTTACTAAACAAAACAGCTAAACTAAATTGCTCGTCGTTAACGCGGCGTACTCTCAGATATAGCGTGTAAATAGTAAATGACAATAAGAACTGACTTAGAGGGGAGAATTGAGCTCTCAGTAGGCACTTGTAGCTGTTGTGACCACAATATTGAGCGAGAGTGCCAGATGGGCTTCGTCATTATCATAATTCCAGCCAAAACAAGTATCTAAGTTTTAAGAGGGTAGGTATTCATATTTTTCAAAACATGCTGTATTAGGTTTTAAGCGTTGGGTTTATAATAGTCCAAAATATTCCCATGATCTATCTTCATCTTCTCTAACTTCTTCTTCTTCTTATAAATAAAAATGGATTCCTGTTCGTTAGTTTCGCTAAAACTCGAGAAGGGCTGGACCGATTTGGCTGATTTAGGTCTTGAAATATTCGTAGAAGTCCAGGGAAGGTTTAAAAGGTGTGAAAAGTTTAAGTCTTTTATTGATAGATTAAGGCTGCCGGGTCAGCTAGTTGAAGATAAATAAAAAGGAAATGAAAGACTGGTTATAAATTTGATATGCCTCTGGCATTATAGCTCATGGGGTAAGTACCAAAATTCTGTCACCACCCCATTCCCTCATGAGGGTGCCTTAAGTCGACAAAAGGAAATGATAAAGCCGCAACAGAAGGAAAACAGGTACAGTAGGCTTATTACTCTCCATGTGATTGAAGAACGCCCGACTCGGCAGTGGGTCATTTATGTTCTGAGTAGTAGTAAAGATTGCATCTAGTCGGATTTACGACCATTACTTTTTTATTTTTTTTTTGTTGCCCGGGTTAAAATCCTTTATGGACTATCCCCGTCGGTCCCGGGGAGCACCGACGAGGGGAGTGTGGGACTCTCCTCCGAAAAGGCATACCCACTAAACCCTGGGGTGCTACCTATCGCGCGTCCATGTTTGTGGTGGGAAATTCCTAGACGGAGCGTGACACCTGGTCCCAATAGAGCCAGCCACCCTTGCAATACATCAGAGTATGTGCTGTGACGGCTTAGCCCGCCCACGTGGGGCTGGGGTCTATTGTATGTCTTTACTGATACGTATTATAAAGATATTAATAGAAACATTATTGCTTTGTAACCGACTTCAAAGCGGAGGTTCTTAATTTGATTGGTATTTTTTAATGTATCTATACCGATTACTCAGGGTGGAATGGGGTAGTCTAGTATTCTCCAATATAATTTAATATGATAACTGTAAACTAAAGAAGACAGATATCCCACATTATGTAGCAGTGGGCAGGGCAGCTCGCAGGACAGACGCCCGATGGGGCCGAGTGAAAGCTCAGTGCTGGTAGGCCTCCCACACGGTGGAGCGATGATCTGGTTAAGGTCGCCGGAAAAGAATGGATGCGGGAGGCCCGGGACCTTTGTGGAGATCCTTGGAGGAGGCCTATGTGCAGCATTCGACGTCTTTTGGCTGAAATGATGATGAAAGAAAACGCTGTCAAGCATTGCATACAGTATTGATTTTGTTGTTAGTCGCACTCAAGTCAATTAACATTCGTTGCTCTTCATCCGCCTGCAATAATCTTCTTTACTGGAATAATTTTGTCGTTTAGGCGCCATTTATTGGATTTCCGGGCCGGCTACACAGTAACGAGTTGATATTTGTGATAAATTTTTATCTGCCCTTTATCGCGGTCCTTAGTTTTTATTGTTCGGCTAATTTACGTTGTGGTATTTTGACTTTTTTGGGGCGTCTCGTATTTTTTAATGCACCGTTGTGGACATAATTACAAATAGACTTTTAAATAATTAAAGCAATGCTATCTGGTGGAAACATTTTGTACGCGGTTGTTAATCATTTTAAAATGTCTACCTTTTCTTACATTACATGACATGTTTATATTATATTAGTCCGTGTGGTGAAACACTTAGAATACAAAGTGTCGCCATTCCATTTCATTCTGAGGGTGTCGTAAGAGCCGACAAAAGGACTGGCCGAAAACCTAGCCGCAAGAAAAGCAAAACTTGATAGAAAACCAACCCGTCTAGCCAGCGTGCCATAGTAGATTAATTAATTACCCTATATGTAGTTGGAGGAGCCCCAACTTAAGGTGGATGCTCCAGGGTAGCCCGCGCAATTCAAATTTTCTTACGTTTTTTGCAATTTGCAGGTCAGTGCTAGCAAATGTTCATCATCATACAACCTAGCACTGCCCTGCAAATTGCATAAAAACGTAAGAAAATTTGAATTTCGCGGGCTACCCTGGAGCATCCACCTTAACAGTGGGCCATTTACGGGCTGATAACTAGTAGTAAGTTAGATATCCGTCAAAAAGCCCCTAGATTATGGGGATCTATATAATGATAAATGTAAAATAAAGGCATTAAAAGGCAACCGACAAAGCTCGGCAAGTGTGTATTAATTAAAAGTAACAACTTCTTTAATTAAGAATAACCACTTCTTAATTACACGCGACCAGTTAACGACTATTAACTGGATCCAGGGAAATTTGAATAACATGACTTATACGTAAGTTATTGTATTGAACGCTTTCTAATGAACAAGGCATGTACGTCTGTGTGAGTTATGGTTTAATTTGAAAATGGGTTTATCCGACGAGATTATGTAACTATTTAATCCATGTGATAACTATAGAATACATGGTGTCATCAGCCTATATAATAGTTTCGCCGACTGGCTGAAGTGGTTCTGAATTTGGTTGTAATTTTTAATTTCGTTTTATAACTTCGTTATTTATAAACTGATTTGGAAATCCTTTCGTTATTCGAATGGTTTAGATGCTAACTTAAATTGACACTTATGTTAATATGGATAGGTATCACTTGGACGATGACTTCAAATGTTTGTATGCTGATTCATTTTTGGTTTCTTTTTTAAAGTCAAAATTTATTTTTATTAATGTTTTTATAAATACCATTATCAACTTACGGCCCCTGTCCCACACTAGGTGGTAGTCTCCACACACACCTATCAGTCGTCATACCTACATTCACACCTTT
Source organism: Clostera curtula (assembly GCA_905475355.2). Taxonomy (NCBI): domain Eukaryota; kingdom Metazoa; phylum Arthropoda; class Insecta; order Lepidoptera; family Notodontidae; genus Clostera; species Clostera curtula. The sequence continues at coordinate 4,321,577 of FR997806.1, read as the reverse complement.
CATACACAATTCCTCACTCCTACGATCTTTCATCTCCCATGATCGCTCACAATCTTTGATTCATCACGACTTTGATACAAGCATAGCAACCTTTTTGCTCTCAGTTAAATTAAGGGATTTTTTTTGGCGCTGCGGAAATGCTTTTGCATACCACCGCCCCTCGGCGGAGAGGTCGGTGGTTATGTGGGACTCCGACAAGGGTCGTCTACCCAAGAGTCGTCTAACTAAAACCCCAGCAGTATACTCTCACACGGCGCGCTTGGGGCGCCACAGGTTCGCGTAAAAATTAAAAAAAGCCTGTCTCAACATGGGCTGAACATCTCTTGGATAATGTTGACAAAGCTTCTGCAATTCAGGTGTTTCTGTTCGCAGGAAACTCGCTTACTGTGCCATCATAGGTATCGAGGTTCCCATCACATAAGGCTGCATTTTTGCCTAGCCAGCTTATTTACAGTACATCACCTACCTACTAGATAGGTTGGTTCCGTGTTGTGATGGATTTAGAATACCCAGTGTCACCACCCCATTTCATCCTGGGGGTGTCGTAAGAGCCGACAAAATTAAATGACAAGCCTGAAAACCTACCCCGGGTTCGGCCAGCGTGGCACAGTAGGCTAATTTCCCTCCCTGTAAAGGGAGGAGGCCTGATTCGGCAGTCGGTCATATATGGGCTGAGTGGAGTAGTAGATAGGTTGGTGACGCTTTGTATTTTTTATCTGTCACCACAAGGTCCTGAGTTTCCCGCATCCATTGAACACTTATTTCAAAGATTTAACAGACACTTTCATAAAGAAATTGAACAGCTTACAATATTGAACAGTGGATATAAGGAGCCAAATAAGCTGTACACCGGCCTTCGTCTAGGCCGCAGCTTGTTATCATTAACGAGATAAAGGCGAAAATCTTTCCATGCGATCGACATAATCGGTCCCTTAATCGACTTTCGAATCGGATGAAATCGAGCAACGTCGTTATAGCATTTCTATTACTCTAGGTTATAGAATACGGGGTTGTAGATGTGGGATAGTACATCGGGGAGATGTTTAGTACACTACTCAGCCTATAAATAACCACTGCTGATTGGGGATTCTTCTCATCACAAGGAGGGCAATAAGCCTACTGTGCCACGCTGGCCAGATGGATTGGCACAGGGTTTCGTATCAAGTTTACCTTCTCTTGCAGCTAGGTTATCAATATATATATATTTATATATATCCTTGGACATTTCACACAACGCCATCTCGTCCCAAGCTAAGCAACTTAATGCTTGTGTTATGGTAACGAGATGGATGATAAACTACTTATATACATTTTTTTTTGTAAATACATACATATTATAGATAGAAATGACACCCAGTCTCCGAGCCAGTGCCTCTGGTTTAGACAAAGACACTTGCCCGACCCCGGAATCGAACCCGGGACCCGTTGATCCAAAGGCGGCACATCTAACCACTAGACCAACGAGGCAGTCAGAGGATTGGCACAGGGTTTCGTATCAAGTTTACCTTCTCTTGCAACTAGGTTATCAGCCTTGTTATTTCCTTATACCGGCTCTTACGATACCCTCAGGGTGGAAAGGATCACTATGTATCCTTAATCCGTCACTATACAGACATCCCTCATATTATTTAGACCTTCATTAAACCTGACTCCCACACACTCCGCACCAGGGCTCTCTGAGTCGGTGCGAATAGTCCATCAAGGAAAGTTTCTGATCACTTGCGTAGAGAATATATGGAGCTTAATGGAAAGCAAAGGGCAATGCGAGATCGAAGCAGGAATGAGGAGATACGCAGGAAAACCAGGGTCACCGACATAGCCCACAGGATTGCCAAACTTAAGTGGCAGTGGGCAGGGCACATAGCGCGCAGGGCCGACGCCCGATGGGGCAGAAAAGTCCTGGAATGGCGACCGCGTTCCGGAAAGCACAGTGCTGGTAGGCCTCCCACACGGTGGACCGATGACCTGATTAAGGTCGCAGGAAAACGATGGAAGCGGGCGGCCCAGGACCGGCCTTTGTGGAAATCTATGGGGGAGGCCTATGTCCAGCAGTGGACGTCTTTTGGCTGAAATGATGATGATGAATGGTAAGCAATAACAAATATGTCCCTGATTTATATCAAGTTTTGTTCGCAATATTGTTGTGTCAAACAATATTGTTTGACTCTGGCGTTCCTTTAGTCACATTTGACGACACCCTCTGTATGGATTGGGTAGGTGATATTGGAGAGACAAGTTCCCAGATTGATATAATAGGTAAGCTACCTATTATATCAATCTGGGATCGGTATATTTTTTGCTAATAAAAAAACGCCATCTCATGCCGCATAAAAATAACCAATTACTGGAAAACGTGTTTCCCTTAAATAACAAACAAAATTAAAAAGGCTTTAATTTCAAAAATCCATCCATTCTGAAACTTTTTTTGTAAAACCGTCCCGCAAAGCACCTCTAATTGGCTAGAGGGCGTCCATCGATTATACACAAGTCTGTTTGGAGAGCAGTCTAACTGGGGATTAATTAAGATAAAACGTTTCGAGGTGCTTAAGCTAACAATTGTTTAATACATACCTATGGCTTTTCTTTGCTGAAAGAATCAAATTTTTCTTATTTACCTGTAGAAACTTAGCTATTTTCGATTGAATATTGTCTTATTTTGGTGATGTGACACAACTGCTTCTACATACGTGGTATCAAACATAGATTTTTTACGGTAAATTTAAAATAATAAAGAGTACATTTTCGAAGTATCTTTCAAAAACACCTATCATTTATTTCCTAATGTGACCAAATCTGCTACATACCAATGGAAATCGTTAGACAACAATCTTACTTACTCGTAATAAGTCAATAATTTAAATTCTGTTTTTTTTTATGTATACAAACATTTTCGTCTATTCTGTCCTTATTCTAACCAGAAAATCAAAACATCGCTCAGAGAGCAGTATCTATAGGCAGTCGCGAGTCATTTTTCATGAAAGTGATTTTGGATAGGTACATTATGTCACCACCCCATTGCGGACTGAGGCTGGCCTTTAGAATGACAAAAATATTGAAATAGTTATTTGCGAACGCATCACTAAACATAATCCATATATTTATTTAGTGCTTGAATGGCCAAATAATTCTTACTAACCATTTCAATATTATTTTTAGCAAATAATAAATAATGCCTATTACTTTATTTACCAACGCGTACCGTACTATTTTATTCACAAAATTATGACTTAATAATTTGTCAAGGATCATAAAAGCGGAACGCGGGCAGGATAATGTGCGGTTTTCTGATTTATACAGTTATTATAACTTTATTTTGTTTAGTGACGTGTCGAAGGGTTTGCACCGAATAAGTTTAGCCGAATACTAAGTAATATTCGACCCAAGTACAAGCTTAAAAACGATCACGTTAATAGATATACTTACTGAATAATAAAATAAAATTGGCATTCATTAGTCTGTTTAATTTTCACGAAAACGACCGATTAAGTAAAGTATTTAGTTCATCAACTTGATAGTTTCTATTCTACTTTATAATTATATGTTTTAAGCTCTTCATATCTACTACTCAGTCAATCGTAGTCTCCACTGTCGGTCTCCTCCAGTTACACGGAGGTTAATTACCCTGGTCAGAAGGATCGACACAGTATCAAGATTTTTGTATCCTTGTTATTTTTGACCTTGTTATTTTGGAGATGTCTTGATCCAACGTATCGAACGCGTTAGAAGCGCGAGTTCGGCTGGAGTAGAATAAATTACGGATATTCCAGCGACCTAATGTTCGGCTCGTCCCTATTTTTGTGCAACGGTCGTTACTTTCAGATGGTGCATGGCAATGATATATTGACGAAATTAATTTATTATAGTCTTCAATAAATAAAAATTTAATATGCTCCAGTGAAAGTTGGTGAATTATAGCTGCGTATCGACCTGAATTGTGGGGAATAAAGTTATTTTATATGTGTTGTAGTATTAAATCGATTTTCGGAGTTCTAATAATACAAAACTAGCGCCGCATGTTGATTTGCCCTTACTTTGTTAACTTTTAAAGGGATTACTGTGTTATATAAACATATAAAATTGTCGGTTTAGGTCCGTAAATTAAATATTAAAGAATACTTAATATGAATCAATTTAATATCAGCGATAAAATCCAGAACAATTACTTTTACGATGTTTGTTCGGTTTGTGTATCACGCAATATTTACTGCGGTAAATTTGATGCAATATTATAAAACTACTACTACTACTGATGACTTATGGAACAGATCGTGGTCGCTCACTATGGGCTCCATCAGAAGGCTCAAAGTCACCCAAAGGGCACCTCTCCATTGCTATGCTCGGAGTTTCCCTGCGAGATCGAATCAGAAATGAGGAGATACGCAGGAAAACCAGGGTCACCGACATAGCCCACCGGATTGCCAAACTTAAGTGGCAGTGGGCAGGGCACATAGCTCGCAGGACCGACGCCCGATGGGGCAGAAAAGTCCTCGAGTGGCGACCGCGTTCCGGAAGGCGCACTGCTAGTAGGCCGCCCACACGGTGGACCGACGACCTGGTTAAGGTCGCCGGAAAGCAGTGGATGCGGGCGGCCCAGGACCGGCCTTTGTGCAGATCCTTGGGGGAGGCCTATGTCCAGCAGTGGACGTCTATTGGCTGAAATGATGAATGATGACTATTACTACTCAGCCCATAGGTGACCCAATAATGAGTCGTGCCTCCAGTTACATCGAGGATAATGAACCTTCTGTGCCCCGCCACCAGACGGGTTGGAACAGGGTTTTATTGAAAGTCTTTCTTCTCATGCACCTCGATTTTCCTAGCCATTCCTTTTGGTCTGCTCTTACCTCACACCCTTAGGATGGAATGGGGTGGCGAAACTATGTACTCTAACTCCGTCACCACACGGGCGAATAAAACATTGAACACGTGAACTATACCACAATGCCATTGCATTACTGCAATGCAAATGCAGAACGATTGTTTCTAGAACACACGAGACATAATTATTTCTTTTTTTCAGGTAAGTCCTGGCAATCTGTTCTTAACTATGGCCCTGGGGTTTCATAGTTTACATGAAAGATGACAAGAACAGAGAATGAATTTACGAGAGGCCACCGTTCAGACGTGAGCTGTAGACTGGGGAAGAATCAGAATTATTCAGACAAATAATATCATTGATATCTTTAAGGTAAGTGAGCTCTATCAGAAAAACATGGCGGCTGCAACAAGGTTGATAATTTAAAAAAAGGAACTACATATTTTATTGCCTGCTCTTCTCTGTACAGCAGCATTCCGAACCTGTGGTAGTTGCAGCATGGATGTGGGTAGACGCAAGGGTTGTGGGAGATCAAAAGAGATGGATGGATTGTAAGAATGAGGAATTGTGTATGAAAGGTGTGAATAGAATAGAATAGTTAAGACGGATGATAGGTGTGTATGGAGACTACCACCTAGCGTGGGCCGTAAATGATATAGTTAATTTTAAATAAGACGATTTATAAGTGTTTTGTGGTAAAACCTACATACATAAAGCTCCTTTCGAGTTTGAGTTGAAGCGACACAAATTCCCTCGAGCGCCATGACCATTTTACTTTCGATATCTTGACTGATGACTGGCCGTTGGAGGCAATGCGGGTTATATGGGACTGCGGGACAAAGATAGAAATTAGCGCACCGAGCTATTCAGTAAAACCAACGGTGATCCTCGATGCCCGCTCCATGGCAACTGGTTTCACCCCGAAGAGGAGGAGACACATTGAGATGTGGAGCATGTTCCGCTATACGGGCGCTTCCCTATTGGAATATAAGAAGAGATTTAAATACCACACGTATACTATTGCTAGCGGCACGTATCTTTAGCGCTGAGCAAGCGATGAATCTCTTTCTCGCATAGGGCAAGGGTGGGGTGAGTGAGAGAGAGGTACCCCTCGCTCAGCGCTAAAGATACGTGCCGCTAGTAATACTACTTACTATTCATGCCCATAAATGACCCTACTTAGTCGGGGCTCCTCCAATCACATGGAGGGTAATTAGCTTCTGTGCCACGCTGGCCAGACAGGTTGGCTCAGGGCTTCCTTCTCCTGCGGCTAGGTTTTCGAACTTGGCATTTATTTTTGTTGGCTCTTACGACACCCTCAGGAGGGAATGTGGTGGTGACACTGTGTATTCCAAATTTGTTACCACACGTTATGCTATATTATGTATAATATATATGTTAGTAACGCTTGGCATTGAAGCGGAGGCGGTTTCGACGAGTGAAGCCATTTTAAATAAGCCTTAAGTCGTTTTTCCTATTTGGTCTTGTGTCGCGAGTTTCTTTAAAAAATTAATTTACGGGCGTAACCGTATATATGTTTGTTGCGTTACTCAGTGAATGAAACTTCTGTAACTCCGTGATTACTTTGTAATAAATCGCTCGTGAGACGTAATTAGTGCGCCATTCAATTAAGAGACTGCGGCGGGGAGACGAAGATATCAACCTTTTTAGGGTGTCCACAATAATGGAAATTACGGGATTGTACTAATATATACTTCACTTCACTTCACTCCTTAGATTAATGGCTTGTCCTTGGCTTCCTTTATATGTCATGTACATGGGAGTATAGAGCTAATTAAAATAAGATGAAAACAAAAAACATTTAAACACATAAGTACTTATGTGTTTGAATGTTTTTTTTTTTCATCTTGAGTGACATGTTGTCGTTTTTCTTTTCCTTTCTCTTTTTCTTTGTTGACTTTTCGAGTTATGATACTTTTGTCCACGTGATCAAAATTTCGAGGCGAAAACGGTTTTTTCTGAAATTTAATAAGTTTACGTATTATTTCGTAATAACTTTACGTATTATACTATTAAATAAATGTGTTTTGTATAGAAAACTAGCTGTACCCTGCGCGCGCTGCTACGCCATGAAAGACATTACACAAATGGTCATCCTTTTTGTTCAGTAACCTTCCTGGGTTCATGCACAACACTTGCTTAATTTACCATTTTAAAAAGGACATACAGACAAACATTCATTTTTATAAAGAATAAGAAGATGCGATAGTTATTGTGCATTAAGTAATATTTTAAACGTATAGTTCTAATAGCTAGCCTTGAGAATTACAAAAATAATTACTAAAATTTCTTAAACTAAATAATGGCAAGGTTATTTTGTCCATATTCTTAGCTTATTCGGTAAGAACATTGTAAAGAAACAAGAACTCATTCAATCCCAAAATGGCAGCTTCAGACATGGCAACCCTACATTTCGAAATAAAACTCACCACCGCCATATTTGTTCGCGAAAGTTGATTTCGCGGTGTATATTTCGCTGTATTTGTATTAAGAATTGACTGTGTGTATCATAAATGAAGTACAAGCTAGAACTGGCCGTAAAATATGACGGTACCTCGCAATTGATATGATGCATACATTTGTACTTGCTATTTTTTACACTGACAATATTTTAACTACTACTGTATATCATGAGTGTATTTGTTACAAATAAAACTTTCTATTCTTTTCTACTACTCAGCCCATAAATGACCCACTGCTGAGTCGGGCCACCTCTCATCACTGGGAGGGTAATTAGCCTACTGTGTCACGCTGGCCAGACGGGTTTATTATCAAGTTTTCCTTCTCTTGCGGCTAGGTTTTCAGTCTTGTCATTGCCTTTTGTCGGCTCTTACGACACCCTCAGAATGGAATGGGTTGGTGTCATTTTTTTATTCTAAATCCGTCACCAGTATGTGTTCTAAAAACGATGGCAGGATATAATGTGGTCTCACCCTATTAATGCCCCCAGCTGAGTCGGTCCTCCTCAAAAAATTTCATTGGTAAAGTGTAATGGAGAGAGCTATGCTCAGAGAGTTTCCCTACGAGAATCAGAAATGGGGAGATACGCAGGCGAACCATAGTTACCGACATAGGCCCACCGGATAGCTGAACTTAAATGACAGTTCGCAGGACTGACGGGGCAGTTCTTGAATGGCGACTTCTTACCGGAAAGCGTTGATAGGCCTCCGTCACGATGGACCGAAAACCTGATTAAGGTCCCCAGAAAACTATGCGTCTCAGGAGCGTGGATATCCTTGGTGGAGGTCTATGACCAGCCAGTCTTTTGGTTGAAATGTTGATGATGATGAAAGTTTCTCAATAGTTTCATAAGATGTAAAAGCATCGGCTTTCGTTTGTTTCATGGAGCCATTGAATTACGGCCACCTATAGCCAAGAAATTTATATGAGCGGCCATAAACGCGGGCGTAGTGTTCTAATTTTATGGTTTTGTTTTATGTTCCAATTTATTTTCTAATGCTTTCACAATGCTAGTGTCTCTAATAACGATTTCGAATTATGCGAATTAATATTAGAATGTGCTTATTTATTTTGTATTACTACTGTGTGTCACGGACTCACACGATAGAAGTGGACTGTATGTAGGGATGGTAAGCTAGTACGGCGGTACAAGATAACACGGTTATCCTTGGAGAACGTCTCCAATACTGCAAAATATGGCGTATTGCAAAATAGATCGCGAGCAACACGGAACTCACTCACCTTCGCTCTGGAGTGTGCCAACATCGGCAAGCAAATGGTGTCAGACTTGGATCGCACGGCGAACAGCAACGTCCACTTAACTTCAGTTCAACACACAAATATCACGGAAATAGATTGAAAATGAATAAAATACACATGAATCGTACACATGAATGTTAAAACAACAGACAATCGCTTTTCAATTGTTTTCTCTTCACCGACGCGCTTTCGAATACTGGCCACCCATTGGTCAAGGAGCAAGCCTCACGTCATATTCAAAAACACGCCAGAATACGGAACAACTACATATTAAAGGTGCATTTAGAATATACAATGTCACCAACTCATACCAGAGTGTGTCGCAAGATAAGGAAAACTAGTTACGAGCTCTGTGCTAACCCACCTGGCCAGCGTGGCATAGTAGGTTTATTTCCCTCTATGAATTTCGAGACGGACAGATTCAGTATCATGGGCTGCAAAGATGTTCATCTTTTAAATATAAACTTTTTTTTAAAGTTTCGAGTGTCACCATCCCATTTCATCCTGAAGGTGTCGTAAGAGCCGACAAAAGGAAATGAAAAGGCCGAAAATCTAGTCGCATGGGAAGGAAAACTTGAAACGAAACCCTGTGCCAACCCGTGTAGCAGGGTGGCACAGTAGGTTACTTATCCTCCATGTAACGGGGGAGGCCCGACTCAGCAGTGGGTCAGTTATGGGCTGAGTAGTAGTAGTAGCGCCTATGCCTGCTTGATGGTCCAAGATCAGCGGTTAGTTAGGAACACAATCTATCTGCAGTTTTAGCAACGTCCGGCGCCATGTTTCCTAAATCTGTAACCACGTGGGGTAACCTAACCACTCCGTATATACAGGGTTGATACGACATAGGGGCATTTTTTTAACTGCCTATACTAGTTATCATTTCCAGGCTCTGTACCAAAAATCAATTAAATTGGAGAAGTAGTTTAGCCGCAAATGATTTTTTTTTAATTTTTGCCTCATTCCTAACAGATGTTTATGCCTAAAGAATCGTTTATTAACCTTAGGGGCTGTCCATTAATCACGTGATGTTTTTTAACACTTTTTAACCCCTCCCTCCCCCTTGGTGATACCTGATGAGGTTTAAGACTACCCCTCCACCCCCCATGAAAAATCACGTGTATTTTTTTGTACCGTTTCGAATTAATACTAATCACATATAATATCATCATCATCATCAGCCCACATTAGTCCACTGCTGGACATAGGCCTCCCCTAAAGAGCGCCATAGCGCCCTGTCTTCAGCTTGACGCATCCAGCTGCTGCCCGCAACCTTTCGCAGATCGTCGCTCCATCTAGCAGAGGGCCGTCCCACACTACGCTTGCCGATTCGCGGCCTCCACTCAAGAATTCGTCTACCCCAGCGGTTGTCGGTTCTTCTACAGATATGACCAGCCCAGTGCCACTTCAGTCTGCTAATTCTCTGAGCTATGTCGGTGACCTTGGTTCTCTGTCGGATAGTCTCGATACGTAGCATGTCTTTCAGAGAAACTCCAAGCATAGCTCGCTCCATAGCACGCTGAGCAACTTTAAATTGGTGGACTAGTCTCACCGTGAGTGTCCACGTCTCGGCGCCGTAGGTCATGACGGGTAGGACGCACTGTTCGAAAACTTTCGTTTCCAAACTCTGCGGGATGAGCGACGAGTATTGCCAACTACCATTATACCGTATGTATAATGGTAGTTGGCAATATCAGGCCAATAAAATTATAAATTTAAGCTTTTTATTAACATATTTGCGTTTTCCAGTACCAATGTTTTCGTAAAAATACATCCGTTGCAAAAAATGTGATTTACTGCACCTTCTGATAAAGGAACCTTATAATTAAGAATTAATTAAGCTTAACCTTTAATTAATAATTCTGAGCAATGTAGATTTTATTGATCGTTATCGTATCGGCAACGTTGTAGCTGGCATTTCTGTTAAAGAATCATTTGGGTTCAGATGGTGTGCAACTTTATAATTAGCTCTCTCGTTGAAATGAGATAACTTCAAATGTCGGTTTCATATTTACATTTTATTACAGCGCAGTGCTGGTAGTCCTCCCACACGGTGGACCGATGACCTGGTTAAGGGCGGCACAGGACCGGCCTTTGTGGAAATCCTTGGGGGAGGCCTATGTCCCGCAGTGGACGTCTTTTGGCTGAAATGATGATGATGATGATGACAAGACTCTTGAATGAAATTACTATTACCGAATATAAAAACGTGTGGTTCAGAACGGATTAAGGACACATGGTGTCACTACCTCATTCCATCCTGAGGGGGTCGTAACAAATGGAAATGTCGTGGCCGAAAACCTAGCCGCAAGAAAAGGAAAACTTGAAACGAAACCATGTGCTGGCCAGCGTGGTGCAGCAAGCCAATTATCCTCCATGGTACTATATAGATACATAGATAGGCCTTTTTTGGTTTCGCTGGGGAAACTAGGGTAAGGTCAGTGGTTATGTGGGACTCCGGAACACTGGAGTACCCACTGAACAGGTGCCGCTGTTTGGGGTTGGTCGGCTCACTGGATTCAAGACTTGTAATATCAGTTTTTTATTATTCTATAAATTCTATATACATGTATATCCACTGAACAGGTGCCGCTGTTTGGGGTTGGTCGGCTCACTGGATTCAAGACTTGTAATATCAGTTTTTTATTATTCTATAAATTCTATATACATGTATATTTTTTTCTTATTATAAAATTCATATTTCAGTTGAGCGCCTTTCGGAACCGAACGAAACTAGTTAGTTTTATGTACAAGGTCATGGTAATATGGCGTTTAAAAAAAAAGACAAGCCCTCCGAGTTTCTTCCGCCAGGTCTTCTCGGTTGGTGCCGCGTTCCGACCTGGTAGTAGTGTTCTAAAACTTATGTATCCGTTGACGATTGTGAACGCCATAATTGGTTTATACAATAAAGCATTTTTCTATTCTAAAACCCCAGCGATATCACACGTCTCGTATGGTCACATGTGGGCCAGGACGCATTCTACTGCGGCATCCCCACGGGTCACGACTATCGAAAGGCATCCTGGGTAATGGTACTTGAAGCCAGACTCAATAGTGAATATTCTATGGGCTGAATAGTAGTAATAGTCGTGCTTACTCGTATTTCTCTTGCTATGATACTTTCCATAATGTATTCAAAAAATGTAAAAAAGACAACACCTTTATAAAATTTTGCTGAGATTATCTGAACCGTAGTACCTCTACTTGTATTCCTCTCTTATGGTCTTCCAAATCTCATCGCAGTCGGCAGCAGTCTAACCAGTCTAAACTCGTTTTGGCTAATATATCCATTCTGTTACTCCCAGTACAAAACTTTTAAGTGAGCTCTTTTTTAACTCATTGGGCGGTATAATCAAATTACCAGATTATAAGAGATAAAGAGAGTGCGAGAGATAGAGAGAGATATTGTTTCAGTAAAATGCCGTTGTGTCATTAAAGTATATTAACTTTACTCATTTTGTACTGTTAAGATTTAATACTTCTAACAGTAAAATTTTATATTCGAATTCCTTTTGATGTTCTTACATCGTTATGTGTAATTGCAGTATTTACAGATATTACTGTACTCTAACTAATTGTTCACCAGTAAAATTCTAAATACAGGCTTATTATTATTATTACTCCTATATAATTTATCTGCTTTATTTTATGAGAGGAGCTTAATATTGGCCACTATTTTGTTACCAATTTATGAAACATTCTTCACACTTTTTACCTCATCTAATCAAGTTGGCTCATCAGAGCTCTTATAACAAGTATTTTTTTTAATAAAATTCAAAATTTACCATCTACCACCGGGATAAGACAGATGCGATGGGAAGCCGGTATAGGATGCCAGGAGGCCAAGGGCCTAATATTAGCGAAAACTAGTCGACATAACCTTCTAATGCCTGAGCCAACCGACCCCCAGCAACGGCACCTGTTCACTAGCATTACAAAGTGGAAACCTTGAAATGGAAAGATCCATATCCACATATTCGCCTATTGTTTCACGTCTTCTGGAAAACATTAAAGCCGTGAATAATAAACCAGCTTGAATTTCGAAGGAGCGATAAATTTTAATTACGGGTTTTTGGAAAAACGTTTCGCCTAGTTTTGCTTCAAAACAATTTTTCATATTGTGTTTATGTCTCAAAATGTGGTTAAACTTCAGTTAACTTAAGTTGAACATTAACTACACACTCTTTAAAACTGTAAATACACGGGATATTATTTATGGCAAAACTAAGTTCCGCCACCGATCAATTCTATGCAAAACCATTGACACAGTCCCGCGCATCTGTTAACAACTGGCAACATTATTCATAGACATGACCGCGACTTTTTTTATTGAGACTAAATAAATAAGGCAAAGGCAGACGGGGCGTTCGGCCCGACGAGGGCCCTCTTAGATTTATTTATATTCTTAGGTGGAGGGGAGCGATTTCCTGATTCAATTATTGTAATTGTGTCGGGTTCGTTGGCATGAGATGCTGATGTCTGACACTTTATGATTATTACCCGATATTTTCTTCCGTTTCAGCGATTGCTGCGACGAGTGAAGCACTCTTGATTTCAATGGGTATCTAGATTGGTAATAAGCGAGTTGCTTGGGATAAGTTTAGTGAATTTAAAAAGTTTATTTTAATAGGGTATGTAACGTCTCTACATTGGTGAGTAAATTCATCTTATAAAATGGTTACTTAAAATATTTTAGCCTACGAATTGAATGAATACTAAACACCTACCCCGGCTTCGGACGGGTATAAGAGAATTCATATAAGGAAAATTCAGGAAATCCATTTTTCCAATATTTTAATATTTGCTCTACATTTTGACGCGAAGACGAGATTATTAAAATCAGTCCAGCTGTACTTGTGTTATAAAGTGTCACTAACGGCTTTTACCTGATGGTGTCCTAAGGAAATGACAAGGCCTATAACCTGCCCGCAAGAGAAAGAAAACTTGATATGAAACCCTGTGCTCCTTACCCTCCATGTAAGTGGGAGCGGCCCGACTCAACAGTGGGCCATCTATGGCCTGAGTAGTTATTTATTTATATTAATTATTAAGGCAGAAGACAGTTGTAACTATCAACCGGAGAGCATGTGGCTTTTATTGATCGACGTCGTCCAATACGTTAAGCCTCATTGCAATCCCCGTTTCCTTTATTGTACCTCCTGCCTATTTTCATTTGGAGTCGTTTTGTTGTCAACTTGTATGTAATCCGCACAGAATGACCGAATTAGAGATCTTTTGGTGCCAAACTCCTGTACAAATAATACGGTATCTTGTCAAGAAATTCTGTCAATTTTTAACATGTTTGTCTGTTTGGCTCGGAGTCTGGGTGTTATTTCTATCTTATAATATGTATGTATTTACAAAAAAAAAAATTATATAAGTAGTTTATCATCCATCTCGTTACCATAACACAAGCATTAAAGTTGCTTAACTTGGGACGAGATGGCGTTGTGTGAAATGTCGAAGGATATTTATTTATTTATTTATTAGTTTTTTCTCTTAGTGGTTTATCCATCGTCATCATCATCAGCCAATAATTGACCCACTACTGGGTCGCGCCTCCTCTAAACTTTGTTATCCATTTTGGTTGATTAAGCTCTATTCAAAGCGAAATTAATTCCATTCAACATCATTATTATTTCAACATATAAATAACCCACTATTGAGGCGGGCCTACTCCTCATGGAGGGAAACTAGCCTACATTGCCATGCTGGCGAAACGGGTTGGCAAAGGTCTTCGTTTCCACTTTTCCTTCTCTTGCGGCTAGGTTTTCTACCATTTTGGTAATGCTGCCATCCCTGACTTACATCAAGCATCCGTCAGCACTTTTAGTAGCTTAACTAGTTGGCCTTCGTCAGTCAGTTCATCCGAACCATGCGCTTTTTATAGATGTCCTTTTAATTTAGAACCTTATCACTATCACTACATAGTATAAAACAAAGTCGCTGTCGTCTGTCCGTCCCTATGTATGCTTAAATCTTTAAAACTACGCAACGCATTTTGAAGCGGTCTTTTTAATAGATAGAGTGATTCAATAGGAAGGTTTGTATGTATAATACATGCATAATTGCACCCGTGCGAAGCCGGGGCGGGTCGCTAGTAATTAAAGGCCGCTGCATACGTGACGGGTTTTTATACGGACGGGACGGGACGGGATTTATTGCAAGCATCGTTTTGATACAAAATGTATATAAAATCGTCGCCGACGATGTTTAGCACGTCCCGTGAGTGCCACGTTCCCGTCCCGTCCGTGAAATATGCACTTTCATATACATTTTGTATCAAAACGATGTTTGCAATAATCCCCTCCCGTCCCGTCCGTATAAAAACCCGTCACGTATGCAGCGGCCTTAATACTGGGAAAATACGCGAGTTGTAAGAGTCAACAAAACCCAGCACGATTGGACCGCTCGGCTAGCTACCACCCCCACATCTAAGCTAGTCTGGCGCCTAGCAGTTGATATGAACCGAAGAGAGAAGGGAAACTGACCAGCGTGGCACAGCAGTCTATTTTTTTTTTTTTAAGTTTTTTATAAAAAAAACTAGCGACCCGCCCCGGCTTCACGCGGGTGCAATAATGAACATCTATTTTATCAGTGTTTATCTACAATATTATGCATGTATTATGCTTAAAAACCTTCCTCTGGAATCATTATATCTATTAAAACAAACCGCTTCAAGATCCGTTGCGTAGTTTTAGAGATCTAAGCATACATAGGGACGGACAGACGACAGCGACTTTGTTTTATACTATGTAGTGAAGTGATATGTTTCTAAAGTCCCTTGGCTGGGTTAGGTTAGTGATTTAGATTACTTCAATCTAATTTAACGCATCTTACTTTTTAGGTCATTCTAGCTTCTGTATAGCTTTCGTCATTATGTAATAACAAATAGCTATTGTTGTCCGGGATAATATCATTGATGACACCGGAAAGGAATTTGCTGGCGAATACACCAATGCATTGTGATGTTTCGAATGTGCGGTTTTATTATGTATTGAATGAATCATTACACAATGATCATTGGCTTTATTCGATGTCATTAGGTACGGTTGACTTCTCACAATCAATCATTCAAATCTCATACATATCATACCGTTATAAAAAAATATTGAGATTTATTTATAAGATACTCCGCCCCGGCTTCGCACGGGTGCAATTATGCATGTTGTATTATACATACATATGTATAAACCTTCCTCTTGAATCACTCTATCTACAGAAAAAAACGCTTTAATATCCGTTGCGTAATTTAAAAGATTTAACCATACATAGGGACGGACAGACGACAGTGACTTTGTTTTATGCTATGTAGTGATGATATTTATTTGCAATGAATTCGGATGGATACTTCATAAAAGTCTCGAGTATCGCCGGTGAGTTATGTTTCGTTTTCTGTCATATTAATTTATTTAAAAAGTAGCCTAAACTACTCCTAGTCCTTATATCATCAGCTACCTATCAGTGAAAATCCCGTAAAAATCGGTCCAGCCGTTCCAGAGATTAGCCGGAACAAACATACAGACAAAAATTAAAAAAATGTATTTTGATCTATGTATCTACTGTGTATACGTACTTACGCATTTAGTAAAAAGTGGTTATTTGATTATTACAAAAAGACACCAATTTTACTTATTTGTATAGATTTTGTGTCAATGATGTTATAATATAAACAAACGAATTTAGTACGAAACGAACATTCGTGAAACACGCGGGACTTCTCAATCTGACGTTGAAATATAAATCCGAAAAAGCCACCGCAAGTTTTAGTTCTCTAACTGATGATATACGTAATGTAATTGTTTGTTGTTCAAAATATTACAATGTAATAATCATCATCATCAGTTCAGCCAAAAGACGTCCACTGCTGGTCATGGGCCTCCCCCAAGTATTTCCACGAAAACATCCATCGCTTACCAGCGACCTTAACTAGGTCGTCGGTCCACCGTGTGGAAGACCTACCAGCACTGCACTTCCGGAAAGCGGTCGCCTCTCGAGGACTTTTCTGCCCCATCGGGTGTCAGTCATGCGAGCTATATGCCCTGCCCATTCCTAGTTAAGTTTGGCAATCCTGTGGGCTATGTCGGTTACTCCAGTTCTTCTGCGTATCCCCTCATTTGTGATTCGATCTCGCAGGGAAACTCCGAGCATAGCCCTCTCCATTAACCTTTGGGTGACTTTGTGCCTTGTAAGGCAACACACAATGAAGTGATTGTACAATAATAAATAATGATAATAATATTTCCAATATGTTGATTTCAACACCACCACTACTCAGCCCATAGATAACCCACTGTAAGCCCCGCCGCACATGCTCAGACTCGCATTGGCTGTCACGAGCCGAGTGCGAGTGGCAGTATTTAAAACCTATGGCGCGGTACCAAGCTCCGCATTTGCTCTCACGTGCCGAAGCCCACACGTACAGGCGGAGTTTAGTACTGCGCCTCGCCCGCGGCGCGTGACAGCCAATGCGAGTGTGAGCATGTGCGGCGGGGCTAAAGTCGGACCTCCTTCAGTTACATAGAAGGAATACCTAGAGGGTTATTATCCAACTCTGCCACGCTGGCCATATGGGTTGGCACAGGGATTAATTACAAGTTTACCTTCTCTTATGGCTAGGTTATCGGCCTTCACATTTCCTTTTGTCGGCTCTTCCGACACCCTCAGGGTGACATGGGATGGTGAGACTGTATATTCTAAATCCGTCACCCCACGGAATACTTAAATGCAAGCAAAATGTGTAATTGTGGTAATTATTAAAAGTGTTAAGTGCTATAATATTCGCAGTTCATTTAGCAGTAGCCACGTTACAAATTGCATCTGGCCTGAATTCCGGAAGCAGACGGCGGACGCAGCGTCGCCGGTTGTGTGAGCTTGCCTTTATAGTAACATTACACTCGGGCGTTGTATTGTCCGTAGAGTGCGATACTGCGAATAATAATTTTAAAACAAAACTAAAAATATGACTGCTAACAATGAAGTCAAACAGTGCCGAATAATAGTACTTTTACATCCTCCTTAGGGAAATTCTGTGGCGCGTTCGTTATCTTTATCTATATTAGTTAATAAAAATGAATTGCTGTTAGTTAGTCTCGCTTAAACTCGAGAACGGTTGGACCGATTTGGCAAATGTTGGTCTTGAAATATTCATGGAAGTCCAGGGGAGGTTTATATGGTGAGAAAATATGAAAATAACTTTTTAATACGCATTATTTTTGTTCCAGTTAAGGTTTGCACACATTTTAATGGAGTTGAAACATTCTGGAATTATCAGTCAGGTAAAAAACCTGACTGATAATTCTAGAATGTTTCAACTTTATTGATTATTTAATGATTCTGAGGTGATATGACGTTTGCCGGGTCAGCAGGTTCGAAAATAAATTTCACTATGTCCGGTCACAATCGCAGCAGAAACATCACAGCAACGTCTGTTTATAGTTTTTAACCTTATTAAGTCTGAATCGTAGTAGTAATTTGGCGGCAATTCCTACGACGAACAACCTCTCCATGTTTTTGTGTGTGTGCGACTTCGTCCGCGTATATACTTCAATATTTGAATAAGCACTTTGCAGTGAAACACTGCAGATAGCTGTGTCTTATTTGTAAAATAATTTGCCTAAATAATTAAAAATGATACCCAAAGACACAGTCAAATGTTCTGGAGCCCCACATAGCATACCTTAATGCCTACGCTTAATAAATAAATAAATATCCTTGGACATTTCACACAACGCCATCTCGTCCCAAGCTAAGCAACTTAATGCTTGTGTTATGGTAACGAGATGGATGATAAACTAAATATAAATATAAAATAAATATATCCTTGGACATTTCACACAACGCCATCTCGTCCCAAGCTAAGCAACTTAATGCTTGTGTTATGGTAACGAGATGGATGGTAAACTACTTATATAATTTTTTTTTTGTAAATACATATATATTATAGATAGAAATGACACCCAGACTCCGAGCCAGTGCCTCTGGTTTAGACAAAGACACTTGCCCGACCCCGGAATCGAACCCGGGACCCACTCCTGAGGGGCAGCAGTATGCATTAAGCATTTCCCCAGCAAAGCCAAAAAAAGGGGCGCCGAGTAATGTCTTCCTTCACTTATGGCTTGGTTTGCAGCCTTATCATTTCCTTTTACCGGCTCTTCCTACACCCTTAGGATGAAATGTGGTGGCGACACTATGTATCCTAAATCTGTCACCACACAGAAAAAGGCGCCATCCTAGTGGTATTAAAAAAACGATGTCTAAAAACATTAAGATTATCGGTAATTTTATACATCTACCACATTAAAATAATGTAAACTAGTTTTCGTAATAATGATAATGTGGAACCGTATAAGCTTATTAACAGTTTTGGCTTTCAATATACACATACATTCATCAAAGTATTCAATCTTTGTTGTCCGAGCGATAGATGTTTGTGATTTTGTGTCATTTTATATTAAATACTCTGTTTTTGTAATTTCTATGACCAATTTTCCATGATGTGTCAAGTAAATTATGTCGCACTTACGAGACTGCTGGTAATCACAAGCTGATCGACTGACGTAGATGTAATATTTATTTATTTATTAAAACTTAATGCACATAAAATGTACAAAGGCAGAGCCAAAAGTGGCTTAACCTTAACAGCGCATTGTGTACTAACTTCTGTACTACAAAGTTATACAAAAAATATGATTCAAAATAAATAGTGTTCTAATATTCTAACAACATTTTATTCTTATACGTCAAAACGTACACTAAAATATTATAAATTTTGCACATCAATCTCGTGAATAATATATTTCAATAATAACTAAATGTCCCCACTATTGAGACGACATGAATCTCAATAGAACTGAAAGCACTGAAAGACTTTTTAACTCGGCATCATTTTCCCCAATGACATTTAGACGTGCTTCGCTCTCTCTTAGACTCGTCTGTTAATTTACGAGAGAAGGCTTTGAAATGTTAATATGTGCGTAAAATGAGACAGAGAACATGAGACGCGATGCTGGTATTAGGTTCTTAAACACGAGACAAATTAGAACGAAGGGCTTAGAGAGACTTGCGAACTCTGGATGTGGTATTTAGCGCTATCTAGGTGCTTAGTACTTGTATTTTTTTAAGTAACTATAAGTGGTACTTGTGTACAAGCCCACCGGATTGTCAAACTTAAGTGGCAGTGGGCAGGGCACATAGCTCGCAGGACCGACGTCCGATGGGGCGGAAAAGTCCTCGAGTGGCGACCGCGTTCCGGAAGGCGCAGTGCTGGTAGGCCTCCCACACGGTGGACCGACGACCTGGTTAAGATCGCCGGAAAGCAGTGGATGCGGGCGGCCCAGGACCGGCCTTTGTGGAAATCCTTGGGGGAGGCCTATGTCCAGCAGTGGACGTCTTTTGGCTGAAATGATGATGATGATGATGATAAGTGGTATTGTCATCGTTTCAACCCATAAGCCCCGCCGCACATGCTCATACTCGCATTGGCTGTCACGAGCCGCGTGAGAGTAGCAGTATTTAAAACCTATGGCGCAGTACCAAAGTCCGCATGTACGCGAGTGCGTCGACACCTGAGATGAGAGCAAATGCGGAGCTTGGTACTGCGCCATAGGTTGTAAATACTACATACCACTCGCACGCGGCTCGTGACAGCCAATGTGTTATTTGAGTGTGAGCATGTGCGGCGGGTCTAAATGACTTACTACTGAGTCGAGTGGTGGGTCGGCGGACCTACCACCGACACAAGCCTCAATTAATGAATGCATAGTCCCGATAGTCGTAACTCGTCGGGGCGTCACAGCAGGGGTAGTTGAGTGTACCGGAGTCCCACGTAACCGCTGACCCCACATTTCCCCAGCGAAAGGTGTTCATGGGCGATGGTGATCACTTACTATCAGGTGACACATTAGCTCGCTTGTCTCCCCCATTTATGAAACAAAACATCTGCCAGTATCGACTGATGTACTTATGATACCATCCACCTCGAGGGTGGAGTATTACATTAAAGAGATGAAAGCTGTTTTTACAGGCATGAATTTTAAATTGCGTTTGTGTAATATGGTGCGCCTCAGCGTTTGCCGGTTATTTACCCAATTTCATTTGAATTTATATTCTGTATAGTCAGAATTGGATTAAAATGAGACTTTATACATTCTGGAAAGGTTTTGTTCCACCATTCATCATCATAATTTCAGCCATAATAAGTCCACTGCTGGATAAAGGATTTTCGCAAAGGTCATATGATTCTACCAACCTTGACCATGTCATGACAAGCGTAGAGTAGGACGGCCCTCTGCTAGATGGAGTGACGATCTACGAAAGGTTGCAGGCAGCAGCTGGATGCGTTAAGCTGAAGACAGGGCGGTATGGCGCTCTTTAGGGGAGCCTATGTCCAGCAGTGGCTGCCACTGATGATGTTGATGATGATACTACCTGCCAGCAACAGAAGTCTTGCAGGATTAATTCAATGATTTCTAATTTGCTTGTCACCGAATTTGGCTTAAAGCCAAGGTTAATAAACCCTTTTGTTTATCCGTACACACCTTAATGTTACCCAGCCTCCGTATGTAGGGTTGCCAGGCAAAAGGTAGGGTATACCGGGTAACCTGACTGAAGTCGACCGACTGTGGGCGTACTTCCACCTGACAGATTAACCAAGCCAAATCACACTTCCAGTTGGACGGTATTGTCATCCTGCCAGTAAGTTGTGAGTTGGCCACGAAAGGAACTCACTTTTCCATTTCGCTTTAAGGTTGAAGTCAAATTATTTGGTCACTTACAGCATACTACTCTCAGCCCATATATGACCCACGGCTGAGTCAGGCCTCCTCCAAATACATGAAGGATAATTAGTCTACTGTGTCACGTTGCCCAGACGGGTTGGCACCGGGTTTCCTATCAAGATGTCTTTCTTTTACTGCTTTAGGTTATCGGCCTTGTTATTTCATTTTGTCGGCTCTTAGGACACCCTCAGGACATAATGGGGTGGGGACATTCTGTATTCTAATTTCGTTGCCACACGGAATCTCAACCTGGTAATAACACAGAACAGAGCAGAAGATCACACTACAGAAGCTATCGCTAGGATCCTGGGAAAGCATGATACAAGAGGCAGTAATTTTGGATACGACACGTATTGTGAGTAGGTACTCTGGGTCCCTGACCACCGCTGGTTTGGACCTTTGGTTCCGCCGTGGGTGGAGGCTTTCTGTATTTTTTTAATAAATGTATGATTTTTTTTCGTTTATATAAATATATGTAAAATATGAGAAAAAAAGATGAATTAAATTATACTAATCTTATAAACGCGACAGTTTGCACGCAATAACTACGTAATGGATTTTGATGAAACTTTACAATAACATAGCGTAGATATCAGAATAATACATACGCTATAATGTATAAAGATATAGTGTCAATTATCGACAATGAAACGTGTCAAGTAAGGAGGATAATTTTATTAAAGATATATCCATGCATTTGTTCTTCCTAAATATTGACAGCCCTAATACCAGCGAACAATACAAGAGCTCTACACCGTTCAAATTTAAATTCAGTCTCTGGGGAACAAGGTTTAATATCAGTTGTTTTAAACCGTGCATATGTAAATAAAGAGGGATGTAGCCTAACCAAATATACAAGGCGTCGTCGGTAGCTATCTGTGCGACTGCGATTGTAAGCTAACCAATACGTATAGGCCTCTCCAACCCTTCACGGCGGTATAAACAAAAGCCGAACGCTATGATCACAGGTGTCCCGTTAGGGTGGTCGCAAACAGACGCTATGATTTTTAAGCAGAGCATTCGTGTTGGGTGTGTAATACCTGTGCATTGGCTATTTTAGTAATGAATTAGGGTGCGGTCTATATCAGCTGCTGACCCTACGATTTTTGTTTGTCTTTCTGCTGTCCGTAAACTGTGTGGGTTTAATTACTTGCGGCATAAGCGTTGGGTTTGGGTAAACTTCATAGATATTCTCGTCTAACCTAGCTTGGTGCTTGAAAACAAAATCTCGAACAGTGTGATGATGTTGGGATCTGGGAGCTGGTCGTTCACAATGGGACTATATTAGGCCGCTGAGAGTCACTTAACGTTTAATGGAGAACTATGCTTGGAGTTGCTTAGCGTGACTGGATCAGAAATACGAAAATACGCAGAAGTACGCGATATAGCTCGACGGATTCTATAATTCATATGTCAGGGTTCATTGATAAGACACGTTTTCTGTGTGGTGATGGATTAAAAATACATAGTGTCACCATTCCTGACAGCCTCGTTGGTCTAGTGGTTAGATGTGCCGCCTTTGGATCAACGGGTCCCGGGTTCGATTCCGGGGTCGGGCAAGTGCCTTTGTGTAAACCAGAGGCACTGGCTCGGAGTCTGGGTGTCATTTCTATTTATAATATGTATTTACAAAAAAAAATGTATATAAGTAGTTCATCCATCTCGTTACCATAACACAAGCATTAAGTTGCTTAGCTTGGGATGAGATGGCGTTGTGTGAAATGTCCAAGGACATTTATTTATTTTATTTTTTTATTTATTCCATTGCATCCTGAGGGTGTCATCAGAGCCGATAAAAGGAAATGATAAGGCTGGTAACTGTAAGAGAAGGAGCCTTATCCCACCGGTGCGGGGAATCTATAAAAGGTTTCCCCGAGAGATGATTACGAAGAAAAGAGATCCGTACAGATTAATTACTATGATTTACTAGCTGTAAACTTCTCTGGAAACTGAATGAACCACCAACGCGTGACGTAGTTCGTGACAACATAATAATATCACACTCGCAACTGATACACGAACATTATGCATTCGGTATTTATAGGCCATGTTTAGGCATTTTGGAGCGCACACTCGACCGACAGCCTATTTCACCCGTTCCTACAAAACCGACTTTAACCCCTATTAATAAGGTTCAGTCGACCAGCAAACATAATTCTGTAATGGTATACCCAGTGAAGCATAAAGGCGACTATTCACGACCCGTGAAAGCCTGTCGCATAGACAAGGGACGTAGACGCCCCGTAAAAATGATTTACTACCGTCGCAAAGGCTTATCTATGGTGTCGAGTTTTAAAAAAAGTTGATCGAGCCATAGATAGAGTTCATATGTCATGTACAATCGATAAAGTATTTGGATACATACAATTTATGGACGTAAAAAAATATTTCTTATTTTTGTTTATTTAGCCTCTAGTATTATCACTGTGGTCACTCACTATGGGCTCCATCAGAAGGCTCAAAGTCACCCAAAGGGCAATGGAGAGGGCTATGCTCGGAGTTTCCCTGCGAGATCGAATCAGAAATGAGGAGATACGCAGGAAAACCAGGGTCACCGACATAGCCCACCGGATTGCCAAACTTAAGTGGCAGTGGGCAGGGCACATAGCTCGCAGGACCGACGCCCGATGGGGCAGAAAATTCCTCGAGTGGCGACCGCGTTCCGGAAGGCGAAGTGCTGGTAGGCCTCCCACACGGTGGACCGACGACCTGGTTAAGGTCGCCGGAAAGCAGTGGATGCGGGCGGCCCAGGACCGGCCTTTGTGGAGATCCTTGGGGGAGGCCTATGTCCAGCAGTGGACGTCTTTTGGCTGAAATGATGATGATGATGATTATCACTGTATTTCGGGGTATGATTTATAGCTAAAACATACATATTTCAAAGCGAACACGAAATTGGTTAAAAACGGAAGAAAATTTCGTTTAATCGGCAGCCTGTGTAAAAACTTTACCTTTTTTTACTTTGATTTAAATATTTATTTTTTAATTATTATTGGGTTTCAAAATAGAACATATCACAGCATATTATATAGCATTCAGCAACAACTGTATTAGAATTGATCCAGATTTTCCTGCATATAAAATTGTATGAATCGAGAAACGATTCAATTTACAGACAGCCCTAGTACCTATTTGTACAACATTCACCTGTCCGTTTGATTCATATTTTTAAGACATATCTACGTGTTTCATACGGATAAAATTCTGTGTTATCTAAAATCTTATCTAAGTAGTAATTTATTAAACAATTGTAGGAATTCGGAGCTAAAGTAAAATCTGTAGAACGACTTAAATTATTACTATCGTTAAAATTACGACGACACGGTTGGCGCAGTGGTTGAGCGGTCGACTGCTGCGCAGCATGTCGCGGGTTCGATCCCCGCACGGAAGAAATATTTGTACGACCTACAAGTATTTGTTCCGGGTCTGGGTGTTTTTCTATCTATAATACGTATGTATTTACAAAAAAAAAGTATATAAGTAGTTTATCATACATCTTGTTACCATAACACAAGCATTAAGTTGCTTAGCTTGGGACGAGATGGCGTTGTGTGAAATGTCCAAGGATATTTATTTATTTATGGTTATTTAAACGAATAACATGAATTATTAAATGAATATTATGCTTTATTCGTCTGCAAATAAATAGAATTAGTATATCTACTGCTATATATTGTCCAGTAGGGCAGAGCTGGTAGTTTTGCCCTACCGACCGATGACCTGGTTTAAGCCGCCGGAAAACAACGGATGCGGGCGGCCCAGGACCGGCCTTTGTGGAGATCCTTGGTTAAGGCCTATGTCCAGCAGTGGAAGTTTTTTTGGCTGAAATGACGATGATGAAGATGTCCGGCTGCAAAATAGTAAAACTTAAGTCATGTATGTTATTTATTACAATTTATTTTATTACATGAGATTTGATGTTTTAGACACTTTGTTTGGATTAAGGATAAGAAAATCGATATCATAGTGATTTTAAAATATAGTATACCAATAAAATCTTAATATTACCTTTATTTGATTATCATCTGAGTCTCTCTGGCAACTAAGTTCATTACGATACCCTGGGTATGGTACTATAAAATATGATTACTCGAGATTACATTAAATAATAGCTAATGTGTCCGCGTGTCGACGGATTTAGAATACATAGTCACCACCCCATTTCATCCTGAGGGTGTCGTAAGAGCCGACAAAAGGAATTGACAAGGCCGGAAACCTAGCCGCAAGATAAGGAAAACTTGATACGAATCCCTGTGCCAACCCGTCTGGCCAGCGTGCCAGCTGAGTAGTCGTTTCAGCCCATAAATGACCCACTACTGATTTGGGCCTCCTCCAAATTCATGGAGGGAATTGCTGGCCAGACGGGTTGGCACAGGGTTTGTGTCGAGTTTTCCTTCTCTTTCGGCTAGGTGATCTGCCTTTTGCGTTCTTTTAGTCGCCTCTTACGACACCCTCAAGACAGTATGGGTTGGTGACATTGTGTATTCTAAATCCGTCACCACACTGGAATGAGTAGTAGTAATAGCAAATGCAACAGAAATATATGTTTTGTAACGCTCAACGTCTTCGGTCGGGCGATAGGAATATTTGGGTCAAAGTGAACTCTATTAACAAGCCCCCTATTAGGGTCCTAAGCCGCTCTGCTATATCTACCAACAGATTTGCTAAAGTAATCACACGGGAATGTCGATCACAGATAGTGTGTAGATATAAGGGGACATACGGCCATATCAAATTGGAGATATGCTCGAATTTATTTACAACACCTTTCGATGTATATTTTTTATACAATAAATCCTGGTTATTTTTATTTGGACATTATCACGGTGGTAAAAGGAGGTTTTTAATTCAGTTATACGTTATTTAGGTTTGATAGCACATATAAAAAAAAAACAATTTTAATCGGATTTTTATGAGAAATTTTATTTAAAATTGGTTTAGTAGTTTGGTATACAACGACATAACTTATCAACAAATATGTGTCGTCGGTTAATATTTTTTTCTGAGAATGTTTATATTTTTAGTAGCCAATTTGAAACTCTTTGGAACAAAGAGTCTGAATGTATAGAAGGAAGACAACTTCGTATTTGGAAAGCCGTATATTTTGCTCTGGTATCACGAACTGAATTTAAACAAAAACCATCAAAATCTGGTGTAAAATATCAACAAAAATACCCTAGCGGTGTATCTATTGGCCTGTAATTTGAGATATTTGTTAGCAAGTCGTCTGAGCCGTGTGTAACAATGGTTTAGCGATGTGATTAATGAGGGTGACCCCACATAGGCCGACTCGGCTATCGAACCGAGGACCCCGCAGTGATCGGACTATCTCTTCATTGGCCTATATTATTCTAGCTTAATAGTAAGCAATTGCCAATAATGTGTAGGTAAAAGGATTTGCCGTTTAAATCATCGACCTTGCGTTTTCCCAATTCTTGCTGTCAACGCTCTGTGGCTTAAAATACGTGTTTTTTTATATCCCACAACTGTAGGGTTACATACCTATATTATATATGTAAAAATAATACAAAGCGGCCTAGAATATGTGGTCCAAAATGCATAGTTTCGAAAATATAATCAGTCATAACTAATTTTGGACAAAAATTGTCACTTTTGCCAAATTTCTGTGTCCATGTACATAATTTTGTTTGGCTACCGTATAAAATACAATGAGAGACGCGATGTATGTAGGCATCTAAGTTTTAGTGATAAATACGAATAATTAAAATTATTCATATTTAAAGCGAAGAAAATAAGACTTTGTCATTTATCGCGTAAGGTTGTTTTTACATTGATAATCATGATTTAAAACCTTCGCGAGTGGTACACGTTTTAGCCCCGCCGCACATGCTCACACTCTTGAGCTTGGTACCGCGCCATTGGTTTTAAATACTGCCACTCGCACGTGGCTCGTGACAGCCAATGCGAGTCTGAGCATGTGCGGCGGGGCTTAACGTTAGTAGGACACGGGTCTGAATCGCGGTAGAAATAATAAGGTGAAATACCTTTATTTGCCCGACGTTTTGGCATGAATTACACCACGCGGTGGTCAAGGGCTGACCGGCGAAGGCAGCTCAGCATTGTCTCCGTAAAGTGCGGGCAAATAAAAGTATTCCATCTTCATGCTCATAGGAATGGGTTGCAAAGTAACAAAAACAGCAGATTGCATTGTGAGTTTGAATAGTGGGATTCTAAATTTAAAATGATAAGAAAATGACACAGCAGACACATTTAGAACAAAGGAAAATCCATCCGTCTATAAACTTTGATGCCAAACAAACATACAGACATGCCAATAAGTGTCTAAAATTATATTATAGGTACGTATTTAGTTTTGTGACCTAAACAACTGGGGCATGTTGGATTTAATTACTAAATACGAGTCGAAAGAAACTGTTTACATACGAGTTATTTTACAAGTATTTTTTTGTAAAACCAATAGAAACTCAATACAGTCTGTGTATAATAAAATAAGTGAATATATAAAAGTCCTGCAGTACTATTTTACCGCAATAAAAAGCTAGTAATTCATCAGGAATATGCCAAGGTGTGGTTCTTTCCCCATTAGGACGGCCGCTCCTACATCCCTACTTATTTTAATCACTTGTACCCTACCGGCTTTTATCATGCGTAGATTTGATGGCCAGACAGTCCTCAGTCCAATTTCAACCTTATTCCGCAATATAAGAGTTCCATGTTAAGTGTAAATACACAGGTATTAGAATAAGTCGAAAAAGGACTATGCTTATATTGTGGAGAGGATGATAGGCCTTATTCGTAGCACTATGTTTTTAGAATAGGCTTTTTAGGCGTAGGACATACAATAATTTTCTGTCTACATGAAACAACGTTAGAAATCGCTTCATCACCCCAATCAACTTCCGGTCACACGGGTAACCAGAGAGCTGGGTCATACTTCGAACAACTTCCCCAAAGGAAGCTGAATGAAGTATTTCATATTAAATTTTAACTCAATATATATTTTTGAGTTTACGATGTAGTTCGTAGTTCCAAAATGTTCATAGTTATTATAAATAAGAATGTTCATGTTGTTTATATACGTTTGGTCAAATAAATGTGTATGTTCATAGTACCTGCATATGTGCCTGATAGTAGGCTTTAGTTCCTTCCGTTTGAAATAATTTACTTCACTACATAGTATAAAACAAAGTCGCTGTCGTCTATCCGTCCCTAAGTATGCTTAAATCTTTAAAACTACGCAACGGATTTTGAAGCAGTTTATTTTAGTAGATAGAGTGAATCAAGAGGAAAGTTTATATGTATAATACATCCATAATTTTGTAGAGTTACACTGATAAATTTAGAGGTTCATCATTGAACCCGTGCGAAGCCGGGGCGGGTCGCTAGTTTAGCATAAAGTATGAACCGAGTATTTTTTGATAAGAAACCAACTGTCCATGTGTTGGAGACTTATATTATGGGAGACAACCCATCTAGAGAGGTCAGAACACCTGGAGATTCTAAAAGACAACTGTGAACACCTCATCATCATCAATTCCTTACTGTTAAGTTGACTCTGCTCCAAGTATTTTGTGAATAAAGTTTACTTTCTCTTGTAGTTAAGATATCTGATGCTTGCTTTAAGATACGATTGGGTATAGATGTGCATATGGCAAGGAACTCTTGAACCTCCGAGGAATTGAAGGCATTCCGTTTGACAGTAGATTATTTATGAACTGAGTTAGTACTGTTTATTTCAGTAGTTACTTTCCTTTCCTTTCCTTGTGTTAAAAACTCAAACTCAACTCAAAATTAACTTTATTTACGTAGGTTTTATCACAAAACTCTTATAAATCGTCATATTTACAGTTACCATTATCATCATCTTACGACCCCTGTCCCACGCTAGGTGGTAGTCTCCACACACACCTATCAGTCGTCATATCTACAGTCACACCTTTCATACACAATTTCTCATGTTTACAATCCATCCATCCATCTCTCTTGATCTTCCACAACCCTTACGTTCATCCACATTCATGCTGAAACTATCACCGGTTCGGAAAACAAGACGATACAGAGTGGAACACACGTTGGTACATTTTAATTATATATGTTACTTAACATGCCGCCGTAAAGCTACAGGTTATAAAGCCGAACATCAAAAGAAACTCGCAAAGGAATTTTAATATGCATTACATGACATTTCCCTAAATAATATTCGTTTTAATGAATATTAGTTCAGTTCAAAATACACCACACGCAATGGATGAAACGACCCGACTTTATACTGTTTTTTGTGAGTTAATAACCAAAATTAAAAAGGCAGTTTTTCTTAAAACGTAGATAACAGAGTTGCTTCTACCGTTGAGAAGCTCCTAAAACGAATTACCCTCTTCTTTTTACCGAGGGTTAACAAAATCAGCGAGTATATTATTGACAGTGATGCCTTCTCGATTCTTGTTTAGGAGTAGGAGGATCGCATTACCCGGTTTGATTGTACTGTGTGAGTTTTTGTGTCATCATCATCATTTCAGCCAAAAGACGTCCACTGCTGGACATAGGCCTCCCCCAAGGATATCTCCACAAAGGCCGGTCCTGGGCCGCCCGCATCCACTGCTTTCCGGCGACCTTAACCAGGTCGTCGGTCCACCGTGTGGGAGACCTACCAGCACTGCGCCTTCCGGAACGCGGTCGCCACTCGAAGACTTTTTTGCCCCATCGGGCGTCGGTCCTGCGAGCTATGTGCCCTGCCCACTGCCACTTAAGTTTGGCAATCCGGTGGTCTATGTCGGTGACCCTGGTTTGCCTGCGTATCTCCTCATTTCTGATTCGATCTCGCAGGGAAACCCCGAGCATAGCCCTCTCCATTGCCCTTTGGGTGACTTTGAGCCTTCTGATGGAGCCCATAGTGAGCGACCACGTCTCTGTTCCATATGTCATCACTGGCAACACACATTGGTTGAAGACTTTTGTCATCAGACACTGCGGTATTGTGGACGAGAAGATCTTTCATTTTTGTGTAAATCTCAGATACTTTTGGGTCTGGTTGTCGGTGGCGTACGTTAGTTACATACTGGCTAAGACCCGCGGCTTGAACTCTTGCTCGGGGTTACGTAACACTTAAACCAATTTATATTTTGACGACTTCAATGAAATACAAGTAGTAGTACCTTATAGCCTTCTCTCAACTTCGTTGCGAACGTTACGAAAGCTGAATAAAGATACCTAAATACTTAAATAGGGTTAGTTCCTTTTTTGTAAATAGGCGACATCTATTGCTATTGCTTTTGCTATTGCTTCAATTTTTAACGCAATATAAATATTTACAAATTGCTGCTTACGACACAGTATATAATAAATGAATAATAAATAAATATCCTTGGACATTTCACACAACGCCATCTCGTCCCAAGCTAAGCAACTTAATGCTTGTGTTATGGTAACGAGATGGATGATAAACTACTTATATACATTTTTTTTTTGTAAATACATACATATTATAGATAGAAATGACACCCAGACTCCGAGCCAGTGCCTCTGGTTTAGACAAAGACACTTGCCCGACCCCGGAATCGAACCCGGGACCCGTTGATCCAAAGACGGCACATCTAACCACTAGACCAACGAGGCAGTCGAAATTTGTGTAGTCACTTTCAGAATCATTATATTAGTAGAATGTAAACAATAAAAACATCATAGAATTGTGAAAACTCTTGCATAGAGAGAAACAAATAAAAAACCCCTGTTGGCAGGTTACATTACTACTACTACTCAGCCCATAAATAACCCACTGCTGAGTCGGTCCTCCCCCCATTATATGAAGGGTAATTAACCTACTGTCCCACGCTGTCCAGACACCGGGTTTGTATCAAGTTTTCCTTCTCTTGCGGCTAGAATTTCGGCCTTGTCATTTCCTTTTGTCGACACCCTCAGGATGGAATGGGGTGGTGGCCCAATGTATTCTAAATCTTTCACCACACGGATGCATGTGTACAACAATTCTTTTGTTTGTTTGAAACGAATGACAGTGGAGTAAATTGCAATGTCCTGTTAAAAAAAATGTTGAGTTACTAAATTTGGCAAAACATTGTTTTGTGATAAGCACCGTATACTTTTTACCATGACATCTAGGCCTGCTCACAATCGCCCTAACCAACATTTATCCAAACAAATTTGCGCCACGGGTGGCAAGCATTTTTTATCCCAAAATGGCCGACGCCGTCGCAGGAATTCACCCCCGCTGTCACTGAACTAATTCGCGTATTTCGGAAGGGCACAGGAAAAAAAACTTCAACTGTAGCTCTATGATAAGCGTGATGTCACGATGCTGAATATTGACATTAAAGACATTAAAGAATTTGGTGACGAAATTAGAATGTCATCAGTTGGTTCTGTCCTGAAAGTATCTGTAGAAATTACTAATGGGAATAAATAGGAAGAAAAGTCAATCTTTGACCACAGAAGAAGAAAATCATTAAATGAAACCCTTTGCCAACCTCCCTGGTTAACCTGGTGCAGTTTCATCCCCAATATTGCCTACCGTGTTGTTCTAGGTTGGATATGCCGCTTTTAGATCATGGGCCTGCGGTTCGATTCCGGGGTCGGGCAAGTGTCTTTGAGTAATCCAGAGTCACTTGCTCTGAGTCTGGGTGTCGTTTATATTTGTGAAATTCTAGGTATAGGTTACCTAGTGCTGGGGATTCGTTAAATAAAATATAAATACATACATACATATATGTACATATATATACATACAGAGACTATGCTAAGAAGGTAGGGAAAAGTACATCAATATCGTTTTTTAATGTTACTCTAGATTCGTAACCCAATTTAGCAGTAGTTTACTGATTCCGTTTTCTGTTTTCAACTGTCTTCTCTGTTTACAACTGTTTTCTGTCGATTTTTGGCCTGGTATTCATGTACGCAATAACGAACTATCGAAATCGGTGCATCCGTTAAGTTACCTGAAGTGACTCAATTGGGCAGTTAATTTCTATTATACGAATTTTAATCTCAATAACATGGAGGGGAATTACTTACTGTGATACGCTGGCCAGACTGATTGACACAGGGTTTCATCATCGTATCAAGTTTTGCGGTTAGTTTACCTCGTCTTGTCACCCTCAGGATGGAATGGGACGGTGACACTTTGTATTCTAAATTCGTCACCACACGGCCATAATAATGTATTAGTTATTTATTCGTCATTTTAGCCCGTAAGTAAATTTCTGTCTAATAAATCGGGCCTCCTTAAAATTCATGTAGGGACGCTAGCCAGTGGGCCACGCTAGCATGACAAGATAACAAGTTTGTAACAAATGTTCCTTCTCTTGCTGTTAAGTTATCTGCCTCTCGCGTTCCTTTAGTCTCCTTATACGATACCCTCAGGATGGTATGGGGTGGTGACACATGGAGTATTTCGGTAATTAAACGCAAAATTCCGACTTATAACAGTTTGTCTCTTAAAAAGCCGTTTTTCTGAATACCTATGGAAAAAACGCCCACGGAATTGGATGCCCTCACCTCAATGAGATTCCAACCGAAAACCGTACGGCTTCGAACTCAAACATATTTGATGATATTACATGTTTATTGTGTCGTAAATCTGCTTACTCGGGAGATTTATAGTTATAGGACGCTGCCCTCAAATTGTTCGACACAGTTCGACCTTTGTCTGAACGGAATTATTTTTGTGATTGCTTCTCAGTTCTGACGGGCTATAACTAAATCTAATTTGTATTGGATATTATACGACATGGGTTTAAAGACTACCCAATCAGGCCCTCTTCACCACATAGTATAAAACAAAGTCGCTATCGTCTGTCCGTCCCTATGTATGCTTAAATCTGTAAAACTACGCAACGGATTTTGAAGCGGTTTCTTTTAATAGATAGAGTGATTCAAGAGGAAGGTTTTTAAGTATAATACATGCATATTATTGTAGAGGTTCATCATTGCACCCGTAGGAAGCCGGGGCGGGTCGCTAGTTTTATATAAAAGTGGGAGACAAACGAGCATGGGCGTCACCTGATAGTAAGTGTGCACCACCGCTGCAAGACCGGAGGAGCCGCGTGGGTGGCGCAGACAGCAAAAACGAAACGATCATTCTACTGCCAAAAACATGCTTCTCCTGATGTATTATTGGGACAATTTCATTCTAAATTCAACCTAAGTTCAACCGGTAATGATATGGTTAGACCAGCTGTCATTTTTCACGCACTGGCTACATGTCACTACTGCCGTAGTTTTACGTGCGCTGCGAAGCAGCTTTTTTTCACTTTGGCAAGCTTCTATAATCGTCGTAAGCGGCCTCTAAGGCAAAGGAGCAACGTCAAGTCCGCCGCCCCCTTCTGCGACTTAACGGCCTCGCAGAAGGAAGCCACGTCGGCCCTCGGATTAGCGAACAACCAGGCTCGCAGGGTATCTCTAAGGACAGAGGAGTCCCTGGAGCCCAAAACCCGCTACGACACCGTGTGCTGCTCTTCATCTGGCCTCTCCCCGTGGGCCCGCCCGGCATTGGTGATAAACCCCCTCACCACGGCAAGGTCCACCACGGCACAGTCCAGGGGGAACACATTCTTAACCTGCAGTTTGATCCACTAGGCTATGGCCTCAATTCCCAGAATGGTTTATTGCAAATAAACTCTTATCAGCCATCTCGTAACATTTATTGCTCATTACTCCGGAATCATGTGGGCAGACAGAAACCTACAGTTTCATACTCATTAACAAGATGGTGAATCAGATTATTGAGCTAAGCCACCAGAAATTTTGTAAACTATTTTTTTAAACCAAATGTATCGTTATCTTAGTTATTCCACGTGCACAGCAAGGAATCTAAAATTACTTAAATTAATTTTGTCTGTTGCTTTTCACAAACTTTATTTCGTGCCAAAATGTACAGGATGTAAAATACCCAAAAAAACGCCGACAATTTTGTGTATATTAATTAGTTTTCTATTAGAAGTATGAGCGAAAAAAGACTTTGTTTAACCATTTAATTTGTATTCCATTGAAAATGAGCTTTCCAATCTGTTCCACAATTTTTCTTCGGCTCATCTCTCTATTTATGACACTTTCTTCACCAGCTGTTGACTGAAATGAAAAAATGTTTTTGTTCAGAAATTGTACACAGATTACTTTTAACAGAAGCACGCAATAAATTAAACTTTTTACAAAAGGTGTATATCGACTTCAGAATAAAAAATAAACAACCATTCGAAGTCAACTTAAATTAGCAACGACTTCAAATGCTTATTTATGTTTTGCGTTTAGTGCCTATTTTGAAGTTGGTTTAATTTTTTGGTATTTTTTTACGGTAATCTAGCGAGACACGTATCGACACAAACAATTTTAAATAACAATATTAGGTGAATATTGCTTAAATAAACATGTACATTGAATATAACCTTCCCTAAAAAACTTAGGCTAATGTCTCTTATGCTTTTGACATCACTGTAAGCTTTCCACGATGATCCACGATGAGACGATCGGATGGACAGGTCAATATAAATTTGCGGCTCTGGGCTCATTAAGAGTCCTTACCACTTTGTGAACGTGCCTTGGGGCGGTAGCAAACGTCAAACAAGTGCGTAAAGATGAGCTGAATTAACTGGCTAAATCAATAACCGCACAGCACTATCAGATATTATGTTAAAGGTATCTTTATGCACATGGTACAACGCAGTGCATCACCGCTCTCGGTGGGCGTCTGTTAAGCGCCGGGGCCAAGTTATTATCGTACATAAATCCGTAATGATTGGCCGTCCGGCGAGCTGCTTGTTACTGGCAATCGGTGCAAATGAGACACAAATTAGCTGTTTTGGATCTAATACTTAGCTTAATGAGATTAATGGAACGTTTTAAAATCATATAGAACACATGAATGTTGCGCGATCGTACTTTATGTGGTAGTTTTAAAGTCAAGTTTTTGTACTGCAAAGCAATTCTTGTACTGAAACACAGCTATAATAACACTATTATTGAAGGGGTCTACAATTTCACTACCTAAGTTTTAGGCATAATCTTTTCTATAAATATATTTCCGTTATTAAAATGATACGAAAATTATACTTGGTATTTTTAATACGGCTAAAAATAGACATTTAAAAAACGTTTTAGGTGCTCTTTTTAATTCCCTGTTTCTTTTAACACTTTCTACTGTCGCTATTGGATTGTGACAGTTTTCAGCCAGAAACTTGGATTATTGCTTCGCCAATCACCGGTAAAATTTATTGTATTGCCACATAGGCAGCGTGGCCGAGTGGTCTAAGGCGCTGGTTTTAGGCACCAGTCCGAAAGGGCGTGGGTTCGAATCCCACCGCTGTCAAATTGTTTTTGCTATTTTATTGTTAATATTACTAGGATCACGTCTAGTTACAAACTTAAATTTAGTTCAAATTTATTATAATTGTTTAGCGTTTTCTATTTAACTAGGCATTGACGCTAATACACAGGTTTTTGTATGTGTATCTGACATTATTGTTTTTTGTTTACAGGTATGCAGATATTTCAGTTAAATCTCTCAACGAACTGGTATAACCATTTTTATTTAATAACATATTTTATATTTCTGTCTACCCTTTGAATAGTGTACGCCGTCATGATACTAGGTACACATATTTTATCCGTACCCACCCAACCCTAACCACAGGACATTAAAAGAAAAGGAAAGAAAAAAATATGCGGTCACCGGAGGGAATTTCCCAAATACCATAGATAAGTCCTTCCATCTTTTGTCTGCGCTACCTGCATTGCAATATGATGTATATTACCCCGTATTAAAGAAGAGATTTGTATGTTCCGTGTTCTTGTAAGGTCAACAAAAACAGGCAAAGAAATCTGTCATTGCATTTGTCAGTGACATGCCAGTGTGAGACAGGGTGAATCGATGGGGTTTTAGCTATTAGTTGGTATTAATGCTTTGTTTTTTTTTCTTGTCGCTATTTTCGCTTTGTCTATGGTATCTGTTACGTTAATTTCAATGGGTGTTTCGTAAACATTTTCTTGGTTTTTTACTCGAGTTGTACGATTAAGAAAAACTGTTTTCGTATAATGTATCGAAATCAATTTATTAGTTTGGTATATAACTTGAAATTAGAAAAAAATAACACATATTTCAGGGAAAATTTGTGTATTCTGAGATCTTCGGACTTGTTGGTACCAAGTTTTATAAACAACTACGATAATTAGGATATATTTTAGGTACACCGACGCAAGTCAACGTCTTCAAATGGTTGTTTATAAGGTATTAGCTTTTAGATGTTCTATTGATTTTGAAATTAAAAGTTTTTTATATACTCGATGTATAAATATCCTTGGACATTTCACACAACGCCATCTCGTCCCAAGTTAAGCAACTTAATGCTTGTGTTATGGTAACGAGATGGATGATAAACTACTTATATACATTTTTTTTTTGTAAATACTTACATATTATAGATAGAAATGACACCCAGACTCCGAGCCAGTGCCCCTGGTTTAGACAAAGACACTGGCCCGACCCCGGAATCGAACCCGGGACCCGTTGATCTAAAGGCGGCACATCTGACCACTAGACCAACGAGGCAGTATAGAATATAGTTGTATACTATACTCTATACATATTGGGATGATACTCATACTATAGAAAGCCTACGCTTAAATAATGCCGTGAGTGTTCTCGCTTCGTGCTTTAAGTACTACGTGAATCATAGCTCTGTTTCACACCTCTTGAGTTCATAAGTGTTGACTTTGAACTCCCACTGAAATATGAAATTCAAATCTACTCTATCGGGTAGGGTATAAGTTGAATGCCAATGTAAAAGGGAAAGGGAACGGATGAATCGAAGGAGATATTCATATCAGATACACTTTTATCTTCACGATTATTGAAAGATCGGAACGGGTCGATCCTAAAACGTTTTTTGGGTTCGCTGCGGAAATACTTGATGTATAGTGTATACCGTCGCTGGGTGTTGGAGACAGACACCTCTGGAGGCCTTGGGCCGCCCCAGGTTTGCGACAACGCAGTATACTGTGGCGTACATGCGTCATGCTTGTGAACAGGTGCCGTTGCTGGGGGTCGGTTGGCTTGGGCATTACAAGGTTACTATTGTCAACTATATCTGGCTGATGTTTGGCCCTTTGGAACTATTGCGTGAGTTTGCTCTCACAAATGTGTCTTATAACCAGTCTTGTACCCAAATGGCGATCTAAAAAGAGCAACTACAGAGTTTCTTGCCGGCTCTTCTCTGTAGAGGTGCATTCCAAACCGGTGGTAGATGGTAAATAATTAATTTTAAATGGTAAATTTTAAAATTTATTTTTTGTTTGACCTGTCAAAAGAGCTCTAATGAGCCAACTTGATTAAATGAGTTTTGTTTTTTTTTTTATTTTTTTTACCTGAGCCTAGGCTTCGCACACAGGCAATTATCAACCAAAAACCAACGATCTGGTTAAGGATGGCCGTATGGATATGGTCTGCTCAGGACTGGTCTATGCGGAAATCCTTGGGGCAGGCCGATGTCCAGCATTGGACTACTTTAGGCTGAAATTTATAATGATGATGCTTAATAAAAATATCATTAAAAAAATATTAACTACACCCTTATTTACACGATTCGTGTCATATTTACGAATCTTTAGGTTTTGTTCGACTTTTATAGATTTTTCGCCAGTATTCGTCGTCAGCCTA
Organism: Clostera curtula; assembly: GCA_905475355.2. Classification (NCBI taxonomy): domain Eukaryota; kingdom Metazoa; phylum Arthropoda; class Insecta; order Lepidoptera; family Notodontidae; genus Clostera; species Clostera curtula. The sequence goes on along the minus strand of FR997806.1, from coordinate 4,283,605 downwards.
TCACCGGCATATCAGCTCATAAATGACCCACTAATGATACAACGATGATAATACACCACGCTGGTCAGACGGGCTATCATAGTTCCGAGGTTCTCTTGTTGCTGTTAAAAAAAAATTCGTCTCTTGCTAAGCTTGAGATTCTGCTTTATTAATCATCTTTTACGACACCCTCGTAATGGATTGGGATGCTACTAACCATAAAAGACCCACTGCCGAGTCAGGCCTCCTCCGACTAGATGGTGGGACTACCTACTTTGCCACGTTAGTCAGACGGGTTGACACAGGGTTTTGTATTAAGTTGGCATCTCTTGCGGATAGGTTTTCCGGCCTTGTCATTTCCTTTTGTCGGCTCTTACGACACCCTCGGAATGAAATGGGATGGTGACACCATGTATTCTAAATATAAATAAAATAAATATCCTTGGACATTTCACACAACGCCATCGCGTCCCAAGTTAAGCAACTTAATGCGCTTGTGTTATGGTTACGAGATGGATGATAAACTACTTATATACATTTTTTTTGTAAATACATACATATTATAGATAGAAATGACACCCAGACTCCGAGCCAGTGCCTCTGGTTTAGACAAAGACACTGGCCCGACCCCGGAATCGAACCCGGGACCCGTTGATCCAAAGGCGGCACATCTGACCACTAGACCAACGAGGCAGTCGTACCATATTATACTACTACTATTTTTCATACGCTTCTACATACCTTCTTCGCTTTCCGACTCCTCAATTTCCATATCTTTGGCATGCACACATTTCTATTAAGCATATTCATCCTTTCACTTTCACGCTTGATGAATAGTCCCGTATGCTCAACGGAGCCAAGGAAACACAAGCCATTACCAGATCTCTATATATAGACACGTTGTTCGACCGTCAGTCACGTTCGTGGCCCATTAATACTTGTAACTGAGAACCACGCACAAGCGGTCCCAACTTGAGCGAAGGAACAATGTTCTATATTGAAATTAATTCGTATTCGCGAGTGACGTCATTGCGCAGTTTAATGAAAACCATATGAAGTGGAAGGCTCGAGAAGATCGAAGCCTAGCAGACGATGTGGATCGGACTGCTGGATTTTAGGTGCCCATCATTATTTTCCGTGTGGTGACGGATTTAGAATACATAGTGTGACCACCGCATTTCATCCTGAGGCTGTCGTGAGAACTGACGAAAAGGAAGTGACAAGGCTGAAATGCTAAGCGCTACAATAGCAACCCCTTTTTTTTAATAGCAATAGCAACCCTCAATTTTTTTTTTTTCGCCCTGGTTAAAATCCTTTATGGACTTCCTCGCCGGCCACGGGGATGGCCAGCGAGGGGAGTGTGGGACTCTCCCCCATAGTGGGGGCCTACCCACTAAACCTCCCCGGGGTGCACCAACTCGCGTCCTGTTGCGGCATTGTGGGATAGCAATAGCAACCCTGTGCCAACCAGACGGACGAAACTACGTCAATCCGCCTGACCAGCGTGGTGTATTACTCCAAACACTCCCCATTTCATTGGTAGACAGGCCCGGTTCATTAGTGGGTTATACATATATGAGCTAATATTCTGGGGATAGACTGTCGACGAGCGGGAGAAAAATCAATAAAAGTCGGACATAACCTAAAGATTCGTAAATATCAAAGTAATCGTATAAATAAAGGTGTAGTTAGTTCCGTGTGGCGACGGATTCAGAATACATAGTGTCACCACCCCATTCCATTATGAGGGTGTCGTAAGAGCCGACAAAAGGAAATGACAAGGCCGAAAACCTATCCGCAAGAGATGCCTACTTGATACAAAATCCTTTTTTTTTTTTTTGTTTCGCTGGGGAAATGCTTTATGCATACCACCGCACCCCGGGGGAAAGGTCGGTGATTATGTGGGACTCCGACAAGGGTCGTCTACCCAAGCGTCGTTTACCCACTAAAACCCCAGCGGCATACCCTCACACGACGCGCTTGGGGCGCCACAAGTTCGCGTAAACGCATTCTACTGTGACGCCCCGGCGTGGTGCCCGCAACGCGGGCAAGCGACTATCAGAGAGGGCGTCCCTGTACACTGGGACGCCCTCAGTCATCGAGGCTTTCGTCGGTGGTGGCTCCCCCGAACCACCACCGGCCTCCTAGGCGAGGGCAGAAGGGTTGATACAAAACCCTGTGTCAACCCGTCTGACTAGCGTGGCAAAGTAGGTAGTCCCTCCATCTAGTCGGAGGAGGCCTGACTCGGCAGTGGGTCTTTTATGGGCTGAGTAGTGGTAGTAGCATCTCAATCCATTACGAGGGTGTCGTAAAAGATGATTAATAAAGCAGAAAATCAAGCTTAGCAAGAGACGAAATTTGTTTTAGCAGCACCAAGAGAACCTCGAAACTATGTTAACCCGTGAGAGAAGAAAAACCTGATACGAAACCCTGTGCCAACTCGTCTGGCCAGCGTGGCTCAGTAGGCTAATTACCCTCCAAGTGCACTCCACGAGCAGTGGGTCATCTATGTGCTACTAGTATCAGTCTAACCCTTTTTTTTTTTTTTTTTACGTCGGTGATCCTCATGGATTCCCGGCCGTTGGGACTGGCCGGGTTATGTGGGACTCCGAGGCGCGTAGAGATGGTGAATTGTGCCCCGACCTACCCACTAAAACCGACGGCGATCCTCGAATGTCCGAACCAGGGCCACGGGATTCACTCCCCGATTAGGAGAGCATGCTCCGGGACCCTGGGGACCTCGGCCCGCCTCGTTTAGTGGAGCCCCAAGCTCCAAAGCGGGCCCCTCCGATTACGTTAACCCTGGAATGGATTTATCACTCATTCACTCACTCTACATCTCTCTCTCATTCGCTAAAACTGTCAGGCCTCATTCTCTTGTTAGTGTTTCAACATCTCTGTTGGTGGCATCATTCTAAATCCTTCATCATTAAGATCTTACAAAATAATACCCTATACACCTTGATGTTATTTTTTATTTGTTACACAATACTTGTATACATTGTATACATAATTTGTATACGTTCAATAACCAATACTTAGCCCATAAAGTCAATCGCTACCATAAATTGGTCTTTAACACCCCTAACATGCTCGACAGCTGTTTATCCAATTTCCACGCGATAAGGGATCACCATAAAACCGTCAAATATCTTCGAGTAACAACAGCTTATTATCTCTATCACGTCACTCACTATATCCTTATTCATAATTAAGTGTAAAGGTAGTGACTGACTTGTAACAATTTTAGTATTAACTAGCTGCGCACGGTTTCACCCGCGCTAACTTATTGTCGTACCGCGAGTGATGCCGCGGGGCGAAGCTAGTCTAAAAAAGTAGCCTAAGTCACTCCTTATATCCTCAGCTTCCTATCGGTACTCCCGTCACAATTGGTCCAGCCGTTGCAGAGATTAGCCGGGACAAACAGAAATACAGGCAAAAATTTAAAAAAATGTCATTTTGATGTATGTACTGTGTGTTTTGGTTATTTGTTTGTAAAAGTGGTTATTTTATTATTACAAACATAGTTTTGACGATCATATTGAAAACATTATAAGCAAGGCTTCCAAAGCTCTTGGTTTTATTATGAGACTCTCCGCAGATTTCGAAGATGTTAAAACTATTAAAATTCTTTATTGCTCTTTTGTCCGCAGCCACTTAGAATTTGCTTCACAAGTATGGAATCCAAATTACAATATATACATCGACAGAATTGAACGCATACAAAAGCGGTTTTTACGGTTTTTACGGTTTTTGCAATTTAAAACCAGGTATTATGTTTCTGGTTACGACGCAAGATGTAGGAAACATCACATCATGCCATTACATGAACGTAGACGTATCGCGGATTTAGCATATTTAATCAAAATTGCGAATGGTTCAATTGACTGTCCCGAACTTTTAGCCAAGCTAGGATTAACAACGCGTACAACACGAATTCGCAATCCTCGTTTACTTTTTGTTCCCAGCGTTAAGAGTACATACAGGCAAAACTCATTTATTATACGAGCGAGTAGACTTTTCAATGAACTGTCCCATGAATATGATCTAGATTTATTTAACACCAGTGTTTCCAAGCTTAAACATGTGTTAACGAAAGCTTACTTTTTATAAACCACTTTGTGCTGACCACTTTGTGACGACCCTTTCACTGTAATTAATGAACGAATGTTTTATCAGTGGAAACTTATAAATGGCCAGCATTATTTTTATAAGTTGTATTTAAATATGTACTAGCTGTAAGATTCCCGAATAGTAATAAAATAAAATAAAATAAATAAAATACATTCCAATTTTATTTATTTGTATAGAATGTATATGTAGAATAGATGTAATGCGTCACAACTCCAGCATTCAGTAGTACTGAAAGTGGGCCGAGTGCTTAGTGTATCGGCATTACGAATAGGTTCCCAAACCTACTATTGAAGTGCCCATCCGACATGTCGCAATTGCTAGCCTTAGCCCCGCGGCACACGCTCGCACTCGCTGTCTCGTGCCGCGTGCGAGTGGCAGTATTTAAAACCCATATGGTGCAGTACCATTTTCCGCATTAGCTCTCACGTGTCGACGCACACGCGTACATGCGGAGTTTGGTACCGCGGCGCGTGACAGCCAATGCGAGTGTGAGCATGTGCGGAGGGGCTAACTCTGCTAAATTTAAAAGCTCTTGCAAGGCACTTATGCCAAAACTGTGTTTCAACCATAGTATTTAGTAGGTTACCAAATCTCGTGGAGACACAATCGGGACCCACAAGGCAGGCGGCGCGGGACGGTGTAGAATAGAATGCTTTATTGTCTATACCAATTATGGGGTTCACAAACATCAATGGATGCATATTTTTTTTATTACTACTACCAGGTCGGACCGCGGCACCAACCGAGAAGACCTGGCGGAAGAAACGCAGTGGGTTTGATTTTTTTAAACGCCATATTGCAATGACCGTGTACATTTAACTAACTGAGCGCTTTTCTGAACTAAACGTGAAATATAAATTTAAAAAAATGAAAAAATAAGTCTTAAATCCAATGACCGGACCAACCTCAAACAGCGGCACCTGTTCACAAGCATAACGCATGCACCGGGGTGATATTTAGTGGGTATGGGGACACCGTTCATAATATCGATTGGCCACAAGCCTCACACCGGCCTTCCCCAGACCTAGAATATTCCATAAATTATTTTACAAAAAAAAACGCAAAAAAGTTACCAAGTCTGCGGCACTGATTGGCGATTTTGACTCTTTTGAATTAGCAGCTTTAGGGCCCTGATTTGCCTGGAATGGTACTACTATTCAGCCCATAAATTACCCACTGCTGAGTCGGGCTTCCTCCAATTACATGGAGGAGTAATTGACCTACAGTGCTAACTGGCCGGACGGGTTGGCAAGGGGTCTGCAAGCTATCAAGTTTTTCTTCTCTTGTGGCTAGGTTATCGGCCTTGCTATTTCCTTTTGTCGACTCTTACGATACCCGCAGGATGGAAAGGGGTGATGACACTGTGTATTCTAACACCGTGACCACACGGAATGATACATTATAAGCAAATATATAAGTCAGTCTGCAGCTTTATTAAGGCACCGTGTGAACAATCCGGCAACACATGGAAATCTCGTCCTAGGCGCCATATGCTGATGGCTTTAATATCAAAATATTGACATGTGTGTAACAAGTTCGATATTCAATATAATGTATGTATCACTGGTGTACGTGTCGTGATGGATTTAGAAAACACAATGTCACCAACTCATACCATACTCCCCTTGTAGTATGGCCTTAACAGTAGAAATTATCATTTTTGTAATTTTAGTCACTTTAACTTGTCACCATGGCCAACATGGATTGCCTTTGGACTGAATAACTTCTATTACTACCCAGCCTACATGACCTACTACTGAGTCGGGCCTCAGGGTTAGTCCAGGGTTTCGTGTCCGGCTCGGGGATAGCCCACCGTCCGCCGGAATAGCCTACCGCGAAGGTGTGACGCCCAAGTGCGCCGGGCGTCGCACGGGAGAGGGTGCCCGATGGGGCTGCCACCTGCGGACCACGGTAGCAACCGCACGCGGTACCCGTGGTCCGCCGCGTGAGGGCGGGTGTTGGCGAACGGCGGGTTGTTTTAGTGGGTGAGGGCCCACAATTTTTTCCCGCCAAACAAAAAAAAAAAAAGGGCTTCGTGTCCCTCTTGACCGTGCTGCCTTGACCTTGTTGTAGTGAGGAGGCTTGCGTGCCTTTAGGATCCGTTGGGGCCATACCGGCTCAGGGTCACCCATGCCGGGTGGGCCCACGGTGAGAGGCCAGACGAAGTGCGACACAAGGAGTTGTAGTGGGTTTTGGCTCTGGCCACGGCTGCCACCGCACCCGCAGTTCATCCGGCGCATGACGGGGGCATGTGCAATGCCCCTCACGGTGGTTTGGGGAGCGTCCAGAGCTCCCCATCAAAGCGTGGGGCCCGTTTGTAAAAGCGTGGGGCCCGTTTGTAAAAGCGGGCCAAGGCAAGGAGTGAAACTCGTGGCCCTGTTTCGGGCAGTTGAGAGACCGTTGGTTTTAGTGGGTAGGTTGGGGCGCAACTACCATCTATCCGCGCCCCGGAGTCCCACATAACCTGGTTGGCGTGTAGCGGTCGGGTATCCATGAGGATTTCCAACGTAAAAAAAGAGGTTTGTTTCAAGTTATACTTCTATTGTGGCTAGCTCTTCGGCCTTGTCATTTCCGGCTCCTAAGACACCCATGTGGTGTGGACCCAACGCTCAACCATAATTCCAAAATTTGTCTCAGATTCGCCTAAAACGTTTTGTCACGAATGCATCACGAAACAAAAGTACCGCATCGCAGCCAATTGCAATAAAATTTCACATTCCATTTCCGAATAAATGAAACGGCGTTCTTTTTTATAATACCACAGAATTTTATAAACGAGTTCCCGCCGAATTAATCTTCGGGCAATTAAAGTTTTAGCTTCGCCGGCCTTGGCGTGAGTTTAAAAAAAAGTAATTTGCGAAAAAACAACAATTACGCACTGGAGGCTGAGCATTTTGAGGCCGATGCCTCGCATGGGTATCAAATACCGCAACCTTGTTATACAAAGATGAGAATTTCTGGTGTTGTGAGTTTTTGATTCGGTCAGTCGTATTTAATAACAGTTATTGTTTTCTTGTAAAGAACAATCAAACAAATGATAATTATAACGTGTCAAGCTAGCTAGACAACTTGAAATTTATGTAAACTGGTTTGAGATTTATGAATAATACGGAAACCATAAAATTTTTGGCGGTCTCAGATTGAAAACGTCTTTTGTAGACTGTATTTTTATGTTAGGTTAAGAATTTTGGTCCGTGTGGTGACGGATTAAGAATACACAGTGTCACCACCCCATCATCAGCATGATTCGACCTCGCAGGGAAACTCCGAGCATAGATAGCCCTCTCCATTGCCCTTTGGATGACTTTGAGCCTTCTGATGGAGCCCATAGTGAGTGATCACTGCATTCCATCCCAAAGGTGTCGTAAGGGCCGACAGAAAGAAATGACAAAGCCAATAACCTAGCCACAAGAGAAGGAGGATTCTTACACGGAGGGTAATAAGACTACTGTGCCACGCAGGCCAGACGGGTTGGCACAGGGTTTCGTTTCAAGTTTTCGTTCACTTGCGGCCAAGTTTTCGGGATTGTCATTTCTCTTTGTCGGCTCTTACGTGATCCTCAAGATGGAATGGGGTGGTGACACTATGTATTCTAAATTCGTCACTACACGGATTATGACCAAAATAAGAAATCATTATTTTTCATCTTTCAATACACACATAACTTCGTCTTTCGTTTACCGAAGTTTCGTTCCCATTTCCTTCGCAGGAAGTGGGAATGTCTGTCCGTTTGTGTCGTAAAAATAATATCTATTATTGTAATTGGTTAGAAATTATGGCTTCCTCGTCATAAGGTTGTGAAAAATTATATTCACCTGATTATGTGTGATTTGTGAATATTAGGTACTAGCGGTCCCGGCTTCGCACGGGTGCAATGTTACCCGCGGTTACTGTCGTACCGCGGGGCGAAGCTAGTTTAAAGAAGTTAGCCTCAGTTAGTCCTTATATCATCAGCTAACTATCAGTGAAAGTCCCGTCAAAATCGGTCCAACCGTTTCAGAACAGCCGGAACAAACAGACAGACAACAAATTTAAAAAATGTTATTTTGATCTATGTAGGGGAAAGCGGGGCTGGTACTAACAAATTTTGTATTATGGTTTATATTTTCATTAACTATTAAACATTTTCGTTTTATTTTTTAACAAAAACGTGCTTTGGTTATACAGCTATGATATTAGTAACAAAAACCATGAGGTAAGTAAGTGCTTTCAGAAAGAGAGCCACGAAAACGAAAAAAGTCATTTGTTAGTACATGCCCCGCATCTGGGGCAAATATTAACAGAGCTGGGGTAAGTATTAACGTAAGGGGCAATTATTAACAGAGACTAAAATTTTATCAAATACTTAAATAAAATGTCATTTACATTCCTGAAAATGTTTTATTGTCTCTAAATTTAAACAAATCGGTACTTTTTTTATGATAGGAACTGAAATAATAAAGAAAATTCTTTTAAATCTACACTTACTTGAACTTTTTAGGTTCAACAGTCTTTAAGTTTCTTAATGAGGTATAAAATAGTATTAATCTTATAAATCTGCACTCATTAACAACACTTTAGTGGGTATTAGTGTTTTTTTTCTTTTGGTTCTGGAATATTATCTATATTGTATCGAATGGCAAGCTCGTAAGCTCATTTTTTGATATCGTCATCCAAACTAGATGATCGAACATTTAATGCAATATTTTTTTCTTATTTTTTCCACTTCGACAGAACTTCCCTCCTTTTTTCGTGGCGTATTTAAACAGTGTTAAATGACAAATATCGTATTCCGTGGCAACTTCACTATATTTCTTGATTTTTACCAGAACTTCTTCAGCTGCCAGCTCAAATACTTCTTGAGACGTACACCCCCATGAACTCTTTCGTTAGTAATTTCGCATATAAAAAAACATACTTATTGCATACAAAGCATACAAAGCACTTGTAATATCACATACCTGTATTAACATGTTAATACTTACCCCACTCAATTTGTTAATTTTAGCCCCAAGGTGACTTTTTATACTTCATCAACTACAGAAAATAATCTAGTAAAAATAATTACAAACAAGTATATTGGTTTTTAAGTCAATAAAATAGAACTTTATTTAGGATAAACTTTGATTGTATTTAGCGAAGAAATAAATGTTAAATCAATTTATCACGAAATACGAAAAGTTGGTTTACCTGTCAATCCGAGGTTACTTCGCTTATCTATCACTAACGAAGGCCGGTTGATAACCGACAAGTCAGGACATGTTCGGCTGTGTATATAGTTATCCTAAACCAAATCTCATATTTTTAACCCTTCACGTTTGGCAGGAATAAGCTTGTTAATTCTTACCTCCGTTAACACCAACCCCGCTCTCCCCTACTGTGTATACTATACATACTTACGCATTTAGTAAAAAGTGGTTATTTTATTATCACAAACAGACACTCCAATTTTACTTATTTGTATATTTATGGAGTGGCAATGGGCAGGCCACGTAGCCCGACCAACGACTAGGTGTACGGACGACCCTGTGAAGGCTGGTAGTCGATGGATGCAGTCTGCACGAGATCGTGCGTTGTGAAAAACTATGGGGAGGCCTGTGTTCAGCTGCAGTGGACTTCTGTGGCTGATAGATAGATAGATAAAAAATTACTTGACATGACAGTAAGCGTTTCGGAAGGCGCAGTGCTGGTAGGCCTCCCACACGGTGGACCGACGACCTGGTTAAGATCGCCGGAAAGCAGTGGATGCGGGCGGCCCAGGACCGGCATTTGTGGAAATCCTTGGGGGAGGCCTATGTCCAGCAGTGGACGTCCTTGGCTGAAATGATGATGATGATGATGACAGTAAGCTAACTTTAATGAAATTGGAAAATTTGCCCTTTCGAATAGCTTGTTGCATCATGTGTATGCGCCTCTTTGGACACTCTGTATTGCACGAGTTCACTGCCAAATAGAACGTTTAGATAGTACCCATACGGAAGAAGGCAAGAGCACAATAAATAGTGGCATTAAAAAAAAAGAAAAATTTAAAATATATAAAATAATTAAATTAATTAACATTTTACGGTATTTAATGTACATGTAATTGCTAGATTGTATTTTTTTCTGCCGTCTTTACTGTGTTACTGTATATGTCATGGGTCTATTTATCAAAATTAAATCCTTTTTCAATTCTATTCTAGATCCAGTACCAGACGGAATCAAGTTTGTATTTTAGAAAAAAATAGTTTAGCATGAAACTAATCCATATATATCACGGATATTTCTTCCGATGTTTCGTTCAAATAGCTTAAATGAATCATCGCTGTTATATTTATCACAAACAGACATAAATTATTCATTCACCACATACCATATGCCACAAAAACACCAATTATAAATTTAGATGCGTTACACGGTTTAAATGTAGGCACCGACGGTTGCGTCTTCAGCCAAACGTAAAATTGTTTTTAAAATGTTTTAATCAGACGGATTATAGCATTAAAAATCCTACTTAAATTAAATACGCGAACTCCATTTTTTTTTTACAAGGAATCTACTATTTTCTATTGTGATAAACAATTTAAATGTTAGTGTCTTATATTTGTGCTCTAACTGCCTGGTAGGTCTAGGCGGCATTCCTTTTTTCCGACGAAAATAAAAAAAATCACGGCTCCCCGGTGCGATTCCGATGTGTCTTTGTGTAAACCAGAGACACTTGCTCCGAGTCTGGGTGTCATTTGTGTTCTTGAATATTATGTTTCTAAACAGTCCCCGCGATCCAAATTACAACGAGCGCGGGGTTTCGAAATTTTTTTTTATATAGTTTTCTTTGTAGCAATTGCTTATTAACTACCATTACGATTGTTCAGCTATAAGGAATTTTGTATGTTCATTGATATCTCCGTCAATGGTGGACCACTGTCGATGATTTTTTTGTTCGATGCACTTTTAATGGTCTCCGAAATGGTCCAGAACCGAAATTAATATCAAAACCATACTTTTAAAATTAATTTAAGGGACAAAATGTTGACCTCATTGTAATGTTATGTAGTGTATGTGTGTAGTGTAATGAAGTGTTGTATATATGAAGACATTATCTAAATTTCAAGTCCTTTACAAAACAATAAATTAGTTCCACATAAAATAAAATAAAAATATCTCCTTAACAAAAGAGAACCAGAATTGCAGAAATGAGCGCCATTTTAGTATCATTTTTTTAATAAGGGAGTCCTAAATGATACGGGCTCTTAATACGCTTGTAAAAGGTTATAAAGTTATATATTACACAGCTGGGCGGATCGTATCCCTAAATTGATCAACCCCTATCAATTGAGCGTTAAAATATGTAAATAACATTTACGAAAATAGCCGTCTATTGGCGGTATGTCGCGGTATAGGGTGCATATCATTTGCCTACGAACCTGGGAATTATCTTGATTTTTTAGTTATTGTTAATAAACCTCTAAAGTATGTATTTCAGTGATTTGTCCTTGTGGTGATGGATTTAGAATACATAGTGTCACTACCCCAATCCATCCTGAGGGTGTCGAAACTACTGATAAAAAAAATAAGGCCGATAACCTAGCCGCAGGACAAGGAAAACTTGAAACGAAACCCTGTGCCAACCCTTCTGGCCATCGTGGCACAGTAGGCTAATTACCCTCCATGTAATTGGAGAGGCCGAACGCGGAAGTGGATCATTTATAGGCTGATAGTAGTAGTAGTCAGTGATTTTATGGAAGGCTAAAGAGACAATTTTATGTGTATGATGTACATATGCCAAAATCTTTATGTTACATTTGAAAATTCGTTTCATGCAGGAAAATGGGTTTGGCTGTGTCACGTTATTCTTGCTAAGAGAAAATTTGTCTCCTCAGGTGTCTCCCAGTATTGAAAAAAAACTAATGCTTCACGGAGATGGTCGTTCTCCGGTTCTCACAAATCAAAAAGAGATACTTTGCAAAAACAATGCAGCTAGATATTTTTTTCCTTAGACGAAAAGCAGCAATTACATAAGTTTAATGTGTGTATGCGTGTAGCTCCTGTACCGTCTTTTTTAATTGACGATATTCCCATCTACGTTGTATGATGAAGATATGTTTGAATAAAACCTGCCTCATTGTTCTATTTGTTCAGTGTTTCCTGAAAACTCCCAATTTCAATTGAAGGATTATCGTATAAATTGCCTCATTCGTGGTCATACCTCACTGGTAATCCTACACTGGAGCGGACGCCCAATTAGCCGCGGGAAACTTGCGATCGAGTTACTCGGTTTTTGTGTCAACTGAGACGCAACGTAGCGAATTGCGACTGTAAAACACATTGTTAGGGAAATTTAATTTATCCGCTTGCTTTACATTTATTTGCGAGGAAAATGATACCGTCGTCACATTGCGCGTTAGCATCTTCGCTATGATATCTTGAAGCTCTGGGAGTTAACAATCACTATTTTTTTTCTTTTATCCTTTTTTTTATTCACCATTTCACCTCTGCCGTGAGCAGAGCCTATTTTTGTACAATTCCTTTCATTCCAGTTCTATCTTACAAGCCTCTCGTACTTCCATTCCGCATACTCTTTCTCTCTGGCGTCCGTCATCTTTCATTACTTGTCCAACTAATTTGATTGCCTATTTACCATCCACTTTTGTCTCAATTTATTTCTATCCTTTAACAATCATTTTTAAAAAGCCACGGTTAATGTTGGAATCCGAATATTCCCCTTAAATCATCATTCAAACATTGCACTCATATAAGTAGGTAAGTAAGTAGGATAAGTAGGTCTACAAATCAAGGCAGAAATTGCCCATTAAAACGCTGTTTTAGGTGTTTAAGGTTTTAGGCTAATTTCCCTCCATAAAATTGGAGAAATCCCAAATGTTCAGTAGGTTTGGGGCAAATACTGGGAATATGATATTTGGTTCATAATAATAAATCCTAGATCCGACTTTATGAAAGAATTCATTACGTTATTTCCTATCAGCAAAAAAATATATGATTATAATCCCCATTGCACGATATAAGAAATGACGCAAATATATCAAAAATGAAAATAAATTTATCGATTACAGTACATTCCAGATCACAATATACTGATAACACGAATATGTATTGATCAATCACGCGCGCCTCAGATATCAGGGTGGGTTGATAAACATGAACAATAGCAGACAGTGCGGCACCGACTGTTTTCATAGTATAACTGGTTCTCGTATCAGAAATTTCGAAATTCGTTTGTATTACGTTTTTTTTTATTAACAGATAGTAGGTACTATCCCTCTGGTGACGGGCTTAGAACACAAAGTGTCACCACCCCATTCCATCCTCAGGGTGTCATAAAAGAAGATAAAGGGAAATGACAAGCCCAAGACCTAGCCGCAAAAGAAACAAAACTTCTTGTGGGTTATTTATGCGCTGTGTAGTAGTAGCTTAGCTTTATTTATAAAAAAAACTTGTCACGCAGTTCTCTGCAACGACAAAGCTAAAGAACTTCTATTATTGCTATTTATTCAACATTTGTAAGTTATCTTTCATTTCAAATTACAAGATCTGATAATTTCATTCATGGAAAAGGGTTTATTTCATACTAGCCCCGGATACGCACGAGTGCATTGATGAACATCTAAATTTATCAGTGTTTCTCTACAATATTATGCATGTTTAGTATCCATAAAAACCTTCCTATTCAATGACTCTATCTATTAAAAAAGTTGCTGCAAAATCCGTTGCGTAGTTTTAAAGATTGAAACACACATTCGGACGGACGGACGGACAGTGATTTTGTTTATACTATTTAACTATTTAGTGAATTTTCTTCCCAACCACAAGGTCTGTAGATCGTGAAAAATAAACGACTATTTTCTCCCTTCAACTATTCTATAACTTACTGCGACACACCATACTGCGATCGCCAAACCGCCTACTATGCAAGGCGATTATTTAGCACATGGGTTTCTATATTTTTAAAAGAATATTAACAGTTACCATCCTAATTGTTATCTTGAAAATGCCAGCCTAGCTTGTAGAATACTTAGAATACATTAATCGAGATCGTATTCCAGGAAACGACAATTTCTCATTTCCAGTAACGTATTATTATTGAACACAAATTTTGGAGTACCAATTTCAGTCAACTCTTAATTAACTTTGCGTAATCATGCGAACGGATTACCGCCAACGCAACCATTCAAACTCTTGCCTTAAAATAAGGAAATTTATTTCAATCCGCCCGATATAAAACTGTATCTTTAAATGCGTGTCAAATATTGTCGCAATCAGTTACTTGTAAGGATAATGTGAGCATTTTTCGCACGGTAGCTTCATCTGAGGAAATTTTAAAGAATCTCAAAAGTTTCTTAGGAACTTAGCTCATGAAGATTGCTCTTAAATCAGTTTATTCAATCCGTGGCAATAAAATCGAAAATGTTTAAACAATTCAAAATACATTTGTTCGGAGTCGGTACTATTCCAATTGGAATTCCAACTTAGGTGTAAAATTCATCAGCATTCATCCTTAACTAATCCAAGTGCTGAATCGTGTTACACTGTTTTATGGTCCATATTGAAACAAATTTTATCTTCTGGTCTTTAATAACATCGCTTATATTATAACAGTATTCTTCTTTGTTCAATTTCAAAAGCGACTACATTAAAGGAACATCGAATGGCAATCTGCAACGTTTCATTAACGCACAAAAGTCAGGTCTTAAAATGTTCATTCACAACACTTATCTCCGGTGTCCACGGCACTTCGTGCATAAGCAGAAATAATTGGACGTCGGATCGAAAGAGCAAATTTGCATTTGGTATAGCCACCCGGTAGGTATGGGAGATTAACATGAGGGCAATGTAACTTGCTAAGAGCAACGTTAAGTTGGCAGACCCTCTATGGGATAAAAGTAGGCATTAAGCAAAAATATATTGTAGATCGTAGAGTAACGAACGTAAAGAATTTCTCTTCATTTTTCTGAGCTTTTGTGTATTGTTTTGTGAAGCTTCTGAACCAGTAATTCTCCTGATAGTAATATTTGCTCGTAAAAGTGTATAAGTAGGAGTGTGTCAGTAAGGAGCTGACGTTACAGGAACAATTTTTCTGGCGATGTCTTTGGATTTCACGATCCTTGCACATTGCGGTAAATTATGATTTCACGGTTCTGATCGTGTTGTTTTATTTAAACCGCAAAGTTTTATATACTTTTTATGATTTATATGATGAACTTGCTGCTGTAGCTGAAACATCTTAGCCAATGAAGTTTTAGTGGTGTTTTAAACCATCCTTATACTATCATAATTTTCTTCTTCTTTTTCTGCTTTTAGCTATCTGGCCATCTATGTAGTATCGATTATTCGTAATTCTATTACAACATTTCCACGTTTATTCTTGCTGTATTAATTTGTCGATTCTAAAAAACTCATTCTGTAACCGGATCAGTTAAATAAATATTTATTCCTTTCCAGCATAAAGCATAATTTGGCTTAACAGTGTTTTTAAGATCGGACACGTTTGCACGTTGTAATTCATTCCTTCCTTGAAGCGTCTTTCTTAACTGTTTACTTACCGGTCTCTGAACAAGTAAATATAATTTAGAGAAATTAGATACATGCGGTGTCTGACAAAACCGTTAGTTCAATTAAAACAACGTTCGTTAAAATATTAACAACCTCACGTAGCTCGTTAAAATAAATTATATTTTGCCACGTATTTCGGTATACCAAATATTCCTGTATTTGTTGAAAATCCTCAAATCAAATTTTTTGAAAGGAAACTGCATTTTGTTTATTTTAATAGCAGAAATAAAGTCTGTAACATATCACTTAGATACAATCTTTAAAACCTTAAAGAATCTTCACTTCACTTATGTCATATTTCAAGCAACAAGTTACACAGGTAATTCTTAATTAAATGTACGAATATGTACTGACACTACGTTACAATCAACTTAATGAGAGATCAATTAAAAATCGCCGAATAAAAGCGATATTATGGAAAAGAGGCTCGTTAATGAACACGCCATGTCGTATAATATGGACGGGTAGGTCGATGTATTAATTAGCACTTAATTTATTTTTGGATATTATGAGTAAGTAGTGATTTTGGAGCAGACATTGTGAATTCACATAACAAAGGTAACGTAACGCTAATTAGAATTAATGAAAACCTTTTAGTATGAAATAAAATAAATGGAATGGAAATTTGGCCCAAAATTTAAAACAAAAACACAAATTTCGCCCGCGTGGTCGTTCGCCAAAAGGAAATGACAAGGCTGAAAACCTAGAGACGAAATACACTGGGCTGCAAAACTAAGTATCACACTTTTAAAATTGCAATAAGTTTTTAAGTACACAAGATATACTTTCGAAATAAAAAGGACTCGAAAAAAAGTTTGTAGAATTTACATAGAAAGCTGATAACATTTGCTATAAAACGTTTTTTATTTTAAATCTCTAAGTTCTATCGTTTAGAAACAATTGATATATTAAAAGTGTAGTACTAAGTATTGCAGGTCAGTGTAGAAGAAGAACTTGATACGGAACCTGTGCCAACCCGTCTGGCCAGCGTGGCACAGTAGGCTAATTATCCTTCGTGTAACTGGAGGCAATTTAATTCACGCCGCAGAGGACAGAGCGTCATGGCGTGAAATAGTCCACTACAAAATTCTCCATAGAGGACATGCCCCTCAGCACTGAGGACACACGATGCAAGGAGTAACTGGAGGAAGCCAGACTCTAGAGTAGGTCATCTATAGGCTGAGCATTAGCAGTAGACCCATAAGCGATGTACATATGAGAGTTTTTTGGAACAATGGTGCTACAAACCTATTTTATAAAGTTTTAAAATGTTGTAGTTTATTTTCACTTTAAGCTTCTTATTCGAAAGTGCGACACAATAAAATTTGCAGCAATAAAAATAATAGCTATGCGATTAGATACTATTTATTCTAGTTCCATGGTTTTAGTTTTCACCCCGTATTCTATTTACTTGTGCGTCATATAGCGAGGTATCTCAGGGGCCTGGTAGATTTCTGCATTTAAAATTAATGTTAGAGTAAGATCGAGTGATTCGCAACGATGCTTATATTTCATCGACTTCATAATCGTGTCGCCTACGCTCCTTGGGACCCCACTTGTCATGGCCCACACATTTTGTCTCAACGCTTCCCTTAATGTCGCCATATTGTATGCTGTGTTATTTCTGTCTCGCTCTGACTTCGGTGTTTCTTTTTGTACGTTTAATTTCAATATGCGTCAAGGGTAATTTTAGAAAGTTCATAATATAAATTATTCGTAAAATGATAAATTAGTACCAACCCTGTCAAATAATCAAAATTACCAAAACGGCAAGTTGCTTTGTAGTATAATTATGAAACTGTCAATCAATAGTCGTCATATTTTTACTCCTTCATCTATCGTCAAGTTTCAATAAGATTGATTGCAAAAGTTTTGAATCAAACCTTAATCTTGTGGAATTCTAATAACCATCAACTTTGAACCATCGAATAATATTATTAATAACAGACGAAGTTAAATCGTGTTCCGTCAGTCGTCCTTGAGCTCCGACCTTCTCAGAAGTTATTCAGAAAATAAAACTAAAAGTAAAAGGGCCCAAGCTGATAGACGGGCGCGATCCCAAACTAGTTTAACAATTTATCGCTTCTGTACAATCTGTTCGTTTGTATGAAATATGTCTAAAATTACGCTGGCTTAGCATGAAATCCGTGAGTATTGAATCTTCTTCGGATTTAATTAAATTTTAAATAAATTTTGTATTGTTACAAAAGGAGCCTTTTTGATAGATGAGCGCGTGAAGGTTATAATAATAAGGTTCTGTGCGAAAGCTGTGGATCGCTTGGCTAAAATAAAGGACCGAATTGAATTATTGGCCGGAGGCGTGGAGCGAGATAACTCTTCATCAAGTGGAATTAGCGCGTCGATCCTTTGCGAATGATCGCCTGGGAGAATTTGTAACGTATGTGCATTGATAAATATACAGTGATTTTTCTATTACTATACTTACCGACCAATACAAATGTGTCTGTAGTAGTTCTATGGATTGCTTTGATTTTCATACGTAATGCTTGTAATCTGTAAGTATTTTGAAGACCTGATAATGGAAGATAAATGACACTGACATCATTATTTAACACACATTAGCAAACATATCTAATCAGTCAGAGTCAGGAGTGTGATTTACCGACGTACCTGCACCAACGTCGTACCCGCCTGTATAATCTACAGATGAGCTCACTGACTATAGCGAATACTGTACTGTACCTACGTAACATAACGGACCAAGCAATCTTGCTTTATTACGTTATCCCACAACCCTGGCAAAGGCGCCCACACAAGCGTGTCACCCGTCAAATCTCAGCCTACTCAAATGAAAGTTCCGCGTAAAATCGACAAGAATTTCATACGAAGGTGTTTTTGATCCATCGCGGAGTCACAATTCTTTGATGCTATTGATGGATTTGTTGGGTGCAGTGTATGGTGCGAGCGCGGGAAGGGGGCTACGGCTACCGCGTCTCACGGCACCTCGCCGCACAGACCCGGCCCGCGTCGCCCGGTCAGTCTAACCACTGCTCGGCGCAGGACGGACGTGTGTTACAGTGTTTTCAACTACAGACGAGTGTTTATCAACTTGTGACAAAACTTGGTGTACTTGGCAGTGGATCGGATTATTTGCAGTGTAGTGACCGTACGTCGCGATGATAGTGTGAAGCTCTTTCTTAAGTGTTCTGAAAACTGAGCCGATGGTCCTCTTGAATAGTAACATGAAAATTAATGGTAAATAAAGTCTTCAACTAAGTTTTGCATGAGTATTTATGATGTTCACTGTCACTGTATGTTGTTATTTACTTGGATGATCTGAGGATCTTGGCTTGCACGACGCACGTACCGATTCTAAGGTGACATAAATGGAAAGATCTGGCATTTGTTAAAAGACCCCTAAAGGATTGTATGTTTATTTATGAACATATTCAAATGAGCTCGGCGATACTCCATCGGGACCACCAAAACGGCCAAAACAATGGTGGACCTCGCGGTTGTCAGACGACATTGACTCTCCAAATGTAAATTTGAGTTGGCGCGAACAATCGAACTTAGTGAGCTCAAAATTCGATATATGAATAGAGGCTGTGTGTGTGACCCTGCTGTAGCGCCTACGGGATCAGCCGCTGTGGGTGGACGGCATAGCACCGAACCGCCTAGAACGACAGTGGGTGTTTGAATGGAGCCAGTTAATAATAATGGTGAGATATAATCACCGCCATAGAAATTACACAACAAAGATGTAAAGCATGGCTCCAGCTGTAGACGAGAAACCCTCTATAACTTCTTCTGGATAGTTACTAACAACGCTTTTGAAAGAATCGCAAATATTAGCTTGTAGTTACTACTAGTACTGTAGGTACTAATCACTACATAGTATAAAACAAAGTCGCATTCTTGTGTCCGTCCCTATGTATGCATAAATCTTTAAAACTACGCAACGGATTTTGAAGCGGTTTTTTTTAATAGATGGAGTGATTCAAGGGGAAGGTTTATATGTATCACCCACCCCCGCTTTGCACGGGCGAAGCCGGGGCGGGCCACTAGTCATTAATATAAACTTGTAAACGAAACAGTCGGAACCATTACAATTTTCCAACATTCATTTCGCTTTTAAACGAATTAGTTCTTAATTACTAGTACTGGCAACATTAATAAATATGAAAAAACTTCACATGATGAATAGATCAAGAATCTTTTCAATCTCCAACATCCTGTTCGCAAGGGGCTTTAATTTCGCACATGTTACGGAATAGACCTCAGATGTCGACTGACAAAAAACAGACTCCGTTCCGCACATGTGCTCAAGACCCATATTTAGGCCAACGTCAACTAAACACTTTGGATCACTTAAATAAAGACGGGTGTCCAATGGTAGGCGAAAAAAATAAACAGTGGCACCGGATTTAAAACAAGGGGGAGAGAAATTAAACTGAAAACTATGTAATTTTGATGCACATCTGTTGCGCACGATGAATGTGTGCAAAGAAATAAAAAAAGTTTGAGAAAGAAACCTGCGCGGGCGAGGGCACGTGGGCAGGCAGATGTGCAAGCGCATCCCGAGGCCAATCTGAGTTACAAATGCCTTGTCAAAGAAACTCTTGTTTGTGCACAATTGAGATCGCAAATCCATTATTCAATTGTGAAATTCTTAACACAATACAAAAGATTCACACCCGGTGTACGAGGATTGTCCAAAGAAAAGGTGAATTTTGAATTTTCGCGGGCTGTGTACATTCGATTATTGATTTTTTTTTGTTATGTTGGGACACATGTATTAGTCATATGTTGGCATTATCAGCCTATTTGGTTGGATAGGTAGTTTGTTGTTGACAACTGAAAAGGTTAGTCACGTTTTGTGTGTTCTTCGATTTTTGACGTTTGAATAAAAATGGATCAAAGAATAATGTATAAAATTTTGCGTTAAAAATGGAATAAAGTGCTCCAAGGCACTTGGGATGTTGACTGTGGCATTCGGCGAGTCTAACTTGTCTCAAAAAATTGTGTTTAAGTGGTACAAGCGCTTTACAGAAGGCCGAGAAGTTGTTAATGACGATGAGCGTCCTGGAATTGCAACAAGTCAAGAAAACATTGAAAGAGTGAAAAAAATATTCTGGAAAATCGTCGAATCACTATTAGGGACGTTGCATAGGATGTTGGCATTTCAATTGGCTCATGCCATGCAATTTTCTCGAATGTTTTGGGCATGAAACGCGTTGCAGCGAAGTTTGTTCCAAAATTGCTAAATTTTGAGAAAATGTAACGTCGAATTAGTATCGCTCAGGAGTTGTTTAATGACGTCAACGACGATCCAAGTTTACTTTTTCACCAGATTTGGCTCCCTGCAACTTTTTCCTGTTCCCAAAACTGAGGAGACCAGTGAAAGGTCAGCGCTTTGCCACAATTAATGAGATACAGTCAAAATCTGAAATCAAAATCAAAAGCTGATGGCCATACCGAAAAGCGCATTTCAAAAGTGCTTCGAAGATAGGAAGAAGCGCTAGCATAAGTGCATTATATCTGAGGGGGGTTACTTTGAAGGGGACAAAATGGATATTGAGATATTATATATATATAAAACATTACTTTTAAAAAAAAATCGAAATTCACCTTTTCTTTTGAACAGACTGGTTCTTTAAATCGAGTACTTTTATTACTACAGTGTCTAAGTTATTAAAGAGGTCAAGTCCGGCTAGCAGGACCAAGTTTTTGTATCGATTTTATGATCGACTGTATCTCGTAGACAGTCATCACCTTTTACGGCAACCTGTACTGTATCAGACTTAGAACTGACGACTATGAGATAGTCGACATCAGTGTCAAAGATAAATATCAACTCTCTAGATATTTTCATAATTTCTCTATCCTTATTCGTATCGCTAAAGCCATTGAGAATATCAGCTGCACCACTTTAGGAAGATCTTACGATCTAAAATTGGAAATCTAATATCTCTTTCCTTCAAAAGTTCCTCTCTTATAGAGTTGCATCCAATTAACTTATCAACAAATTTTCATAATATCTAGACGGCTAAGATGAAAATTTAGGTATATTTAAACCTTATTTATTTGTTTAATCTATAGTAATTGCCATCGATTCAGAAAAAAATATGTTGTGGTATGCTGTATTTATTAAATCCAAACCAACTCAACCTGCTAGAATTTATAGACACGAAATACACTACAAAAATAGTTACGAATGTTATTCACGTAAGCCATCGTACTGAACACATAGAAATAATCTGGAAGTAGTAAACTGCAATATAACACATCCATTCGCAGTAACTTGGTACCACAAACACATTGTTAACTTAAACAGTTCTTAAGTTAAACGTATCGGGTAAACTCTACACAGAGTAATCGTTGCGAACGTTGTATGAATATTAATGTGACGGGAATGGATGTAAGCATAAAATTACTAGACGCATAACTTGAAACATATGTATTACAGCTCACAGATCGCTTTGATTTTAAAACTAGCACGCACGTACACGGGTACGTAATTACGCAGAGGCAATGTTTGAGGGAATAATTTAAAAATGATTATATTTAAGAATATCATTTAGACGTAGAAACAAAAAAAATTAAAAATAAGTATAATTCAACTTTAATGTTGAATAATGATATAAGAGATCAAAAATATAATTGTAATGTATTTAAATAAATAAAGAAAATTAATTTTGAAGAGTTTTTTGTTTCTTTTTCGACATGTTACAGTTGATGGCAAATTAGCAAAATTTTGACATTTATATGAACAATTTCTTGAAGATAAAGCACCAAAATATCGATAATCCAGCACGTACATCGACATCTGCAAGACAGCTGTTCGAATTTACATCTGACGGTGAAAAATTACTCCCCAGGTAATTCCCGACCAACAAGCAGATGTTTTAAAACTGTGTTTCGTGCAAACGCTAATAGTTTGTGCTTTCCACTAGATTTAAACACTCAGGTGAAACGTGGTGTGGTTAGTGTTGAGAAACAAGTTTTTGTAATTGCTATAATCGACGTGATAGTTGGAAAAGCAAAAATATTATGTTATGGTTTGACGAATTTTCAGAGAAAAACCATGAGATTTGAAAATAAATAAATACGAAATTACATTTATTAAATTGGGCAGGATGTTGTCGTATATCGCCAGCTCCATCAAAGAAAAAGTATTTATACATATAAGAAACGGCACTAGATCTAATCTGCCGTAAAAATATGCTTTCATTTTAAACGTGTCTGGAAAATGTTTGTGTAAAAACCGCATGAATGTTTAAAAATATCAAGTTTCTTCATTAGAATAATAAAAATCGCACTAGATCCTTATCCTTAAAGAATATCTTTGAAAATAGCAACAGCAAATTTTCTAAAATTTATCACTATTAATCAGCAAGCTGTAGTTTATTTGATAGGTACTTCTGTTTTTATTGTTATGCTTTCATTTACATATCTATTGCGTATGCGGCAAATTATCCACTTCAATTGATGTCTGAATTGTGGCTATGGTTGATAACTCATTTAATATACTTTAATTTATGGTACTTATTGTGGGATTTAGAATACACAACGTCACTAACCCGTGTGAAGATAGTGTTATCTTGAGGATGTAATAAGAGGCGAGTAAAGGAAAGTAATAGGTCGCTTAGCCACAGGGAAGGAAATCTTGATATAAATCCTGTGCCAACCCGTCTTGCCAGCGTAGCACAGTGGGCTTATTTCCCTAAATGAATTTGAAGCAGGCCCGACTCACTAGTAGATATGGCCTGAAATTAAGAATGTGCTACGTGCGTTAGGAAAAGAATAAAATGACAGAATTAATAGATGTATTTATTCACAAAATGCGGTATCAAGTCTCCGAAGTAGCGTCTGGAAAGGAAATAGAGCTGAAAATAAATCGCCCTTACAACGAACTTATACTAAAATAGTCCAATTCTACGGCTTCGTTTCTCTGCCTCTAATACCATATCCTGTACTATGCCGACGTTTGCTCATAACACTACGTCTTTGATATTTTTATATTACTTTCAGCGCCACGATCGGAGAGATTCTGTGTAGGAATCCTTTTAAAGTATTTCAATATTACCATTCGATGGATAGTTAGATCAATTTCTCACTGACATGTCTACATATAAGTGTTTTGTGGCATTACTGGCCATTATTGATATTTATAGCCATTGTCATTCAAAAGGTCGCGAATTATGAAATTATAAAACCCGACATGGTTTCATTACCACTACTGAGTCGGCCCTTCTCCAATTTCATGGAAGGAAGTTAGCCTACTGTGCCACACTGGCAAGAGTTTCATATCAAGTTTCCCTTCCCTTGCGGCTAGGTGATCTACCTTTTGCGTTTCTTTAGACGCTTAATTCGACAGCCTCGAGATAGAGTGGGTTTGTGACATTGTGTATTATAAATCAGTCCCCACACGGACCATAGTAGTAGTGCTATACAATAGTTAATTATGACGTGAAAGGCAATTTACTTGACGTTATATTATTACAATATTGCTATTATATGCAGTGACTTGGACATTATCGGTTGACGAGGGGTGGTCGCGGTGACATCACGTCGTTAATCACCCTCATTCTTCGTAGAGAAAATTTTGATTTTCAATTTGAATGCACCGAAATGATTATCAAATCTAATACTCGTTGATAAATGACATTGGTTAATTACTATTTTCGATTGCTTTGAAACTAAGCGCTTTGATGAAACGTAACAATTCAATCTTTGTGTAATCGATTTCAACTGTGTGTTATAAAAGCGTTATGATAAAATCGATTTTGTAGATCAGTTTGCTACTGTTGTGGGACTATTATAGTTTTAGTAGTAGAAAATGCTGTGTCAGTTACACTAACTTTGATAACTTAACAACGTTTAGTTTCTTCTACTAATACGCTATAGTTATTTGTTGTTCCGTTTCTTTCTTCCTGTATTCTTTCAACATGTTTGGATCTATATCCAATTACTATAGTTACTCGTAAATATGGTAAAGGTACGGATGCTAGTTTTTTTTCTTTTCAGCTTTCTCATAGGATGCGTTTTTTCTTAGAGTTTGTACTAGGTGGGTGACATGTGGTAAGTATATTTTTTGTGCACCTGAATCAGTACTTTTCTCATATTTGACATTATTTATGTCTACCAGGAGTAGTTAATCATCATTAAGTAAATATTGTTAAATCTTGATAGATTGTGTCTGAAATCTAAACAGAACCAATATTAAACCAGTTTATAAATGTTTGCTTACGAATGATTTTGGCTTTGATACGCTCACAAAAAACGTTGATGGGTGACGTTAAAAAGTTTTTGTAATATGAAACTGTTACATGTGTATGTTTTGTGTGTTACATTACGATTGTCTATTTTTGTTGCGCCTAAGATTTCATTTTCAACTCACTCTGTTGCATCATTTGGTTGCATTGTTTGTGTTATCGTAGTTTTATGTTCAACTTTATCTTTGATTAGATACGCATTTAAATTATTTCAGTGTGTCCTTACATTCGTTTCTATTGTTTTCGATAAATTTAGTAACTGCCATAAATCTATAGTAGGTAATAGACGAATGTAGTAATATTTGTAAGTTCCACATTCTCTATGCCAAATATGTGCTTTTTACCGACCATATTTTAGCTACTGCTAATACTACTAATCAGCCCACAAACAACCCACTGCTGAGTCGGGCCTCCTCTAGCTAAATGGAGCGTTAGCCTACTGTGCCACGCAAATTTAGCACTGGCATTTACATTGTATTTACTTTGAGCGAAAATTAACAATAATATAACCAGAAACTAGAGTAGAACTGAAACAAAAACTATTCGTATTTTCACCATTTACCATACATATACTTAATCATCAAATAAAAACACTGGATTTTTTTCACTATTGACCTTTAATGTAATATAAACCAGAGGGTTATATTTAAACTATACTCCTTTGGAGAGTATGTTGTATTATACACCTTTACAGGCGTCGACTGAACACTATGCGTGTAAATTGGAGGTGGTCTGCCGTTGACGTTCTGGCAACGTGCCAGAATCTGTTCATGTCTGATGAGTTCGTTGCTATGAAAGGATTGCACAGATTTGCATAGTATATTTGCAATTACCTTACGTTTGTGATCAATATTTATTTCACTCTTACACTTTAGACTCCAGGATGTCGGATTTATGATTACTGTTGTCATTAAGCTAACTCTTAAAAGTTTAAATGTTTACTCACTGATCATCTAAAGTTGAATATGATGCTGCTGTATCAGGCCCAAAATCAGTTGTACCTAAAGACATTTTCTTGTGATTATAGCCGAAGAAGCGATTCATTTGCATATCATCCGAATTAAATGGAAATAGAAGTGCTTTATGTACGATTCTTATCTTTCTTGTCTCGAAACACTTTTATTATCATTTTTCTTATTCAATTATCCGGTTGTTTCTTCGTTCTTAAGTTATTACGACCGTTAAATTTTGCGTTAACTATGTCATTTACATTTTTGTGGTGACTACTGGTGTAATATTTCACGGCGTTTTCTTTAATACCTTTTTAAAAGAATGCTTGTTCAGAAATTTTATATTGTTTTATAAAATATCGTCTTGCTTCATAACTATTGACTTGTCTTCGTGTATTAACAGCTTTGCTTTGTTCAGAAAGTTGTTCATACTGTAAACAGTATTTATAATAAGAATAAATAAGACCTTCGTCTACTTGTCTAACTAGGTTGCTTCTCTAATCTCGTTGAAGAGGTCTTTCTTTGACTTCTGCCTGTTAAGGTCTTTAGAACAGCTAAATAAATAGACATGCTTAGCCTTCTGATCAAAATAAAAAAGAAGTTTCTCTGGCTCTGCTTACAAAATAGTATTCCCAACGATCTCTCACGTACCATGCAACAAAATGAATCTGTAAAGCGACTCATCTCTGGAGCCATTTTGTTCGTGCGATTAGTCAAGGTGGCCATAGCCGAGTCCGGGCCGTGCCGTATCTGGCACGCAGCGTAATGTCCATGCCGTATTCGGTACGACAATTAGCTGTCATATTCATTCTCTTTGTGCTTGTTTGGATTGTTTAATTGTATGTGGTGAGAGACGTGGTGATCTTTTAGGTTCCTTTGGATTTCCTGGTAAAGTTTCGTTACATTATCACGTTAACTTCTAAGTTTTGGTTACCGTTGTCCAACGAAAAATACTGACGATCTCGCGTGACATAATTCCATAACAGAAGAAGGCGTAGAAAATGCTACAAATCATGCGACAAAAGCATTATAACTCTTTTATTTCACTGTGCAATATGAGAACAACAACCAGTATTAAAGACTGGCTTTGTTTCGGATATGCAATAAAAATGTTTCTTCAAGTTTACAAAAATGCGTGCTTCTGCTGTTGCTGATCATGGCTAGGATCACATTAAATAACTAGGTTGTTTGATTATATTATTTATCTAAGATCGTGTGGCTCTACATTGACGGTTATTTGATACTTTGATTTCGGTAATTTAAAAAGCTATTTGATACTCTGAACTTTATTTATAAAATGGGAACCGAAGGACTTTAAAAGAAATCGATATTTGAAAAGGGTGTCAATGACACGCCATAAATCTCTTTATCAGTGCTGTCTCTGAATATAAATCTGTTTAAAATTGGATGAATTCGATTCTCTATCCCAATTTTCAATCGGATAATAAATAATCTCAGATAATTTGTCAATAGTGAAATGATAAATCAAAGACACCCGACGCATTTAAATGAATCGATTAAGTTCACACGTGTGATGTTTATCTGAGAATTTATACTGTCGGAATAGTTGGTAGCTGTTTTAAAGTCGTTAGTTGGTTCTGTGATTGATTTCGATTAATTATTGGTTTATTAAGAAAGGTTTTCATGGTTTGATGCAGCACGTACAAGTTCACGTGGTTCATGAAGAACATCATTATGCTAAAACTACATATCTACAATATCGCCAGCATCTGTCAACCGTCCCTTGTCCATTTAATTTCACAAGTTAAACAACAATTAAATAATTTAAGCCATACATTTCAGACTGTACCTTTAGGGGCTTCACACACTGCCCCGCGCTCCGTCGCCTGGCGCGGAGTGGCAGATTTTAATATTGTATGCAAGTACATCGATTAGTATAGATAACACGCCAGGTCCAACACAGCGAAAACGCGCCGTGGCGCGTTTTACGCGGTTTACAGACGACATCTCATCATCATCATGAGTTCAGCCACTACCGTTATTTATATCAAGTTTTCATACTCTTGCCGTAGGGTGATCTGTCTCTTGTGTTACTTTAGTCGCCTCTTACGAGAACTTCCCGATGATATGAGTTGGTGACATTATGCATTTTAAATCCATTACAACACGATATTGAAATAACTGGTTGTTATTTATAAAATCATGGAAATTTACCGCGCTTTTGCAGTAACGCAACGATATTTCCAGAAAGTATGAGCTTTTCGTCACAACCTTTTATTAACTCTTCCCTTTTGAGTCGCGTTCCTTAACCTCTACCTCCGGTGCCCTCGTAAAAACTAATTAAACTGTTACGAACAAAGGGCGAGATACCAGAACTTGTTATTATTGAGTTATCAGCCCAACAAAGGACCGATGCGTCGAAGAAAGCCGTTTAATGACTCCATAAGCGCTTCGAAGCGTAAACAATGACAATGTTATGGTAGAACGTTAGGTTACGTTACATGACCGCTCGATGAGATCATATGAATACGATGTAGATGTTTTGCAGCAGTCAGGAGATTTGCTGATTTTTATCAATCCTATTCGGAGAACTTGGAATAGGAACCTGGAGATAGAAGATTGTACAGAATGCAATTGAGCAGAAATTAGCATGGAATACCATCATAATTATTGCATAATGGCCGTCGGTGCTTTGAAGCTGTGGTTTTCATTTTGTCATTCTAACACCTATGAAGTCTATTGAAGCCTCAAACAAGTTCCGTATGAGAAATTACAGATGTCTCGCCCGACGTTTACCTAGTATTTTAATTTCATTAAGTAGATCTCCAAGACGGCGAACACTCCATAATACATAAATACTGATGTAGTAACCACATTATATTAGTTGTAGCCGACTTCAATGAAATTATTATAGATAAATTACATCAAAAATAAGGATTTTGTTAAGAATATGTTGTTGACATGCCCTCATCTGAAAACTAACTCGCATCGATACTCGTTTGCTGGATTTAGAACAAGCATGAGCATAAAAAACAAAGAGACACGCAAGCTTCGTCTTATAACATCGGCAGTATAACGTATGCTAACATTGTCAGTCGTAGTGACGGTCTGAGTGTTACCGACAATTTATATTCAATGCAGCTGACACCGTGAATAGTCAATTTATTCCCAGCGATAGAGTGTCACCCGCTAAACCATGATTATTATCTTCTATCACAATCCGGTGTTCCCAAAGCGCACAGCTTGGCTTTTAGATTTGAATGGTTACCATTGGGCTGTAACAGCTGCTTTGATTTAACAATGCATATCGATATCATTGCTAGACGTATCTAATGACTGAGTTTTTTGAGATTATAATTTTATTTCAACCAAGATTTTTGCAATTTTTGGCGCGAAGTTTACGTTTACTACTAACACTGTGGTGTCTTTTGTAGCTAAATTATAAAAGACAATTATTTATAACTAAAAAAGTTATTATTGTCACCAAGTAGTTAATACTTAATTATCGACATGAATGTCTGTTGCAAAGAAGTTGTGCTACAGCAACCGGTCTTATTTATATTACTATGTAAATTCATATTTGACATACAATATTTGGTGCCACAATCTCAAACACAAATTTAGTTTGATCTAGTTTCGGAATGAGTTTATTAAGTCGTCTGCCACGGCTCATGTCTGTTTAATCTTAAACATCTATATCAGTAATCCGATTGAAATGAGATTTAGTTTTGGCAACATAATTATATGCTACTTCATTATTTCTATTACTCATATAATAATTATCATCTTCAATTTCGTAACGAGTTTCCAATTGTTGGCTTAACCAAACATGTGATTAATTTAATCCCATATTAAATTTCTAAATTGGATGACTGTACAATAGAAAACGGGAGGTTCAGCTGTTTGACAGGCCAATCCATCAAGTTATGCCCGTACTACATGTACATTTAAACTACCTCCGGTCCAATCATGTTTTTATTTGATGTCAACGCCCGCTCAATAACTAGA
Organism: Clostera curtula; assembly: GCA_905475355.2. Taxonomy (NCBI): domain Eukaryota; kingdom Metazoa; phylum Arthropoda; class Insecta; order Lepidoptera; family Notodontidae; genus Clostera; species Clostera curtula. The sequence continues at coordinate 4,253,808 of FR997806.1, read as the reverse complement.
AGAGTACACAAAATCGCTCAATAGACAATCAAGTCAATAAAAATTATATTAATGACTATCTAGTACAGTGGAGCTTGTGAAACTAAAATTATTTTTTGCTCGACGCATTCGTTTTTGCATGATAGGTAATTACAGCTAACGACTCTAATGTAAGTTCAATGCGTTTTCGCCGTGTCTCTATTCAAATCCGAACGCATTTTAACGGTACAAGAATTTAGCTTTCTAATACGGGCTTTGTCGTGAGGCTTAGCGTTCTCTTACACATTCAGTGTGTTTATCTGATTTAGCGATACAATAATTATGAGCATGTCATGACGGTTCACAATTTTTGAAACTGCATAATCATCTCTGACCCAAACTGTGTTCACGGAATTACGAATCGATAATGTCCCGACCGTTTATGGCTGGTGTTCCGTTACGTATCGATGGCGTAGCGTCGACGCGCTAACAAATGTTAACAAGCCGCACTTCGGCGACATCACGGAAATTTGCGTTACTACGTTAAATTCCTCCTAAGATGCTAAAATATGAACTAGACTTAAAAATGAAATGAAAATCCTGTTAAAAACACAATAAGTGAACAACATACTAAGAGTTTAAATAACTGCCCGAGCTATCGTACGTTTGGCAGGGGAAATCTCGTTATAAATTGAGAGGACTGCACAAAAACTGGCTTTCGTTTAAACAGCTGTCTGCCAAAAATAAAAGCCCTCACAACGTCTGTGCACTCGAAATGCAAACGAGACGACCGAGATTGGCAAAATTCTCGCCACAACGCGCCACAGGACTGACGTCCCCAAATTTGTGTCTTTCCCACTCCAATTTGTATTCAGTACACAAAGATAAACGGTTTAACAATTGCATCAATACTTCATTATTATGTCATCGAGTTATAAATTCAAATCTAACAAGTGCCATCAATCTTAAGCTTCAACAACCTGTATCTACATCAATGTCAATGCCTCGGCAAGGTGAGGTCGTTTGCTATCCATTGACGAATGATTTGCAATTTAGCCGACGGTTCCTACATTTTGTCGAGTCTTTATAGCCCGAGAACGGGCATACTTGTGGCCTGGGGTAATTTAGGACTATCAGTTGGCCCCGCTTTCACGAACTGATGAATGACCCAGGGCACACATCTCTTCACACTTCATGACGTGCTATTGAGCGGCACAAATCGCTTCTCTTTCATCGTTCTCGCCGTCTTGTTTACATGAAATTATATGGATCTTAAACCCTCTCGTTAACATGTCAACAGTAGCAACTTAAAGGCTTGAAAATGAATTGTTTTGATCTGAAATATGAATCTTATAACGGGCAATTGCTCTGTCAGAGGCGAATTCAATGCAACAATTACTGCTTTCAATGTGGATCTGTTATTATCGTGCGTCTTGTATCGGATGGCCGGAGGACATGGGAGATTAATCGATTGGATAGGTAGTACTTTCTCTTGCACGGGTCAGGTATTGTTAGTACTGTCTTGTGATCGGCGACGTTGACCTGGTGAGAGTGTCTGTAATTTAACGTTATCAGTCGGTAAATTTCTCTCGGTTGCTGATGTGAGAACTTGATTGGCTGCCGTGTCGAATTTAAATTTACGTGTATAACAGATGCCTTAGTATTTTTAAGCTGTTTGATCTCGCGATAAGTGACGACAATTCCTTGCATTTTTATCTTACTATTAGTAAAATTTCTTCACTTATAGAGCTCAGTCAACGTCATATAGCAATATTAGATTTATAATTATATCTTTTTCACAAAATCTATTATTAAGCGTCGCGGAAACTTTCCTACTAGCAAAGTACGCGTGTTGTGATATTTAAGTGATGTACATTAATTTGTTAGGCATACGGCGTTGTGTACAAAATCAATTGAACATTTTTGCAAACTGTGTATTTTCTTGTCCTTGACACTTCAGTTTATGACGATGATGTTATCATAGAATATTGGTTTGAATTATTATGGCATTTCGCCTAGAGCCAATCGTAGTAGCTTAAACAAATCTTGCGCTTGGTATAAGACACCTTTCTCCACCAATCACCGCAACAGAGATTCAATAATAGACTTACAGATTTTGGCACTAGATGTTTGTACATGGACAAGGATGTAATCCTTTGTTTTACAGCTGCAAAGTGTAATCTTCTTATTGATTTTGAGTTCAGTCTATATTTTGCTTGCTAATTCATGACTCTATAACTTCGTGACCTGACTAAAGGTTTCAACAACAAAGTCCTCAGATTGAAACTACAATATGTACTACTGACATGCCCTTTAATAATTGCAATATTACGTAAACTGAATTCAACCGATCTCCATCACGCAAACCCATTCCCAATTACAAACCAACATTATCGTACCAAAATCGTGGTATTTACATTTCGTGCCAATCTTTACGTATTTCCAGTGGGTTAAGTGATTTCGGTTCTTTATTTTGATTCTTGATACAGTCTAAAATGTCACATCTTTAATTTAGGACAAGGACCGTTACCTCAAAAGAGATAATTTTTATTTTAAAATTGTATAAATGCATCTTCCAGTTTTTGGATTGGTACGTAAAAGACGGCACACAAACGTTTTTTGTATATACTAAATTAATCAAGTTCGCTCTTTCATGTGACCTCCAGTTTATCTTCATCAATATAATCACCATTTTGCGTACTTTGGCATCAATCAAAATAAATTGTTCGCAATTATTAACGTATCATTAATTAATATTATACCACTGATATGTTGTCAACGCTGTTCTTTGTGCTTTGACATGATTAACGGTACTGCAGTACAATTTTTATGAGTACTTACACCTACATATGGTATTCCCTCAACAAAGAGTGAAAGCTATTGACCAAAGGAAACTGTCATGCTCTTTATTAGTTAGTGTAATTTGCTTTATTGTCTTTATGTGCCATCTTTTAAAGTTAATTATATAGGTAGAATTTAAAAATAATGTCAGTAGAACTCTAGCTAGCTAGCTAGTCATGCTATGTCTGTCTTATTCATACTTTCTGCGAATTACACTTTTATCCGTCTCTGTACAGTTAATATTAGTCGTCTTGAAACGCACCCCAGATAAAATACGGTTCTGTGTTTGTTGCGTTTTAATCCTCGTAGCACGCCCCAATAAAAAGCAATATTAAATTTATAATTATTACGGCCTCGCCACAAAATCTATTATTAAGCGTCGCGGAAATACATAACCGCTTTAGAGCCTACAATTCTGACAAACTACCTAAAGAGAGCCATAAAACGTTAACCATACAAATAACCTCCAAGCTTCGACACGCGCTTGGTAAGTTTAAAGCCCACGGGCCAATTAGCAATTCTAATGCGAGCTGAGCTATCGCAAGCTAGCTAAGCTGAATTGACGATCGATAGCATGTGCAGTGGCTTTCAAAGTATGTGCGATCACCTAAGCGTTAGTTGACGATTTGACTTGACAATTTTTTAAAGAAATAAATAAATATCCATGGACATTTCACACAACGCCATCTCGTCCCAAGTTAAGCAACTTAATGCTTGTGTTATGGTAACGAGATGGATGATAAACTACTTATATACATTTTTTTTGTAAATACATACATATTATAGATAAATAAATAAATAAATATCCTTGGACATTTCACACAACGCCATCTCGTCCCAAGTTAAGCAACTTAATGCTTGTGTTATGGTAACGAGATGGATGATAAACTACTTAAATACATTTTTTTTTTGTAAATACATACATATTATAGATAGAAATGACACCCAGACTCCGAGCCAGTGCCTCTGGTTTAGACAAAGACACTGGCCCGACCCCGGAATCGAACCCGGGACCCGTTGATCCAAAGGCGGCACACCTGACCACTAGACCAACGAGGCAGTAAAGTAAAAATAAATCAAATATTTTTTTGAAAAAAAAAAAAATTATTAAATTAAAATCTATAATTAAAATAATATTTAATTTTTTAATTAAATATTCATATATTTATTAATTAGATAGAAATGACACCCAGACTCCGAGCCGAAAAAATGATAATATTAAATGGCAAGATACATGTTGAGTACTCTGGTTGTGGTTCAAATGGTTAATAGTACCTGTTGTTTGTTGGTCCGAGTGGTGACGGATTTAGAATACATATTGTCACCATCCCATACCATCCTGAGGGTGTCGTAAGAGCCGACAAAAGGAAATGACACGGCCGAAAACCTAGTTGCAAGAGATGGAAAACTTGATACGAAACCCTGTCCCAACCAACCCGTCTGGCCAGCGTGGCACGGTAGGCAGTATGCCCGACTCCGCAGTGGGTCATATATGGGCTCATTAGTAGTAATTGTTTGTACACTATTTGAAAGTAATAAATGTAGAAAATATAATGGATAAGGAATAAACGTTTGCAATTATGAACCTCGTAAATGCTAATTAAAATAGGGACTTGAATATATAGGATTCTGACAAACTAATGTCACTTTTATCGACGAATTTTAAAATTCGAAACTTGAGAAACACTGAGTTCCATAACTGGTAAATTATGTTATGGTAATGTCACACGATCCGAAGATTATGCCTCAAAAGGTTTTTGCTCACGAAGATAATATGGCTGTAGTTTTTGCAAGCATAGATCTTCATAAATAATTAATTAACGACATAAATAAGGATGATTTTTATGGGGATAGATTACTACTGTCATTTAGGAATCAATTCAAGTTAATTCTTTGAGAAATTACATCATAGACAATCTGTATTCGATTAGGAGATTTATTCAAGACTCAGCATGGATTTAAAATATAACTTTTTCTGTTGCGTTTTCATACACTAGGTCGTGGATAAAAGCAGAATCGAGTTATGGTTAAATTCTTCATTAAGAACGCGTTATTGTATATAAAAACTTCAGTAAACGTGGTTCTTACTCTCACACCAATAATTGGTTTCAACTTAAAATTTATATTAAAATGTTTAGCTCTAATATCTTTGACATATTTCCATCAAAATAAATCGCCTCATATTGTGTCTTGTACAATTTTGTGTCATTAATGGTACGGGTACGATTGTTGTTTTTAAAATACCCACACCATACCGTACCGTTTTCTTAAAAATGTTAAGTCTTATTGTGGGCTTTGAATGCGATGGATGATCGTCAAATTATACTCGACCAGTATTAGGTAGAATTTATATGTTTTTTGTTGAATAATCTTCGGTTTTCAGTTACCGTATTTGGGCCACACGCGTTGTTCAACCACCTGAATGCATGCATTATAATGTTTTATTTGTTTTTGTCAATATGGATGGCTCACACTGAGAAATGAATTGCATCTATCTTACTCGACACTCTGATATTGCATGGTATTTATGTATTAAGTTTAGAGGAACCTTGCTCATCGTAAATTATTTTTTGAGGGATCGGGTTATTTTATGTTTGAGCTGATAAATTCTTGATTAATGCAAGGTTTTAGAATAGTCTTTCGGGTTTAATACCGTTAAATGTTACATCTACAATCTTTAAACATGTATTTTACGTGATCATTGGTGAACAAAATGTATTCAGATTTATAAAATATGTAGATACACTATATAACGAAAAAAAATATTATTAATTAATTTTAATATCAATTTATTTAAACAGTGCTTCTTAAAACACCACATGTTAAAATATTATCACGCGGTACTCATACTATTGTTTCGATTCTTTCTGCGATTTATTCCTAAGTCTGGAATATTCTTTAGCATGTTTTGTGTTGTAATGTGACCAGCATGTGTCGTATTTCCACAGCTAACTCACCACCTTTCATGACACGATCATTAACTTTAAATGGACCTTCATATATTGTTTCCTCGATTTAATAATAGTTTTTATCTGTTTTCGTCGAGATTTATGGCACTCTCATTGTGTTTGGTTTACCGATTTTAATTGACAAGCTTTTGCAGAGTTTACTTTTGCGATTGTGAAATTGTGATGTAATATCGAACTCTTGCATTAATTGGGGAGTCAATCATCTTCAATAATTGGTTTATCAGAAATAATACTGTTTATTTCATTTTTTAAAGGTAGTAATCAGTGTCAATAATTATCGTAAATATCGTGTTGAGTAATTCAGGAAATAATAATACCGTTTCTATATTACGGAGTTATCTTGAATTGCTCCGATTTACTTAATAATTTCGCATACATTACTTCACTGTACATGTGTAGTGTAGCAGTGTACCTAACTCAATTTGTCTTCTTTTCGATTAAAATAACTGGGCTGATGATAATGGAAATTATTCTGTAATTGATCAAACCAACTGTAGCTAAGCGCTCTCTATTCCCTATTACTGCTATTGGTGTATATTATTGGTTTCCTCATTTCGAAGAACCAATATGTAAACATTCCATTTTTCTCAGCCATCAAAGTCAGATAAAGTGCATCGACTGCTTGTAATCCAAGTTACTTCAAATCATTCGAAAACATCGATCCGAATTTCGTCATTGAATAAACATAATCACTAATTACAAAGAAGCATTATGAACTAAAATCGTTCTTGTTTTAACAATGGTTTCTGACTGCGAGCGTCCTTCAATTTGAGCTGTTGGATCTGAGTCCGTCTGTCTTGAGTACTTGTTATGTTCGCCACACACGTAACTGCAGATCTCTAAAACGAGACTGCAGCATCACTGTGCGAATTAGTAGAAATATAATCATACCGACATATCAACAATCTAGTTAAGTTATTAAATAAAATAGAATTTTAAGTGACTTGCTTACTAAAATGCAGAATCATAAAACGCATTATGCGCATTTATTCATATGCATTATGCATATGAATAAAAAAAATGCATTTTTTTTCTTTAAAGAACCAAATCCTGCTCTGGGTGTGACTTTTATCGCTGGGGCTGTTGCACACATGTAATTCATGAACACTCAGAATCGAGCCGGGGACCGGTGATCCGTAGCCGCGTCTATGTTCTAAAGGTGCCGTTAGCATCCGATGCATACATAGAAACTATAAGCATAAAGCCAGATTCACGCTACTACGTGTCGCGACCGGGCCTTGCGCCGGACGGGCCCCATGCGGGAAATTTTGTATGAAGTGGTCCCGGTCGGGGCACGGCCGAGCCACGTTCAAGCAAGCATGAATCACTTCATACAAAATGTATCCTAAAAATGTTCGACCATATACGGCCCGGTGTAGCGTGAATCGGGCTTATGTCGTCAAATAAACTAGTCAGTAAAAAAATAAACGCTCCTACTGAGATTGAGTCTATCTTATGGCACTGGAGAAACCGTAGACTTGACTCTGCTGAAGTCAGTTTCAATAGGGTACATAAATGTCCCCCTCGACCGTGATGCCACCTAAGCCATACCAGCTTAGAGTCACCAATCACCCCCCCCCCCCCCTCCCCTAAGGTCAACCCGGCTGGCCCACAGGGAGGGCGAGACGAAGAGTGGCACACAGAGGTGTGGTGGTTTTTGGCTCCGGGGACTCCTCTGTCCTCAGAGTTGCTCGAGAGCCTTAAACTTCCGTGACACAGGCAGACCAGGGCCGTCGCTAGCAGCGGAAGGATGGCCAGGAAGCCGGGCACGTGCAATGTCCCGTCCGTACGTGCCTGTCGATGGGTTGGGGAGCGTCCAGGGCTCCCCATCAAACCCGTGGCCCTGTTTCGGGCAGTCAAGCGACACCGTTGGTTTTAGTGGGCGCAATTACCATCTTTTCACGCCTCGGAGTCCCACATAACCCGGCTGGCGTTTAGCGGTCGGGTATCCATGAGGATTTCTTACGTAAAAGAAGGGAACATAAATGTGATTGACTGCCGTAAACAGTTATCAGGTTGGGCTGCATAATGTTGTTTATAATGCATAAGACATGCAAACAGATCCGGAACGTGTGTGGTCCTATGAAACTATATTTTTAAACTCCACATTTGAAGTGGTGCTCGCTCTGGTCAAAATGTTCGTTAATTTTGTTTGTTTTGGCACGGAATTTTGGGTTCAAGTAGATTGATAAGAACGCGTTGGCTTCGGTAATGTAGGGACGTAAAGCGTTTATTTTTTACTAAGATTGTTGTGGTGATACAGTGCATACTGCAGAATACATTTTTACAAAAAAAAATATATTTTTTTAAACGAAATCCCTGCACTTTGTATGTATATATATATGCCAGATTTGCGGGGCCAGTTTACAAACATGAAATTCACGAACACAAATGATACCCAGACTGGGAGAAAGTGCCTCCGATTTACACAAAGACTGCCCAAGCTCGGAACCAAACCTCCCCGGTTTAGTTCCCGTGATCTAAAGTCGGCACACCCAACTCCTTAAACCGTAAACGCATTCCACTGTGACGCCCCGACGTGGCAAGCGTCTATCGGAGGGAGTTCCGGGCAACTGGGACGCCCTTAGACATTAAGGCTTTCGTCGGTGGCGGGTCCCCCGACCTACCACCGGCCTCTAAGGCGAGGGCAGAAGGGACGCGTAACGTCATCGGCCCCCCACCCGCCCGGCAACACATCCAAAAGGAATTAGTTTCATAAATTAAAAGTTGTTTTAAATGTTAGAGTGCAATTTCAGTTGTCCTAATGTCATTGAAGTTTAAAATCGAATATACGTTTATGTATAGGTTAAATACCGCGATTTGTGAATTAAAGTGCATAAATATAGAGATTTGCATGTCGTCACGATCGCCGCGCGTACCACAAGCTACATACAAAATTAATTTCTTCGACATTGCTTTACGCGAAGTATTAAAGGAGAACAAACGCATTTCCACATTTCTGCTACCAAATAATGGCTTAATAAAACACGAGTTGATTCACTTTATCGCTGCACGTAAATAAGATTTGGTTAAAGAAATAGGTTACTACGCAGTTTTATAGGCTTCGGCTTAATAGTTCCATGCGCACAAAGAAACGGGTCACAGAGAAACACGATATGATATCGGTGTGTGATTGGCTCCTAAGCCATGCCAAGACGTTAATTAAATAAGTAAACGCCGATCAAACCGACCTTCTTAAGTGTATTAAACTACTATTCAGCTAATAAATGACCTAATACTGAGTTGGGCTTCCTCCGGTTACATGGCTTACTGTGCCACGCTGGCAAGACAGGTTGGCACAGGGTTTTGTATCAAGTTCTTCCAGCTAGGTTATCAGCCTTGTCAACAAATTTCTCGGCTCTTACGACACCCTTAGAATGGAATGGAGTTGTGACACCGTGTCTAAACTAAACCCATCATCACACGGACATTGTATTAAAAGGAAGAATTAATACTTTCGTAAAGTACGTATGTATTTAAATCCTAAAATTACTTCCAAATAATTGTAAAATTTCCGTAAATTGACTTCCAGTCCCCATTAATGTAAGTACATAGCACATTATAATCAGACTGTAGTTAATCATGTGCAATCTATTAATCGAAGACAAAGTCAAAGACTCAATTGAAAAGAGGTTTCTTTAAGCCGTCTGACTAAAAATTATTTGAACCGTCTGATTAAAAATTAGCGCGGAAGGATTCTCTAAAAGAAGATTTTATAGTTTTTTTTAGTTCCATTCCATCGCGAACCAAGAAATTTGGCAACTCGTTTCTTTGTCGCACCTCACGAGCTTGGAACTCCCTCCCTGCACACGTATTTCCACCCACCTACATTATAGGGTCTTTCAAACGAAGCGTGAAGAGGCACCTTGCGGGCCGGCACGGCGGGGATGGCTAGTGCACTGTACGTATAGTTTAGCACTAGGTATCCCCACTTCGAGACTGCATTTCCACTTAACATCAGGCGGAATGCAGTCATCTGTCTGCTCTTACATATTTTTTTTTTTTATAATAACAAGCTATCGGAGACATTATTTTAAAAATCTTCAATTCTTCTAAATTCAAATCCCGATAATATAAGTGTGTAATTATAGATTGTATACAAAGAAATCACGTTTTTTTCCTGTTAGTTGTGCACACAACAAATACGCGGTGATATCGTTAATGGTTTTGTAATTTGTGTTCTTTTCTTATCTGCTCGTTTCAAAGTGCAGTACCAAATACTTATGCAACGATAAAGAGAGGTTTCCATTTTGGTCGCCAACACGTACTAATTTCACGCGCGACTGCCGCGTATCGCTTACAACATTTCTTCGGAGTTGAATAACTAGCTGATTGTAAATAAAAACTTTTGTAAGTCAGTGCCTTGGGCATACCTACATCCTAATTAATGTCAGTGTCAATTTAAGTTGGCACCGACTTCCAATGGTTATTTATTGGTTATTTTTCGCTTTTAAGGTTTTGAAGTCGGTTAACATATTTGGCTGTGAAAGTTTTTATTTTTTGTTACATACAACTCGGAACCAACAACAGTAAGTTGCCCAAGAATACCCAAACTTGCTTCCTGAAAAATGGTTTGTTCACTTATTTCAAGTTTAATAGCAAACTACTGAACCGATTTTGATACAAATTCTCCGTTTTAGAAGTCGCTTTTTGAGCTGTTAGGTTTGCTGATTTAGTTTTTTATCAACATCGAAAGAAAAATGCCCTGTGTTCTATGTGGATGTATCGAATTTAATTTAGATTTTTACTATATGTTTTAATTGGTAGTGTTATTAGGTATGTCGGAAGAGAATCTAGTGTTAAAATATTCTCAACTCTAAATAAGAGCAGTGTCAAGGATTCATTTAAATATTGAAACTTGCTTTTATAGTCATTATCTTAACAATTGTTTATAAGTCTAAAGTCTACAAATACTGTGGACTACATGCTCCGTGCATAACAGGAGCAATTGTTTTGATTGAAAACATGTTCTTGGTCGGCCTTTTATATGTGTCCTGTGCATATTTTCCTCCACGAAATTAGACTTCATTCCAAAATTACTGTTCCAATCATACCGGTCTTTTCACTATAGATATATATCCGATAATATACTAATCCCTGCTCGTCACGTGGCACAATTAAAGTCTATTTACATCAAGTCCTTTCCTAATAGAAAGGAGACATCAGTATCGTTAAGAATTCATTAATGAGTGCAATTGACAGCGGCCCGAGTAGCTTGATTGCCTTGTTGAGACTGGGTTAATTGGTACCAAGGATGTCATTTATCTAACTCTTACTTACTCGCCTAATGATATTGAGTACTGGATGAAGACATCAAGCGAATAGGCGGATAAAATCGCGCTTAGAAATGAAATTGCAGACGTGTATTACCAATGGAAGAAACTATGATTAAGATTATTTATTTGTTTTGACGGAGATATTTTGCATAAGTGTCTTCTTCGCTTTGTGAACTAATAGGTTATATTTCATGCTCGCGCTATACATGGGCATTGGTGTTCGTATGTGGTATTTATGCACCACTCTTGTTTGCTATTTCTTTATAATATGTCTTTTCGACAAACGTTCCATTTACCAATGGCAATATGGTAGATACGCGCATACGAACTAAGTGAAGTGGCAAGTGTAAATTTCTTGTCTAATAAATTCAAAACCTAAATGTCAATTAAGTCATCAACATCATCATTTCAGCCAAAAGACGTCCACTGCAGCCTCTCCCTATGTCCCTCCAGGCTTATGTCAAATTAAGTCATTAATACAAATACAAAACATCATCAACAACTCATTCTAGACCACTGCTCGACATAGATTGTAATGAATGTCATAGTAACCCGTCTGCTGCTTTATAGAATCCCTAAATATATATAATAAGGTTATTTTTCATTGAAATTTTTACCAATTTGTACACAAACTCTCATCCACTTACGCTGTACAAAAACAACCATTATTGCCATACCTTTCATAAATGCCTACTCTACTCGAGTGCAGGAAATGCTCTCTAACTCGATAATCGTCCAAATTCTGTCCCCAATCGGACAGTTCCGAGTACAGTAGCAGACAACTGAGTGCAATTGTTAGTAATTACGTACGCCATTAGCCACTTCAATAGGTTGTCGGCAAAGACCAATTATTTGGTAAGCCTCGGGTTGGTCATCTTACTGTAATACCCGCATATTACAACAACGTGATATTGACTCTATGGATCCTCTTATTACTATAAATTTTAACTGCCTCGTTGGTCTAGCTAGGGGTTAGATGTGCCGCCTTTGGATCAACGGGTCCCGCGTTCGATTCCGGGGTCGGGCAAGTGTCTTTGTCTAAAACAGAGGCACATGCTCGGAGTTTGGGTGTCATTTGTGCTCGTGAATTACAAGTTTGTAAACTGCTGTTTCGTTAAAAAAATTAAGTAAACTGTGAAATACAATGTTTACTTTGTTTTAATATAGGGTGGGTCCATGGAATATGAAGTCTTTGACTATCAGCATGTTCTGTCAAGGTTTTGTTAATTTAGCTTTAATATCGTCTGCATTTTTCTGTTCATGTGTATGTATATATGTTTTATATTGACAAAGTAAATGATGTCATGAATTGTCCATACTAAAATGTAAGTGGAAATATTTTTAGAGCACCAGCTCTTCAATCCAGTGCCGTTACTTGTTTCAATTAGTATTATACAGAGTGTAACAAAAACTCTATAGCCATTAAAAGTGAAGGCATACCGAAAGGAGTAGTTCTGTGTATTAATTATTTTTCTTTTCCGAAGTATGAGGGAGAAACAGACATTGTCATGTTTAATTCTAATTAACGAAAAAATGTGAATGTTTCATTTGAAATGAGCCATTTAAACAACAGCAAATATTATCCCACAAGCTTCGTCACCTACCTTATATATTGTTTCTTGGGGTATTTTGCTCATTTAGTAATAGCTTCTTCGTCAGCTATTTTTACCAGTACTGTCGAGCTTTTCATTATGTATATTATAGGGCTAGTATGACATTCTGTATATTTGGGCAGGTGCCCAAATTTCTGTAGATCCCACTGATAAGTTAGGAAAATCATATCAAACACTTTTTCAGGCGAAAATATTAGACCCCGGGAAACTGTTAACCTATTTCCCTAATTTATATGTTTGTAACAAAAACCATGGTCGAAAATTAACTGTGCCAAAATAAAGCGTACCACGTATATTTCGTGATTCCGTCAATAGATTTGGGTTTATCGCGCCGTGAGGGGATGGTAAACAAATTTTATGGACGTGTTCCGTCGCAGGCATAGTCACGGCATCGCTATATACTGCCGAATTGCACGCACTTCACACCACGACAATGAAATAATACACGATCACATAAGTTTGTGGTATTGTTTTCTTCTTTATATATATACATATATATGTTTCGTATCAAGTTTTCCTTCTCTGATGTATCTACAATACGTAACGTGTTATTTTGACATAAGAGTGCTACGGATATTTTGAATCCGAACATCCAGTTTTCGCGCAATGTTATGTCAGAATGATGCACAGCAAGACGTAGCTAGGCTTAGATTATACAAATTTTAATTTAAGTTCACATCAGTTAATCGTCACAATGTTTCGGCCATCATCACACACTAGTTGGGATTGACACAATATGTTATAGGCTATTTTCATTAACTTGACCCCATTCACAAACCCGCCTCTGCTTGAGTAAGTAAACAAGCAGTAAACGTGAAGGTCAGAAAAAATAACTGACGAACACAATAAATAATTGCGATGCAGCAATCGTGCCTTAAACAAAATGTCAGCTATATTTCCCCGAGAAATGACATCAATCATAGACAAAATAGTCTTCGTATTTTGAAACATCGGAACGTTATTTTGTCCTATGCTTAAAGGGAATTTAGGAAAGGATTTAGTACACAGCTCAACAATAAATGTCTCGTCAAAATGTCTTAAGCATTACTTCTCTAGTCACCACAAATCTGCCTCATTATGTTTTGAAAGTTAGCTGTCACTAATATAATGAACTCACTAAAAGTTAGTTGTCAAGAAATAATGGTCATGTCACAACTTATGGACGGTTAACCACGAGACTTACAACTGCTTCTTTGCAATCATAGTAAATTTCATGACTTGTACATTCAATACAAACAAGACTCGCACAAGTTGGGGAGTAGGACTATGTTTACAAATCAATTTCTTGCAGAAATCCGGTTGTAAAAGATGTTCAATTAACGTAATATTTTTTCGCTCCAAGTCTTCTATAGATATCCAACATGGCAATGGATTATATATATGAAGTGGCTCAATTCTTGAACAACGATTCTTACCGAATCATATTCCAGACCTTAAATCACGTTTCGCAAATTAATTAATTCGTTGCCATAAAGTATAACGATCTTTTGGGGCTTTATATTCAATCAATCACTCAAGTAATCTAAGTGTAAAATGTTAGCTAGATATTTTTTTTAGAAAATATTATAATGTGGGCGTGCAAGCCAGGATAAATCGAACCTTCGAGACTAAAATCTTCAACTGCACCTATTTGTTCATCAGGTCACCTCTAATTGGACATCAGCTTATAATGACGATTGACAGAGCCGGAAGACCACCGGCACCTAGACGTGCATCCTACCGTAGCTATGACGAACTCGGAATGATAGACCGGAGTAAACCACTGAAATATCGCCATGGAGGCGTTGAAGATTTGAGTGGAATGGAACAATCTAGAGCGTTTAGAACATACGAGCAACGCGACATGGACGATATCACAGTTATAAGCTCGGAAGAATTTCCTCCGAAACCAAGGAGAAAAGCTATGGAAGGTTTAGCAAATGGGTTCAGAAGAACGTTTTCTGTCCGAAGCAGGAGAGAGCCTGAAGGGATTCCTATGGATACGTTTAATGTGACTTGTGAGGAGAATTTCGCGACTGTTAGAGGAGCGCCCTTTGGGAGGCGCAGGTCTTTGTCAAGGGATAGGGGGTCTTCATTGCTGGGTAGAAGCTCCTCTGAAGGAGACGTAAGAATGGTGCCCCCTCGTGCTCCACCCGCTCCACCAGCACCAAGGCTGCACCGCTGTCTTCGGGCCCTCGGCGGCAGCTGGAAGAATCTATTACTATGTGAGTCTCGAAATATGTGGTCGATTGTGGTCTAACTGCTTACTTTTCATATACGCGTTCACTTAAATGGCCTTCGGCACATCTACACGACTAATAGTGTTCATACATTTTTGGACCAATTCATAATTTGAATATTACATATTATCTTGTAATTTTGTTGGCAATGTTTACACCAACTGTCATCTTTTACCGAGGCCCTATATTTTTTTAATGATATTTGGTATAATATATCATACTTCGAATATTTTAATATTAGATTCCTGTTGAGCTTTGCTTCATAAGGTTTGTCTTTTGATTTGTTCCTATGTTTTGTAAGTCGAACATCTGTGTCGTGCCACATTTTTGTCAAGTTCTTAGTCCGTGTAGCGTGAAGCCAAACACCGCCCATCTTAACGTCGTCCATTAACCGTGTCTAAAAACGTAACCAATGCGCTAAGATATCTTAACCTTTACAAATCTGGTTGCTTCTCATTATTTTGTTGTTTAAATGGTAGTTAACCGTTCAGTGCACTCGGCTCGTCCGAGTTAATTATTAGGGCGACGGGTACAGATGACCACAAGGAAGTTAAACTTGGTTAAACCTGTGATTAACCGTCGACCTTAACTGAATTAAGCGCTTTCTTTTTATGTTAAGTGACCACTTATTAACACTGAAGATGTATGTTTAAAGAAGTCATTTCAATTTGATATTTGTATATAAAAAAGACGTTCTAAACTTTAAAATGAGACGAATCCAAATGAATATAATCGATAGTCCAGAGAAAGAGATACTATTGTCAAATAAAATTCCAAAGCTCGGTAAACATAATGTCATTTATTATAAGTGTTTTTTTTTTTTAATAATATCGTTGGACATTTCACACAACGCCATCTCGTCCCAAGCTAAGCAACTTAATGCTTGTGTTATGGTAACGAGATGGATGATAAACTACTTATATAATATTTTTTTTGTAAATACAAACATATTCTAGATAGAAATGACACCCAGACTCCGAGCCAGTGCCTCTGGTTTAGACAAAGACACTTGCCCGACCCCGGAATCGAACCCGGGACCCGTTGATCCAAAGGCGGCACATCTAACCACTAGACCAACGAGGCAGTCAATTGACAGATTGATTTAATAAAGTGTAACTTTGTGTATTTTTTACCGGCTGAATTTAATGAAGGTTGAATTATAAACAAGGTTATAACATGTATTCCATTAAAACCATTCACGTCTATAGTGCACTACCAACGCATCGCCTACATTTCATTGTAGGTAGTGAATATGTATGAACCATATGGTTTTGTTGTGGACAAAATTGAACAGTAAACGAATGTATATGTCACGACATGTTTTGATAACCAAATTGATATGTAAATCTTATCGCTTCTTATATTCTCAGTTAACGAAAAATACGCAGTAAAGGACCATATTCAGTGGGCATTGAAACAGTATTTAAAAAAAATGATAACTATACAATTTCATTACAGCTATCATTTTTCGCAACAGCTGCCATAAATTGTATAACAGCCGAAACCAAAGGCTTTGTCTGCCCTCTACAGAACACAAAAATAGATGATAGCATACAATTTTCCCAAACAGATATCTTGCCAGTGTAAAGAGTAATCAGCCCCCTGTACCACAATGGCCAGTCGTATTGGTACAAGGTTTCGTATCAAGTGTTCTTACTTTTATAGCTGGATTTATTGCCTATTTAGTTGGTTGACGGTACCCTCGGGTTGGAATGAATTGGTGACTAGTTTTAAATCCGTCACACGTCCACCAGGATGCCTATCCTTACACCGCTGCAATTACAATTTGTTGATGATAGGTCTCAGTTATACATAGCAACAGCTACACAGTGTCTGCGTCTCATCAGCCTCAACGAGTGGTTCATTAAGAAAATTGCCTTTTTAATTTTCCGTTACACTGCCCCCTCAGTCCTTGTCGAACAATGCACGGTTAAGCGTCTGTTCTAGTTCTGTAGGGGAACATACCAGGACATGTGTACGGTTAATGGCTGTTTACGTATCCGAGTTTCCGTGATGTTGGTATGAAAAGAAAATGAGGTGGAACTTTTCCCTTTTTTTTGTAAAAACATTGACAGTTTTATGAAGCCTGGGTCCTTAGCTTCTGGAGAAATATGTAGCCACCGGGTTAAATCATTATAATCTTAACGTTAGTAGTTTCTGAGCGGTGAAGGATTTAGTCTACACCAGGTTGGTGACCTGTGCCGATCGACATTTTGGAGGTGTTGTAAGAGGCAGATCACACAGCCACAAGAGAAAGAAAATTTGATGCAAACTATGTGCCAACTACACAGTAGGTTAACTTCCCTGTCATGAATTTGGAGCAAGCCTGACTTAGTAGCGGATTATTTAGGTGAGGAAAAGATTATGATGATAATAACTCCCATTGGACATTCCACCTGTTCAAGTTACGCAAAATTGATGGATCGCAATCAGCCACGAAGCAGACCCACTATTATTCATAACACGGAAATTAGCACGAGCCCAGCCTTTGGGCCGGTTTATTGGACCAACATTGGATCATTGACCTTACAGTGACTTGCCAGATTAAGGGCACGGTTGAATTAAATTGAGTTTTTTGTAGCTATCGAAAAAGTTTCTGAGGATTTCATAAGATACCCATTTTCTAACTATAAAAAACTGTCTCAAGGTTGACGTATTCGTTTTTATTCGTACCTACTTCTTTTGGTATAGATTTGTTTTTTTTGTTCAATAATACTTGTTCATAATATATAATTAAATTAAATGATGCCTCAGGCCAGATAGCTGGCCTAGCGGCGGTAAAGCCAGGCAGACACACCGCGCCAAGTTTAAAAAGACATTCATAATTTTAATTTAAAAAATAAACAACTACGTAACTGACCCTCTGCTAAATCTTCTCCAAATGTATGTAGACTATGTTAACCTACTGTCTCTGGCTGAGCGGTTTGCACAGAATTCTTTATCGAGATTTCCTCTCTCGCGACTAATTGACTGTTTGTAACTTTTACGACTAATGAGTAAACCTTAAAATTTTCTTTAGTGAACTCACCAGACGAACCTTAATGCATTTGAGTAAAAAACATGTGTGACGTCAACAAGTTTACGCTCGTTACAAATCCTAATGTGTCCAATGTTGGTTCCAACATGTCCAATATTTGCTGATAGGGTTAGTGAGAATTAGCAGCCGGCTCACAGCCACGGTATAATTAATTGCACGGGTTTAACTCCCTCTTTGAAATTGTATTGATATTGTATAGGATTCATTCGACCACAGTGGTCTATGCTTGAGAAGGAGGGAGAAGTTTAATGACATTCGGGGTGGATTAATTTCGCAGCCACCAGTGTGATTGAAATAGATAAAGGACCCTAAAATAATAAGAAAATTGAAAGCATATTTACCAACATTTGCCAAGTTTAAATGTAAGGTCGGCACTCGACTAATCGATCTAATCATCAATTACCAAGCAAATAGTTTCAATAGCTGTTACTCAAACGTTGATATAACAGGATTAGAATTCAGTTGTTATTGATATGAGTATTAACAATTTGCTAGAATTGCTATATACGAGTATGAAAAAATAATTCATGTTTTTCGTTTTTTAATGACAGCGCGCCAATGGACCAAAGGTTACTTGAAAATGAAAGGAAAATGAGATAAACAGTTTTAATTCGAACTATGAAAGAATTATTGCTGGTTAATGAAAGAGGTTTCGAACATGCTCGTCCGGTAATGCAACATGCAACTGATAAAAAATTGAAAAGTACCGAGCAATACTGAGCATTGTTCCCAAAGATGGTTATCATCATGTTCCACTTTTAAATGCGTATTATTTTACTGATGAAAGTGGCAACGGTAAAGGCCATTGTTTCTACACGTACATGTAGGTTTTAATTGACATTTATTTAAGAAAATAACGGTCTGTGCCATGATATGCTTTATCTTCTGCTTTCGATGATGTCCAAACATTGTATTGCTTTCGTAACTAATGTGTTCATTCGGTATATTTTTACTTCGCTATCTCAATATAGTGGCGAATGAGAAGGAAATTTTCAATACTGCCATGGTTTCTGAACAGGTAGGTACTATAATAAATAATAAATTAATATATAATACATAAATTTGACTTACAAATTATCCTTAAAATTTTCTATTAAAAAGAAAAAACTCTAGCTGTTTATTTTAAATCCGGGAATATTGAGAAACGGATCCCTTTGCACAGCTTTGAGTCTGATTAAAATATATCTATTTACATACAAATAATTTCATCAAAAATCTTGACAATGGCGCGTCATCAGGAAGAAAAAGTTGACAGCATTTTAATTAATACGGAATAGCTTTTGTCCGTAAAAAATACGTCCCCTCTTTTTGTCCGGGAATCGAGCTCACAAAGCATTTGTGCAAACATTTACAAAAGTTATGCATTTCTTTTTTCGCGGCCATACGCCCTTGTAGGGGAATAACAAGCCGTGGGATATCTGCATAAACTGGATGCTGGCAGTCTTGTCATTTTACTAAATGCGAAATAAGAATTTGAAAACGCGGAGCATTCTAAAATTACGAGTCAAGGAAAAGAAAAAAGTTGTGTTTAAGTTCTCGTGATGAGACTAACTTTCCGTGTGGTGTCAGATTTAGAATACACAGTGTCACCACCCTGAGGGTGTGGAAAGAGCCGACAGAAGGAAATGACAAGACTGAAAACCTAGCCGCAAGATTAGGAAAACTTGAAATGGAACCTTATGCCAACATGTCTGGCCAGCATGACACAGTAGGCTAATGTCCTTTTAATTACAAGGAGGGTCCATGTAATTAAAATGACTGAGCAGTACTAATATAAATAAATGAGAATAAGTGAAAGAGTCTCAAAAGTATATTATTTGACATTACTAAACACATGTTGTCCAATTTGCAATTTCTAGAACAATCTAAACCGTATCACAAAATCCTATTGAAGCTCTCTATGTACTTCTTAAGGGCCCGCCCGTCTCGGATTTCCTGAACTATTCGAAAGCATGCCCTTTTACCGACTAAATGCCCTTCATTGTTGGCCTGGCCTTGTATTCTTGGCCCTTTGTGTCTACCCTTCGAGCTATGGTCGTATTGCACGACCAGCATACGTAGTCCTTCGATGTCATTAAAGAAATATATTGGAAGTCTTAATATGCAATTTTCAACATTACAGAGTGACAACTAAGTTGAAAATTCAATACACACTTTAAGACTCTGTTAATTCTCGCTGTATGACAACGATATACATTGGCAAATTATTAGTATTCATGCCTGTAATATATTGACCGCAAAGTTATTAGTTAATGGATGTTAATCATGTAATAAAAAAATGACTAGACTATTATCACTTGTAGATAATTTTCAGCTCGTAAGCTACGAGCTATTTAAGACTTTCATATCTAGTGCATAGAGACAGTTTTCACGAGTTGCTATATTTGATCCTGGAATTAGCTATAGTTTAGCGAGACACGTGCACGATCACAATAGGCGAGGGTCGAGGGTGTTTCCATACAAAATTTGATCTATTCAAGTGGAAGTTCGGAAATTTGATAAATTATATATAGGTACATACATATATATACATACTATTCAATAAGGCATTATTGTGTTACTAGTTTTGGCCTGCGGTTTCACTCCCATAGATTTAGAACTCGTTCTGATCTAAACATATTTAATTTCTTATGACTGTATTTCCGTAACAATCGCCTCGTCTTAATAAAATCGCTATCTCTACACCAAAGTTCATCAAGACGTAGAGTCCATAGAAAATTGAATAGTTATAACGTAATACTACAATACAAGTAATAAGGTAGCGCTTTTTGGAAGCCTAGATGGCGCTATTCATATTTTTACTTTCCAAATTTATATGCCAATCAAAAACAATTCAAAACCTGGTATTTAGAACTGGGTAGAAAAATACACGTGGAAGTCGCAGGCGACAACTACTTTTATTTTAAGCTAGCTGCATCCCGCGATTTAGTCGTATGAGCTGTTGTCGAGTTTCATGAAAATCCATTCAGTAGTGTTTGCGTAAATGTAACAACAATCAATTCATCCAATACAAACTTCGCATTTATATTTTTAATAAAATAATATTTAATTAATCACGTTCATTTTAACCATTAAACCGAAATTATCATAAATTATGTACATAATTCACCGCATTCGACTTCTAAAAAGATGTGATTTATAAGACTTTACTACGAAGTGAATTTAATGTGTCGTTATTTTGTTTCAGGTAAGTAAATTGAGCATCTAATCGCAACTCGCTTGTAGACTGACAATTGAGGTATGTAAAACAGTGTTCTATTTAACTAGCATCCCCCGCGGCTTTTCTCACATGGCGCAGATTCAATTTCAAACTAAACCTGGGCTACACCTTCTTCCAGCTTATAAGTAGTCACATTCATGATTATTTCTTTTTGCCATAATCGCCACGCTTGGCAGGCGGGTTGGCGATCGCAGTGATGGATGGTGTGTTTTGAACAGAACGTCGCTGCTGCCCAACGTCTGTTGTCCCTTAGTCGCCTTCTACGACACCCACGGGAAGATATGGGGTGGTAGTATTCTTCCTCCGCTACCACGCGCAGGACCGACGCCCGATGGGGCAGAAAATTCCTGGAATGGCGACCGCGTTCCGGAAAGCGCAGTGCTGGTAGGCCTCCCACACGGTGGACCGATGACCTGATTAAGGTCGCCGGAAAACGATGGATGCGGGCGGCCCAGGACCGGCCTTTGTGGAAATCTTTGGGGGAGGTCTATGTCCAGCAGTGGACGTCTTTTGGCTGAAATGATGATGATGATGATGATGATGATGATGATGATGATACTACTACTACTTCTAATCAGCCCATATATGACCCACTGCTGAGTTGGCCGTCCTCCATTTACACGGAAGGTATAATTACCTAGGCTTAGGCTAATGCCTACTGCTGAGCTACGCTAGCACGGGTTAGCACGAAACAAAAAAAAAGAGTTCGTATTAAGATTTTCTTCTCTTGCAGCTAGATTTCGGCCTTGTAATTTCCTATGGATCAACGGGTCCCGGGTTCGATTCCCGGGTCGGGCAAGTGTCTTTGTCTAAACCAGAGGCACTGGCTCGGAGTCTGGGTGTCATTTCTATCTATAATATGTATGTATTTACAAAAAAAAAATGTATATAAGTAGTTTATCATCCATCTCGTTACCATAACACAAGCATTAAGTTGCTTAGCTTGGGACGAGATGGCGTTGTGTGAAATGTCCAAGGATATTTATATATTACTAGCTGACCCGGCGAACTTTGTTCCGCATTATATATATTTAAAACAAAAAGAAAGTTGGACATAGGATACCTGAGATTTTTATCCAGTCCGTATAAAACCTACTTTAACAAAACGCAACTGACAGCGAAACGTAATGTTGTCTATAGTTTAATATGGTCGAAAATTTGACAATTAGAAATTTTGAATTCGACTTGTTTATATTGTTGTAATTCACATAATATCTTTATAACTTGTAGCCTACGTGTTATTCTGATGTATGAGCTATATTATTGTAAAGTTTCATTAAAATCCATTCAGTAGTTTTTACGTGAAAGAGTAATAAACATCCATCCATCCATCCATCTATCCATCCATCCATCCATCCATCCATCCATCCATACTTACAAACTTTCACGTTTATAATATTAGTAAGATTTATATTATATGAAAAAAAAACATTGAACTTATTCCTGGACGTCCACAAAACTTGGAGTCTCTATGTATCCTAATTCCGTCACCACACGGACAATATACACACACATTTATAGCCCCCAGCACACAAACATGTAATTACGCCCACTCAGTAAGTAACATCCGCAGCCGACATCCGAGTTTGTGGCCTTAATAGCGGCCATTTTTTGCGGGCTAATAAAACAGAAAACAATTACCTGAGATATGGGCCATAGATACCGTCAGAGTTATCACGCCTAATCGCTCTTCGCTGCACCTGACCCGTGCTCTTGTAATCATGATAATTATATTTTTATCGCGACTCCATCGGCGATCGGCGAGAGGTGAGGCGCGTAGCCATCATCATCATGTCATTCCGTGGATGACCCATTGCTAAGTACTTTAATTTCAGACAAAAGTCGTCCATTGCTGGACATAGACCTCCCCTAAGGAATGCCGCAGTGTCTGAAGACAAAAGTCTTCAACCAATGTGTGTTGCCAGTGATGACATATGGAACAGAGACGTGGTCGCTCACTATGGGCTCCATCAGAAGGCTCAAAGTCACCCAAAGGGCAATGGAGAGGGCTATGCTCGGTTTTTCCCTGCGAGATCGAATCAGAAATGAGGAGATACGCAGGCAAACCAGGGTCACCGACATAGCCCACCGGATTGCCAAACTTAAGTGGCAGTGGGCAGGGCACATAGCTCGCAGGACCGACGCCCGATGGGGCAAAAAAGTCCTGGAGTGGCGACCGCGTTCCGGAAGGCGCAGTGCTGGTAGGCCTCCCACACGGTGGACCGACGACCTGGTTAAGGTCGCCGGAAAGCAGTGGATGCGGGCGGCCCAGGACCGGCCTTTGTGGAGATCCTTGGGGGAGGCCTATGTCCAGCAGTGGACGTCTTTTGGCTGAAATGATGATGATGATGAAGGAATGCCATCAAGGTTGGTCGTGAGCTGCCTGTATCGATCGCATTCCGGAAACCTTAATCGGGCCACTGGGTGGGACCTACCAGCACTGCGCTTTTCGGAACATATTCGCCACCAGCTTTACCTGGTCCGCTGTAATTTGGCGGATAGGTAAATCCGCCGAGCCTTGCTGCATTAGAGCAATTGTTCCCCGCAATCAGTAACGTGAATACAGCCAGCTGCTCCACCCAAACTATGACTGGTATTCTGGATAAAAGTTCACCCCAGTTACTTCTGGTTAATGGTTCACCCCAGTTATGATAAGAAAAAAACGCTTTAACCTTAAAGTGCTGTTGTTGGTAGGCCTGGACTATACATTTAAATATGAATAAAAGAGTGTGTGGCTTATGGGGTAAACTGGGCACCACCTGACATATTATACTTTCTTTTTATATCTATGAGTTGACCTCCGTTAAGGTTTTCCTCGTAAGAAAAGAAACTGGCCGTACCTCACCTCATCGATGTTCACATTGTTTTGAAAAAAAAAACATTGCTAAGTGGATCCAAACAATGGAACCCTACACACACCAAGTTTTGGTAAGCACATCCGCATTCGTAGTTGGTTTATCGAATATTTAAAATGGCCCGATGGCGATATGATCATCATAATTATAGTAAATACACGTGGAGTGAAGACGAGCGCTATCAGGCTATGTCGATTAAGAATTCAGATACTCCAAAACAGGGATCGATTGGGGATCAAGGCGAGACCCGGAGTGGTGGCCTCGAGGTGTTTTTTTTTTGGAGGAAAGGTAAAAACTGGTGTTTAGTGTGATTTACCTTTAGAGGATGGTCTATCGACTGTCTCGTTGGACCTGTCGCTTTTGGATCAGGGGTCTTATTTGTGTAAACCAGAGGCTTGACTTATTTGTAAACAGTCCCCCAATACAGGTTGGCAGTGCAAGGGCTTTGGTTTTTATTATTATAATTGCACATCCTTGTACACATAAATTTCACGAGAAACTATGGCTTGTATGTAGTACACATAAAAACAGATACTTATTTTGGGTTTGAGCCTGCGTGCCTGCGTTTCTGAACTGTTTCTAAAGACTAAAACACAGCCTCGTTATGCGCTACAGGGTCGATATAAAATATTGTATGGTATTTAGGTTTGAAACACAAAGCTAAGGCGAAAATTGAACGGCTCATTGTAAGGGTATTGTTATTATGACGTGATCGGTAACCATTGCCTGTAATTCATGGGTTTGCGGTAACGCTCGCCTCAATCAACTGTCGATGAGTGTAATTTGACGCGATTTTAACGAGCGATGTGCTAATGACGTGTGAACGGTGGACTTGATTTTTAATAGAGAGATTTCTTTAGGCAGTATTGTTTGGTACTAAAATAAAAGAAGTTTGGGTATACTTCAGGGCATCAGAAATATGGATACACGGTTCATTTTTTTTAAGATATTAACCTGCTAGGAACTGACCTTTTGCTTTGCGCAAGTATGTTTACTTGCACAATCACAATTTTAAATTTATCATGATCATTCTCAAGCTCTCATTAAACATGTCATTTTGTGTAATCTAATTATTTTAGTAGCGACACACTGAGCATGTAATGAATAGGTTAGTAAAAAGATGTACCGAACCGGTAGTAGTTTCGGTGTGAATTTGGGTAGACAAATGATGGTCTCCCCCAACAGATGGATGGATTGTGAAAATTATGAAATGTGTATGAACGGTTTGAATGTAGATGAGAAGGTCGATAGGAGTGTATGGAAACTATCATCTAGCGTGGAACAAATTAGTAATTTTAAATATGACAATATATAAGAGTTTTGTGACAAAACCTACTTAAATAAAGTTCTTTTTGAGTTTGAGTAACCTATTTTAAATCTGACAATATCTGAACATAGACAAATTTCACAATGCATGTAGCTAAAACTGTTCGACACTGTTGTACCGAACAGACGCTTTATTCTTGTTTATTTATTATGGGTAATGCAACTTCCACTTAACATATTGATATATTGCATGCATCTTCGCCTTTTCAATATACAATGAAGATATATTTCTTCAAACTGAAAACCTTTCCATATCCAAAAGCTCTTATACGAAATATGTGCACGCCATAAATAATACAAACATGAAAGCTAAGAGAAATCACCGCACTCTCCACAGGCCAATAAACCAACTAGAGGTTGATAAAATGCCACTATAGTGTGTGCATATCGCCAAGAACTACCGTTCTACATTGAAGTTAAACACTTTTTAACGGATTTCATCATCATCATCGTTTTAGCCAAGAGACGTCCACTGCTGGACATAGGCCTCCCCAAAGGATTTCCAGAAAGGCTGGTCCTGGGCCGCCCTCATCCATCGTTTTCCGGCGACTTTAACCAGGTCAACCGTGAGGGAGGCCTACCAGCACTGCGCTTTCCGGAACGCGGTCACCAGTTTTTGCGCTATGTGCCCTGCCCACTGCCACTTAAGTTTGGCAATCCTGTAGGCTAGTTTGGCAATCCTGTGGACTTAACTGATTTATCGCGTGCGTATTACATTATTTAATTCCCGTCGGTTCGAATATTCTGCAGCAGTCGTGCTGACGGTAGAGACTAGATGACAGTTGTCTTTAAAAGTATAAAAGAATTACACCTGAAAAATCCCACGTTGTGACTCTTTGGGACATCTGACTAGGGAATAGGTAGCAAATAAATGGTATCAGTGGTGTCTGGAAAGATAATTGGGTATATATAAATATAAATATCCTTGGACATTTCACACAACGCCATCTCGTCCCAAGCTAAGCAACTTAATGCTTGTGTTATGGTAACGAGATGGATGATAAACTACTTATATACTTTTTTTTTTGTAAATACATACATATTATAGATAGAAATGACACCCAGACTCCGAGCCAGTGCCTCTGGTTTAGACAAAGACACTCGCCCGACCCCGGAATCGAACCCGGGACCCGTTGATCCAAAGGCGGCACATCTAACCACAAGACCAACGAGGCAGTCAGAACGTATATGTACGAAAATATCAATGTTTGAAAAGATTGAATCGAAGTCATGTTGGTTTTGGGAGTTGTCTTTTGGACATAGATCCCCTGGTCAATTTCAGGATCAGACAATACTCGTATCTCGTGACCCAGAGTGTACCTGCGCTTAGTGTGGGTTTTGATTTGTGACCGTGAATTACATGTTTGTAGAGTCCCCGAAATGAAAGAATACTTATTTTAGTTAAAAAAAAGCAATAGTCATTATCGTCATATCTATGTTCTATCGACTGCCTCGATGGTCTAGATATGGATGATAGACTCGATATCGATGGTCTAGTGGATGTGCCACCTTTGGATACCCGGTTTGTTTCCGGGGACCGGAAAGTGTCTTATAAACCAGAGGCACTTGCTCATAGTTTAGATATCATTTGTGTTCGTAAAATTCAATCACTGTCGGGGGTTCGAGTAAAAAAAAATCGTTATCTGAAATTACGCGCACTGTCGTCTTGGAATACAAGGGCTATCATTTATCCAATGGTTTTATGAGCAATTAGTACCAAGGATGGAAATCGCAGATGCCGATAGCATATTGGAGTGGTAAAGTGGTCTAGTTTTTAATCTAGACTCGAGTGTAGCTGGATTTGTCGCAATCCTGCAACTGTGGGGTTGTATATGTCAGATGTGTGTGGCTTTACACTTTACGCGGTAATAATTTTGTATGTAGGAGCAGGTGGAGAAGTTTTTTGCCTACTGCAGTGTGCAGTAATCCGTGACGAATTTAGAATACATATTCTCACCACCCCATGCCATCCTGATGGTGTTAACTATAGAAGGCTTATAAGTTACTAGCGACCCGCCCCGGCTTCGCACGGGTGCGATGATGAACCTCTAAATTTACCAGTGTTACAATATTATGCATGTATTATACATATAAAACTTCCTCTTGAATCACTATATCTATTACAAAAAAATGCTTTAAAATCCGTTGCGTAGTTTTAAAGATTTAAGCATACATAGGGACGGACAGACGACAGCGACTTTGTTTTATACTATGTAGTGATAGTGAAGTGATAACCTAGCTGTACGAGAAGAAAACTTGATGCAAAACCCTTTGCAAACCCGTCTGGCCAGCGTGGCCACAGTAGGCTTATTACCCTCCATGGATGAGGCCCGACTCGGCATTGGGTCATGTATGGGCTGATTAGTAGTAGTAGAATGGATCTGCATATTTTAGCAAAGTTCAGTAGGTACTCGTTTACCAGTATTTGTGTTTGGCTTAAAGCTACTGCCTAAAAGGTTACTGAAATTATTTTGTAGATATCTTGCGCGCAGTCTGTTAGCGGCACCGCCGGCACGAACGTGTGTTTCAAAAAACGCACCCACATCTCGTGAAATTACGTTGCTCAACAGT
Organism: Clostera curtula; assembly: GCA_905475355.2. Taxonomy (NCBI): domain Eukaryota; kingdom Metazoa; phylum Arthropoda; class Insecta; order Lepidoptera; family Notodontidae; genus Clostera; species Clostera curtula. The sequence continues at coordinate 4,225,923 of FR997806.1, read as the reverse complement.
CTAATTGCTTTTCAGCCACATGTGGATATATTCCATAATACAGTTGGTAAATTTATAAGTTACTGTATAGATTTTTTTAGATAAGATTAGTTAGTAGTGTAATTTATTTAGCTTACTGTACGCATTGGGAAACTGTAAGTACAGGAAGCAATTGTCTTAAATAAATAAATAAATAAATCTTCTGTAGAACCTGTCGAATTGGTGGTTAATTTGTTCTCGAAGTTACTAGAAACGTCTGCTTAGTTAAGGCTCTTTTCCTTCTGAAATGAAACTCCAAATACTAATCGGACATATCTTAGGTCCAATATAGTGTTTGAAACTAAAGAGTTAAAGTTCTTTTCCTACTGAAATGAAACTCCAAATACTAATCGAATTTAGCTTAGGTCCAATATAATTAACAAGAACAATTTATGTGGCAAACTTAGCTTTGGTCCAAAATAATTACAAGAACAATATATGTGGCAAACTCTCTCTCATACCGGTAATTGCAAGAGACGTATCTGTCTGGTAATATTGCGAGAGATAAATGACTGACTGACGAACCGTCCGTCACAATTCGACATGTTTATTGCTTAATTTAAATACTGCTCCAACGTATTTTACTCTGTAATTAACATGTCGCTCGGTTGCGCTTAAAATCCTTAGATGGTATCCAAAGCGCTTTCACTATTTAAAAAATGCAACCTACTTAAAAGCCTTGCAAAAAATACGCGATATCCAACCCATCAATCTCAAACAAAACAATATAGTATTTAAAATACTATATTGTTATATAAGACTATGGAAACGATATGCAACAGAAATCAATATTTAATAAATTATTACTAAACTAGCGACCCGCCCCGGCTTCACACGGGTGCAATGATGAACATCTAAATTTATCAGTGTTTCTCTACAATATGAAATCCTCTTGAATCACTCTAATCTATTAAAAAATCTGCTTCAAAATCCGTTGCGTAGTTTTAAAGATTTAAGCATACATAGGGACGGATAGACGACAGCGACTTTGTTTTATACTATGTAGTGATAGTGATCACACAAAATTTGGATTATTTTAGTATGGCATAAGTTGAAAATATCATGCAAGTATTTACGTACCGCATCCCGAGATTCAATTGTTTTATCTAATAAGTACTACTACTACTCAGACCATGATGATCCACTGTTAATCGGGCCTCCTCCAGCCACATGGAAGGTAATTAGCCTACTATGCCACTCCGGCCAGACGGGTTGGCACAAGGTTTCGTATCAAGTTTACCTTCTCTTACGGCTAGGTTGTTGGCCATATCATTTTCTTTTGTCTGCTCTTACGACACCCTCAGGATGGAATGGGGTGGTGACACTATGTATTCTAAATCAGACACCACACGGATTTTGTCAGTCTTATCTAAATAAAACAACGATAATTTTCCATGTGTTATGTTGTGTTGATTTAGAAATAATAGATCATTGAATAATGCTAGTTGTATAATGTCGGAAGGTGTCCTAAAAGGCACGTCGGGCGGTTCACAGGGGAGTGCTGGTCCCGACATGAAAGTAGGATAAACGCAGTGGAGATGCGAGCACTCAGAAGTATGCTAGGAGTGAAGTTGAGTGATAGGAATAGGAATGAAACTTTATGACACATATACGAGTATATGTGTGATTTCCCTATATTAGAAGCCTTCGAAAGACTGAGTTGTCTGCTCCTCTGACAGTTTAGTCACCCTAATGGGTTGGTGAATATATATCCTTCAATGGACCTAATTTATACGTAATGAGAAAGTAATAAACAATAAGTTATTAGATAATAGATTGAATGGCTACGATAATGATCAATTAACAGCGAACGAATGAAAGTAATCGCGATTGTGATAGTTCGTTGGCAGATTGACACGATGCAGATATATAAATCGTGTGTTAGGTTCTCTGTGTGGTTCAAGTTACAAGCAAACGAAGGTATAAAAATGGGAGATTGTGGCGATTGTTTGTCTTGATAAAGTAAATACGGATCTTTTTCTTAACGGTGCGTTTTATCTTTTTGCATATAATGACTTGAGAAATAAACTTGTATTTTGATGGATTCAGTCAAAATTGATAAAACTAATTAAACACAGCATAACTCAATAAAAAAATATCAAATTCTTGACAGTTTTCTGAGGTTTTCCAAATACTGTCAAGATTTTTGTTTTTATCTACAACTTGAATACCTTTGACCATAGGTTTGCGTGATGGAAAGCAACGCCAGGGTCTAAAATGGAGGAAGCAATTCAAGAACCTTTCGGGCACCGCCTCTCACATACACACGACGAAACACAGTAAAACTTGATGTGAGGGTGGTAGCTAGCCGGGCGGACCATTAGATCCTACACCCAAGCGAGCTGGGTTTTGTTGACCTTTACAACACGCGTTATTTCCCAGCGTGCGGTGGGGATGTGTAATATTCTGCCTCGTCCACACATGATGTAGAACTTCATGTGTTGGACTTCTGATTTAAGATCCACTGTTGAGTCCAGGCAAGGGAATTTACTCACTGTGACACGCAGGCCAGTCGAGTCGGCACAAGGTTAGGTATCCAGTTATCCTTCTCTTGTGGCTATTTCCAGCAGTAGACTCATGATATTAGAGCACTATATTACGTTGACAAAAAATATCATTACTTAAGTTATTAGTTACACTAAAATACACCTTAAAATGTTTGTAGTACAGTCTCATACAGTAATTAACACTCAACCCGCTACCGTTTACAAATTAAGCCAAAAAGCAACAGTGGTCACGACCACCACATTCCATTTTACATGAGCTAATTGCACAACACACGCAGTTACGTTGGGGTCGAAACTGCAATATAACTTTGATTCAATAGTCGTCAAAATTTTCCTGTTTGATCGACCGAGACATTGTCTGTAGTCTGTGTGGTGACGGATTTCGAATACATAAAGTCACCAATCCGCACTATCCTGAGCGCGTCAGTCCCGGCTGCCATTAAACCAGCTGTGGCAGTCGTTACACGTACTCAGTAGCTTGAAAACGGATAGCTGGTCTATTAATTGCCGGTAGTCCCACTACATGGCGAAGGCCAGACGGTAATCGCTAGCTACTGGTATTTAGCCTATTTGGTTTGACCAGTGCAGACCAGAAGAGATATAATTTTATATATTCTCTATTATATCATACATTTTAAAATAACTTAGTATAATTATTACAGCCAACATAAATTGATATGCCAGCCATATTCGTAAATCGACAGATGCGGTTTTATAATGCTGACCAAATATCGATTACAAATTATAATTAAAAATCTCTCGGGTCACGATGCTAAATGAACTGCTACCTAATCGTTCAAATAATCGGTTGCTATCATAGCTTTAATTTGACAGGTCGATACACCAATATGTCAGATTGATGGATCAATGAACATCTTAGCGTAGATGTTAATATTGTATAGCGAAATTAATTTGCTGAATTTAGCATATTTATCTTTCTGTTTTTGTGTAGTTGTTAACCAAGTAAAAGGCTGCTTAAGCAATCGTTTTTTAATTAATGTGAATACTGAAACTTACATAATGGTTCTAATGATTTCTAAATGTTGTTGTTTTTCTGATTTTCTTCGAATATTTGTTAGGTTGTTAATTAATTTATCAGGGCATTTGGTATGTTTAGTAGATAATAACGTTTAATACAGACACAAACATAGTTCAGAAACCACCTCGATTTTTCCTTTTTCCAACAAAATAACAATACCAAAATAGATTTAACAATTCTGAAGCAGCAAACATAACACTCCGCTTTTATGTTAGTGGTTAAAATTGTTTCAGGCATGCCTGTAATAAACAGGTTCCATCATCCCCTAATATCGATCCTCACGATTCCATCCTGATGCGCACCCACTCAAAAATCAAATAGGCAAATATTGATAAAATGCAAAGCCGATAAACTCGGCAGATGTGCCTGTGTTCAGAAGGCGGCCTGCCATATAATTTAATGCTGCTGGGGGAATCACAATGGCGATCGATTCCTTTGTCGCCCTGGGCAATCGCTTCTTTGACACAGTGCCAATGCAGACAGTAGAACCTTCTGCAAGTTCAATGTTCCAGCGATTGTATAACTGTTATAAAACTAGCTCAGATATATTAAAATGGGGCATACAATTTTAAATTCAACCAGTAACTTCAAAATCAAACAGCTTTATATTCAAAGATCAGCCATAAAATCTTATGGCCAGCTACGCAGAACATGAGGGAAATATCTCCGTGATTGCTCTTTTAAATGATAAAAATTACAATTGTGTACACAAAATCCGGATAAACTAGTGAGATAAGTGTACATAAAGAAAATCATGGTTCGAAAGTAATTGTAGCATGAAAATATTTATCGTTTATTTTTTATCTCACTAACTAAATAAATTTAAAGGAATGATATTACACAAATATTTTTTTTTTCTTCAGAAACCTTCGTGGCTGATGCACAATACTTTGCTGAAGATCATAATTATGATCAAATGCATAGTTTCATATTTCATTTCACAAACATTCATTTTTTTATATAAGTTTAGGGAATATATTGTATTATATCATGTTTAATTGCTTGGGTTAAAATAAAATGTCGAAACTAAATGACATAAAAAATGCGTAATTGTAAATAGTAATCCTTATTTAATTGTAAACTTTGTCCGCCATTAGCTTTTTCTAGTGTTGCGGAGTATTCTATCTGCCAGGATCTACTGTCACCCACTTCACTAAAGTGAAGTTCCACCTTGTCGCCGCAAAACAGGCGTTGTGTACAATGGAAAAGGTAAATTGCACGTTATGCGATGAGATCCTGACGAGGGGTTAAAAATATTTACTTACCCACCACTTCATTTATGATTTGCATACTCCTTAGCAAACCATTTGATAACGCTGGGTAAATGTAAATAAACTAACTTAGGTAACTCAGAACTCCAGGGTGTGAATAATATCGCATCAATGAAATAATTGGAATATTAGTACGCTCAGCGAATTAGCATTGCCATCCAACGCGGCAATGCTAATCCTTCTTGGCATTGCATGACAGTAATCTGGTGCAAATTTCAGTTTCAGTTATTGATCTTTTTAATGTCTTTTTAGAAGAATCTTACTCATACCAATATATTATTTTGACACTTTTTAACGAATTTATCGCGTTATTACATTATTAAAAGAGTTTAATTTCAATGTGTAATAATCGCGAAAACCTAAGAAATCATTATATTATTTTGATTTCATTTTCCAGACAAAATAATTAATCCCCTTACATGAAAAATTACGTCACGTTTTACAAGGTTTAAAAAAATCATTTAAATGTAGCTTCCCGTCACAGTCTGCAATAGTTTTACACCTAATTTAGCTGTGCTTAAAGATAGTTATGGAATATAACAAAAATCACTTTTTAAACTAACAACACTCACTTACAACGTTTTCAATAAATTCATATTATTATTATTTAGAATCGTAAGATTTTAGTAACAAAATCAAAGCAGATTCATTCTAATCATCACGTTGGTGCCTTCCCACCGCTCCGTTATAACCATAATTTTGGACCGGAAACAGTTGGCGCTGACTCGCGCGATCGGCATAGAATAATTAATGGTTTTGTTGAAACAAACACTACTGACTAGGGTGACCATGAAGCACTCGGACAATCCCTGTAAAATTTGGGTATATATAGGAATAAACTAGAACTAATATCAAAATTTCCGAAACAGCAAAGCCAGCAAAGAGTATAATCGATCTCTTATATAGATCTCTCATAATCGATATAGCATAATCGGCTTTAAGATATACAGACAAAAAATATGGTTTATGATTTGAGACATTTATTTCTCAAACAGAATTCTCTTGCAATGAAAACACAATAATATGTAACATTACGAGTGCGAGAAAACCAAACAAAAAGTATTAAAAAAATGGTGCAAATATTAATGTCTATATGTGGTTACGTATACTCAATGCATGGATATGCTGAGTGCAAAGCTCTCTAAGCTAAAAATAATTGGTTAATAAAATTATTTATTTTCAAATCTATCAGTAGCGAAGCAGGTATGGCTCGTTCGCGTTAAGAATACAGTCGGATATCATTGTCCGCCAGCTAAGTCACGCTCTGTAACTAAACCAACCGTTCCAAATTAGAAACTCACGTTAAGTGACTACCTAAAGCCGTTCGAAAGCAACGGCTGTGTCCTGTCCTTTATCCTTAACGCCACTGTGAATATACCTTAACTTACTGCATTCTTAACGCGTAGGAACTACAGGACTGTCCAACAAATTCATATTATGTAGCTACACTACTCCTTAAATGATAGCCCCTGTCAGAGATCTATTGTGATTAGGTACTATGATGAACGAAGCCGCTTAGAAAATCCACCTCAGACACAGGGTAAGATTTGAGGGTAGGTAATTCGATAAGAAGGGCTTTGCCGGGATTATTACAATTAATATCCTGGTGATGATGATGGATACAATTTCTTATGTATTTAGTCATAGTAAGCATTTTGATTAAAAATATAATTTAGAAGTTTATTTATGAATATTTGTAATGTTAGGTTATCCCACCCTGATAACCTAACATTACAAATATATGGTATCGTAAGAGCTGACAAAAGGAAATATCGAGGCCGATAACCCAGCCTAGAAAGGAAACTTGAAGAACTAGAAAACCCCGTGCCAACCCGTCTTAAAAAAAAAATAACTATAATAGTTGCTATCTATATTTTCCCTGGGAGTTTTGTGCTTATACTGTTTATTACACGTTCGTAATTATGCTTATTATTCCTAATATTCAGCTAACTAGTGGTATTATCGATACTCACATTATGGATATTCTACGTGTCACAGCCTGGCATAAAGTAAATTGAATAATGACATTTGCGGTACCTACACAGGGATTGGGACATTCTGATACTGTCATACAGTAATTGACGTAAGGTTGACGTAATTCGGATTTAGTTTGGTTTCTTTCTGTCTTATTTTCGTACGTATTTTTTTTAAAACAAACGAAAAGCTGCGAAGGATTATTGTCACATAAACATCAAGCGAAAATTTTTGCAGTGTGAATTTCATGATTAATGATTTCACTTGTCAGTATCGATTGCTCAAGACATTCATTCGGCTGTGTTCGATTTTCATTTTTGACGAATCAGGTTCGAAACTTTTATCAGATATCTATTCTGCAATGAGCTTTAATAAGTTTAACACCTGACGAAAATAGGGACCTTATGATCTGGACATGCATGTCTGTCTATCTATCTACCGGCTGTATTTCTATCAGAATGTGTATCTGTTTTAACAAGTGCGTTAAACAAAATGAATACTTTGAAAAAAATTGGTTGTGTATTGTAAATACTATATTATATATGGCATAAAGTTAAAATCGCAACAATTGGCCAGCCTACGTTACAGGAATGGATTTAGCATCTTAGCAATAATATTATGGTAACAATACAATAACATCTGTACAATGTTAGTGGTGCATTGTTTCTCAATCTGTTCCAATAACGTATTGTTTAGTGGTAACACAAAATTAAACTGTTTACTGTTTGTAAAAGGTACGTGTTGCTAGAGGTAGCTAAATTGCTGAGTACTGAATACAAAAAATATAATGCATAACGGTATTATAACAAAGGAATGGTATATTAACTAGCTGGGTTTGGATAAGTCCGTTCATACTCGTATAATATTATCTATACATCTATAAAAATAAATAAAATGGGAGTGTCTGTTTATAATAATAAAATAACCACCTTTAACTTAATGCGTAAGTATGTATACACAGTACATAGACCAAAATAAAAAAATATTAATTGGTTGTCTGTCTGTTTATTCCGGCTAATCTCTGGAGCGGCTGGACCGATTTTGACGGGACTTTCACTGATAGGTAGCTAATGATAAAAGGAGTAACTCCTTGTTGAGTATTACTAGTAGATATGGGTGCTCTAATTTGGCAGTACAGATGACTGGTGATATGAAAGAATGTTATATAATAGCCATATTATTATTTTTATAATAGCCATATCATCTTTAATCGTCCTTACAGCCCATAGATGACCCACTACTGAGTCGGGCCTCCTGTGCCACGCTGGCAAGACGGGTTGGCACAGGGTTTGTATCAAGTTTTCCTTCTCTTGTAGCTAGGTGGTCTGCCTCTTGCGTTATTTTAGTCGCCTCTTACGACACCCTAAAGATAGTAAGGATTGGTGACATTGTGTTTTTTAAATCCGTCACCACACGCACATCTCGGATCATCTATAATACTGGTAAACTATAACTAAACATAAAATTTAGCACGCAAAAAAGGTTCACGTACAGTATTTGTCAATAGTTTATCGTTTCAACCAAATTTCAAATACATACGAAATGAAATGGTTTCGTGAGCTCTACTCATTGAAGGGTAAAATTAGTACTTACGGTATTTGCCGCCTTTGTCGTATCGACGTACGCGGAATACACAAGTTGATCCCATGGAAGTAATATGCGTAGATGCGAAGTCGCTTACGCTTAATGAAACCAGAATACATTTAATTTCTATAATTCAGGCAAAACGTTTTCTACACCCACATTTATACTAATATTATTAATTAAACTATAAATATTATTAAATAAAGTTAAGTTAATTAAAATGTATTGTTAAATTATATCATATTATATTATTTTATTATAATGCAAAGTATTGAACTGTAATTGTCTTGATATTATTAATTCATAATTTGCAAACTTTCGACATTTATTTAATTAAGAGCAACAACAACAACAAATTTCTTTGAGAAAAGTATTGTAAAATTACATGACAATAAAACTAATGAAATTCATAATGATATGGATTTTATTAATTTCAATTCAAAATAAAATACTTAGTAGTCATATTTAATAAATGATGTCAAATATTCTTACACACAATTAATATTACGTGAAATGATACATTAAATGCGCATTATAGCATAAAATTGTCATTTTTATTGCATGCCCAGATTATAGATGGCAGATGACAGCGCTCTGTATGGATACAACGACTTATTTTTTTTTTAACTGTGATTGAATAGATAATTAGAGAAAAAAATTGAATCATGGTTTAATTCTAACATCATTGTACACGTTTCAGTTTTGGTTAAAACTCATGTTATTATGAGTCACTCACTCACACGCCGATAGATCTTCAGCAATATATTTGTATTAAAAGTCCACTCTGAATATCTCTGAATACTTTAAACCTTGTTTTATAAACTCCAGGATCAAGAGGTTTGTTTTGGGCGTATTAGAAAGTCGTTTGTTGTTAACTTAAGCAGGATGGAACGTTTTGCTATATAACAAGATTAGTATTGTGTTACGTCTACTGTAACGTTGATTTGGTTACCTAAGCGTGTTTAAAGAATCTTAAGAACAATATATTGTATTCGTTATAAATGACTACACAGAAATAATCTCTAAGCTTTTTCATTAACCTACAATATTTTATTTTACTTTTTTGGGTTATGCAATTATGCTTGAATGACCTCTTAATATTACTTGTGCTTGCATGATTGATGGTTACCTACCTATTATACATATCTACATAATATACCTCGTATACATTATGTTGTTAAAATTGTATTAATATTTAATAGGATTATTAATTATGTATTAGGTTTTCACGATCATTGCAGGAAATTATTTCTTGACAGTGCTGATCGTGTTATTGTATTTAATTCCCAACGTTTCAGATACTTTGCAGTCCATGCCTGAAACGTTGGCAATAAAATAAAATAACACTATCAAAACCGTTAAGAAATCATTTGCTGCAGGATTATTAATTTTATTTGTTACGGATTAGTGACGGATTTAGAATACAGAATGTCACCGACCCCTATCCTCCTAGTACACCTAGTACACAGATGACTTGAGGAACACTAGAGGTAAATAACCTAGCTGCAAGAGAAGGAAAACTTGATACAAATCCTCTTTCCCTTTCATTTCAGCCAAAAGACGTCCACTGCTTAGGGCTTTTTTTTTTTGCCCTGGGTAAAATCCTTTATGGACTTCCTCGCCGGCCACGGGGATGGCCAGCGAGGTGAGTGTGGGACTCTACCCCATAGTGGGGGCCTACCCACTAAACCTCCCCGGGGTGCTCCAACTCGCGTCCTGTTGCGGCATTGTGGGATCTGATGCAGAACCACGCCGCCACTGCTTAGGCCTCCCCCAAGGATTTCCACAAAGGCTGGTCCTGGGCCATCCCCATCCATCTTTTTCCGGCGACCTTAACCAGGCCACAGTGGGTCATAAATGGCCTGAAATTATGATGATGATGACAAAATTATTATTTATAAAAGACATTTTGTCTTAAAGCTTAAAAGAAGATTCGTAAAGTACGATGTTGAAAAATGTAAGGAATTCGGTATGCCTTGAAGTTATAGCCAAGTCTACGCTGTTCACATATTTCGGATTCTAAACAGAGAATAATCGGTGTATTTTCCTTAATTTTTCATTCAGCCTGCGGGGCTTTAGCGTCCCCGGGGATCTGGCTTGCTTTTACTTAACGGAAACCTTATTTAAAATAAACAGGGCGGTGTAAACGGGGAACGTGCCGAAAATGCTGAACGCGTCTGTAACGTAGTATTATTTTCACTGGCAATATTATTGAACGTGAATGTGACTGTAACGTTTTTACTGGAAGATTCAGGCCCTATTTATTTTAAATAAAATATAACTGAAGTCCTTAGAGCGTTCGAATTTATCTATTTGTGATGCAAATACTCTTAGAAGGTGTCAATATATCGACTACTTGGCCCATAAAATACTCACTAATGAGCTTACTGTGCCTTTCATTTCCTTATGTCGGCTCTTACGACACCCTCAGGATGAAATGCGGTGATGACACTATTTATTCTAAGTCCGTCACCACACGGAATTCAAACCCGTCAGTCGGCAATATATTAAAAAAAAACAACATATTTGAATCTCCGTCACGGAAAATCTGCACCAGTTCGCACATTATCAAATAAACTTGCATTAAATGTTAAGTTATTCAGCTCAGGCGCAGGTAGTTCATCCCACTCGGCGTCGCGAAGGCGCCGGCGCAGCCGTCGGAATGTCAGCATATATTTGGATTAGAGACATCACAACTTACTAAGTACTAGCACAAAATAATAAGTACTAGTAGCTGATTCTACTTCTACTTCGCAGCCCATAACTGACCCACTGCTGGATCTGGTCTCCCCCAACTACATGGAGGGTAATTCGCCTACTGTGCCACGCTGGCCAGATCGTGTTTCGCTTATGATCTTCTTTGGCTGGATGGTATGTCTCATTCAGCCCTTATAAATGACATCCTCCAAAGAAAATTCGCTGGTCATCATAATATTTATTAGAGAACCATAGAAGAACTCATTAGTTGCCAAACAAATTGTAAGCTTAATGAACCGGTTCTTATTGCCTATCTTTTGTCACATCTCTAGTTACTAAAACTCTATCCTTGCTGGTTAAGTAACTACAATGTAGATACATCCTGACAAGAGTTATGTTTTGCGATTACTATTTAAATGCGGATAGCTGTGTTTACGTGAGAAACACGTTGAACAGCCGAGCTCAAGATTTTTCAATTTTGTTTTGACTATTTGGTTCGTTCCTTTTTTAAACCGATGATTTGAAACTGTTAGTTATGTACACTTAACTGAATGTATGGAAGGTACTAACGCGTTTCAGGAGATAGCTTGTAAAACGAAAGTTGTAATTTTTTACATTATACCTGAACCTGTGTAGAATTGAATTTTGGATTTTTTGAAAATTTGAATCTGAAACCAATCTGTGCCATCATCCCTCCTGAAGGAATGCACCAATTTATATGTTTTTTTTCAAAGGCGTCTTTATCGAGTGTTTTACCGAAGCATGAACAAACCCTATATTTTAAGTAATTCTTTACCTAGTTGTATAGGTTTTTTTACCTAAAAATTTTGGTCATCAGCTAAGTTTATCTAAAGACAGCAGTACTAAGGGGTCAAGTGTAAAAGCATGTCGTGGCAAGATGAACGATAAATATGCCTTATCCACTACATATTCCTGTCCGCTTAAGAGTATATATAACCTTAACGAAAAATGACAACATGCATAGCATACATGGCTATCGGTCGTTAAAAAATTGTCCGTATTATAATGATTGCCGTGTAATAGATCAGTGGCGCCAAGTGGCCTTTACAATGATTAAGTAGCGCACTTCACTTTTACTCGGCCACGTACCAAACACGTACAGAGTGTTTACTATTTACCGAGTCGTCTATTTTGGAATATTATATGTTAGGGAGTGGCTTAGTATACTCGTAGACTAGTTAGTATTAAGACCTGTTATTCTTCATTGAAGTAACGGATTAAGAATACAAAAGGTTACCAACCCATACCATAAGAGGTAAACTAAGATCGTAAGAGGCGACGAAAGAAACGCAAAAGGCAGTGTATCTTTTTTGTGGGGGCTTAAATCCTTTATGGACTATTCACACCAACCTGGGGTAGCCCTGTGTGTGGGACTCTCGTCCGGCAATCAATGAAATGAACGTCGTCCCAATACCAACTAAACATCCCCCCGGTGCACCATCTCGTGCCGCCTACCTCGGTAGGCCCGACGGTGTCTTCTCGGGAAGGCTACCTAGCCGCAAGCGAAGGAAGACTTGATACGAAAACGGTATGAATGTATTCGGCCTTGTCATTGCCTTTTGTCTGCTTTTACGATACCCTCGGAATGTATAGTGATACTAAGTACTCTAAATCCTTCGGTCTGTTATAATCTGAAGATGTACTCAATCATTTAAAACAGAGCATAGTTCGTCTGTACTACCTACATCACTATCAAAGGCGACATCGGCCGACAGACGCCACGTACTTGTAATTCTGTCGAATCAATCATAGCATACCAGTGTTGCTAGACTTTTAAAATGTATATTTAATAACCTACCTAGTCGGTTGTCACTTACCAAATGACAAGGGCTTGATATATTACTAAAAGCGTTGACTCATTAATCAAAGCCTAAAATAAATTTCACTTAATTAATTGAAAGTTTAGTAATTTTGTAGTACAAATTTTGTTGTAATCGTCATCCTGGGTACATCGTGATGTATATGATAGTTGGAGAAGCAATTAAATACCATTTGTAAGTAGCTAGTCATATTAAAAATTCGGACAAAAATCTACTAAATAAATTGGTTTCTATAATGATTAATGGTTTAAATAAACTAGTACATATATTCACGGTTATGTTCATTTCTTAGGGTATGTACAGATCTAGAGAATAAACCTTTTTGTGAATACACGTGTGCTGTGCACATGACGTTTCATATGATATTTGCTCATGCCATTTGCCATATCTGGCAACACGCTTAGGTACATCAGGCTGTCAGTTTATATCACAATACCGGATTTTTACTACGGCATTGTAAATGACTATTACCAAAAGTTACTATCAAAATTCGTGTAAAAAATTCTCCTTGACATAACCATGGCCATCATATAAATGGCTTGCCTACTTTCAAATTACCATCGCTTTATATTCATGTACGTTAATGAGCGAACAAGAAGCCGCGCAGCCGCGTACATTTGTAAAAGATTTATTACCCACATTATACGAAGACGTTTTTCTCCGACCACTAGCAACACCGTGCGCGTGCGCCGACTCCATAACTCGCCAATGGCCGCCAGTAATTGAGGCGACGGAGCTTTATAATTGGTGCCTTTTTATTTAATAACATACGCCATAATCGATGTAACAAACCGGCTAGAGCTGTGAATTATTAATGAAAAATGAGGGAATAATTGACGCAGTCACCATTGTAATAGCTCGTTTTATAAACAATCTAAGTCGTAATTGTTTTATTAAGCTCACAAATACTGCATTGGTGTTTGTTTAAAAGGTTTCAATATTAATAAAGGGGCATCAAACAAGGGTTTACAAAGATGGATATTCTGAGAGATATTTGTTCTGAAGTCATATGAATAAAGTAAGTAAATAATTTGTTACCCTGTTATAATGAATATCATGTATAAATTCCTCAAGTGTCTAATTACTGATAGATATTGGCCAATATAATGCGTCGTCATCAGTATTTGTTACGAAAATGCGGCTAAATATCTTACTAATATTATAAACGTGAAAGTTTGTAAGTATGGATGGATGGATGGATGGATGTTTGTTACTCTTTCACGTAAAAACTACTGAATGGATTTTAATGAAACTTTACAATAATATAGCTTATACATCAGAATAACACATAGGCTACAAGTTATAAAGATATTATGTGAATTACAACAATATAAACAAGTCGAATTCAAAATTTATAATTGTCAAATTTTCGACCATATTAAACTATAGACAACATAACGTTTCGCTGTCAGTTGCGTTTTGTTAAAGAAGGTTTTATACGGACGGGATAAAAATCTCAGGTATCCTATGTCCAACTTTCATTTTGTTTTAAATATATATAGGTAATGCGGAACAAAGTTCGCCGGGTCAGCTAGTAAAAAATATATTTACTTATCTGATTTAAAAAGACAATAGTTTCGGCTGCTGTTGATTTTACAAAATACATCTTATTTAACTTTAAAAGTAATGGTTAATGACCAAACAGATTAATTTAATATTTACGAGTATCTTAGATGAATTAAATTAATGACTGGACAGAATATGCGAATAACCATTTTTGAATACCAAATCAGTACTAACATACATAAATACCCCGTGATGTGACACTATGTAACGCTAAGAGATAATAAGACAGCGGCAGAGAAGAAAAAATGAATATCTTACGACATTAATTTGTTAAGCAATACGCGAAGGACTCCAGCAAAAACTTAATAGTTCTTCATTCTCCTCGGCCGAGCACCCGTACCCACTTTAAAGCAATAAATTGGTATTTATAGGCAATGCTACAATTTTCTTGTCGACTTACGTATTATACCGCAAATGGATCATCCGATCGTAAATTTCTGTAATAAATTATTTGTCAAATATTTCTTTGGCTTGCGTGAATTAATCACAACATTATATAGCTGTACACGGTGTACACCGCTGGTTATGTTCAGGAATGTTTTTGGGACATTGCACTGGAACAATCTTTGGGTACGTAAGCATAAGCGACGGTCGTTTTGGGCTAGATAATACAGGGGATGGTATGCGCGGGACTCGTAAATGTAACATGGACGCCGACTACAATGCGTGAATTTTACAGCGTTTTTATTTTACGAGAACACACTAAAACATTTCTGGCCCTCTAATAAAATAGTATGGTGTTTTACAATACCCGAAAGTGAATGCTCGTTCCGAAGTGATTTTTGTTTTGTACTCTTTGTTATGGCTCTACTAATAATTTAGTTTAGTTGAGAGGGGTTCATGGGTTGATAGCATTGATCCATATTAAAATTGATAACTAGTGCGTTTTGTTTCTTTTACATTTTTAATTACCTTTAACACGAAAAAAAAATCCTGACCCCGCAAATAAGCCTTTTGGCCCTTCTTCATCTAGTGGACTACCAGCAATCGTTTATGTAGCATATCGGGAGTTTTCACGCCTTTATTGACTACTCCTAGTACTTAGTTAGTGAGCAATGACGCAATGGAGACCTTTATTTGCCGATTTGTTTTTGATTGGCCCTGTCAACGTCTCATTCATTGCGTAAACGTGTAGGCTGTTTCTCTCATCTTGCGTACTTGCTCTCACTATGCTGTTTAGTGCTTTTTGTAAACAAGACCAATAATTTAAAAAAAAAGCAACTACCGAGTTTCTTGCCGGCTCTTCTCTGTAGAGCAGCCTTCTGAACCGGTGGTAGTTTCGGCATGAATGTGAGTGAACGCAGGGATTGTGAGCGATCAGGGGAGATGGAGGGATTGTAGGAGTGAGGAGTTGTGTGTGAAAGGTGTGAATGTAGGTATGACGACTGATAGGTGTGAGTGGAGACCACCTAGTGTGGGACAGGGGCCGTAAGATGATAATGGTGTTTATAAATATGACGATTAATAAGAGTTTTGTGATGAAACCTACGTAAATAAAGTTCCTTTTGAGTTTGAGTTAGTAGTAATAGGGTCACTTATGGGCTTAGTAGTAGTAGTAGAAGGAATCTCTCTGAATAAGTGTAACTCTAACAATTTATTGTAGGATTATTGTGAACATTATGTATAACTGCTACTCAACCCATACATGACTGCTGAGTCGGGCTTCCTCCAGTTACATGGAGAGTAATTAACCTACTGCACTACAATGGCCAGAAGAATTGCCACATGGTCTCTTATCAAGTTTCTTCTCTTACGGCTAGGTTTTGGGCCTTATCATTTCTTTTTGTCGGCTCTTACGTCACCCTCAGAATGTAATGGGATGCTGACATAATAATAAATAAATATCCTTGGACATTTCACACAACGCCATCTCGTCCCAAGCTAAGCAACTTAATGCTTGTGTTATGGTAACGAGATGGATGATAAACTACTTATATAAATTTTTTTTTGTAAATACATACATATTATAGATAGAAATGACACCCAGACTCCGAGCCAGTGCCTCTGGTTTAGACAAAGACACTTGCCCGACCCCGGAATCGAACCCGGGACCCGTTGATCCAAAGGCGGTACACCTAACCACTAGACCAACGAGGCAGTCAATGCTAAAATGACAGGCGCGAGCGACGGTTTTACAAAACGGTGCCTTGACCACCCCTGTAGGTGGTCAGATCCCTCATCCAAAACCAGAGCCAAACAAAGGAAACTTCTAGAACACCGAATTACATAATACAGAAAGTTCATAAAATTGGAATGATGTTGAAACATCTATGTAAACACTCGAATTTGACGAATAGAACAGTAGTCTTACGAAAGACTTGTTAAGCGGTAGTTTTTGTGTAGGCAGTACATTCCAACCTACGTGGGCTTGCATTGTCCCTGCATTCTTGAATGTATTGACGGAACTAGTTGGCTGAATTTTGTATGTCAATTTTTGTTTCCGAGCCTTGGATGTAATTTTATTTGTAACAGTGTAGGTGGCGCTTAAGTGATGTTGAAATTGGTGATATCATTTTTAATACCTTAAAAATCTTCGTGTGAAATCTGTGGTGATAATTTGTACTTGGGATATTCGTTATGCATCTGGCTATATGGAAAAACTTCTTAACGGTTCTGATAGTTTTATTTTATTTTAGTTTAGCAGTGTCTGTGGTCGCGGGACGGCTGGACTGCAAAGTGTCTGAAACGTTGGGAATTAAATAAAATAAAACGATCAGAACCGTTATGAAGTTATTACCTGCAATGTGCAAAGATCCTGAAAACCTATAACATCATTCTGGCTTTATGGTTGAACGATCGACTGCTGCGCAGCATGTCGCGGGTTCGATTCCCGCACGGAAGAAATATTTGTACGACCTACAAGTATTTGTTCCAGGTCTGGGTGTTTTCTATCTATAATATGTATGTATTTACAAAAAATCAAAATATATAAGTAGTTTATCATCCATCTCGTTACCATAACACAAGCATTAAGTTGCTTAGCTTGGGACGAGATGGCGTTGTGTGAAATGTCCAAGGATAAAAAAAATTACTATCCTATTTATTAATGAGAGAGACGTGACAGTGAGTGAGTGTCTTCTCTTCTCAACCCATAAATGACTCACTGCTGAATCGGACCTTCTCCAACTACAAGGAGGGTAATTAGTCTACTGTGCTACCTACGTCGGCCGTCTGGCCGGTTGGCATAGAATCGTATAAAGTTTGCCTTCTCTTGCCGCTAGGTTCCTTTTGTCGCCTCTTACGACAACCTCAGGACGAAATGGGGCCGCGACACTATGTATTCTAAATCCGTCACCACAAGTGATATACGTAACAGCGACTAACATTTTAACGAAGTGAAGGCGAAAGGCCCTGCCATTCCATTTGGACAGCATAATGTAAATGCCTAATATTGTTGGATGCCTGAATGCGGCAGTAGTTCAATTATATTCTAAGGAAACAATGCTGCAAAAGCAGCTTGAAAGAGATCAAGAGAAGACGTGTACGCTTGTTTTCGAAGTCTTTTTAAACTAAACTTTAAACTACGGAGAACGTGTTGGGTACTTAACTTATTTTATTCCAAGTATTGCTTAGCAACAACATCGAACAAAAGCAGGAAAACATCAAAATATTGTGACAATAGAACAAGGAAGTTCCTGAATAATATTGTCACTTTCTAACAACGATACTTCACCTAACAAGGATATTCTACTGTATGGACGCGGTATATCCTATCTACTAGGTAATGTTAATGTACAGGAAAATAAAATAAATATTTTCAATTCAATTTACGGTAAGTGTCATTGCATTGATCTAGTGGCACATACTAGAGAAATAAGAACATAGAACCCACTTAACAAAGTGGACACACAAATTAGATTACTTAAAAGAAGGGTAAGGACGTTTTGTGATTAAAAAAACATTTTTTTTTATGCGTGTAAAAAACCATAATATATCTGTTTGATAAGTTTTGTGTCCTTATTCCGAATTTAAATATTTGATTACACCCGGTATAAGCAATTATTCAATATCGATTCAATAATGATTCAATAATCCTTCCTGATCCTATATTAAAAATAAACTAATAAAACGTAACTTTATAAGGAAAATTTACCAAGATATAAAAGTAATAAAGACAATTTTGTCAAGACATTTTTTGTTATTTAACTCTACTTCTCAGCCTATATATGACCCACTGCTGAGTCGAGCCTCCTCCAACTACTTTGAGGGTAATTAGGCAACCGTGACACACTGGCTAGACGGATTGGTACAGGGTTTCGTATCAAATTTTCCTTCTCTTAAGGCGAGGTTTTCGGCCTCATTATTTCCTTTGTCGACTGTAACGACACCCTCAGGATGAAATGGGGTAGCGGCACTATGTATCCAAAATCCGTCATTAAGTTAAAACATATATAACTCACAATACACTAAATTTGACATATATGAAGCGTAATTATCACATATCACTCCGAGCGACGTCATCGACCGTTTATCAGTATTTCGAAGAACGGTAATGTCAATCGCAGGTAAAGGTTTTGCCTGCCACTTTCTCCTTTGAAGAACGGCTTCGGAGAATTGTTGTGACAGCAACATCTTTGTTGTTGACTTGTTGTCGTAATTGGATTTTGCTGAATGGATTATTATACAAGACTTAACTTAGTTAAACGGTCGCTGTGTTTAAGTGGATACGCTATAAAACTTAACGTAGGAAAATTTATACCTTCTTCTTCTTCCTCGCTTTTTGCCAATTTGATTGCGGTCGGCACCAGTTTAACCGCACTTGGGATACTACCAGTCTTGTGTTTGTTTCTAGCAATCTGAAACATTTAGGACATTTTATTGGACCAAAAAAAATATTTTAGCTGTTAAAATAATAATTAGGGCTATGTGTTTAAGTTTTCTTGTGGTGACGGATTAAGAATGCATAGTGTCTCCACCATATTCGAGAGAGTTTTTTAAGAGGCGTCAGAAGAAAATGACTAATCCGAAAACCTAGCCGCAGGAGAAAGCTTGATACGAAACACTGTGTCCAGTGGTGGATTTACACTAGGGGCAATCGGGGCTAGTGCCCAGGGCGGCAAATTTTCTTAGGGCGGCAAAATTGGAACTGTTTCTTTAAAATAAACATTTTATCTTTCAAGAAATATAATTTAAGTATTATGTATCAAATTAAAATTGATACATAATAATATATAATACCTAATACATTTCCTGCAATCAATTAGTTATTCTAATTCTTAAAAAATAAGATATCAAAACTATTAAAATAAAATTTAAGTCATAGGGCGGCATTTTCTCAGTGCCCCAGGGCGGCACAAATTTAAATCCGGCACTGACTGTGTCTACCCAGACGGGTAAGCATCCATGTAATTGGAGGAGACCTGACATACGCGTCATTTATGGGTTGATTAGTCGTCGTCGTTTCAGCCCATAAATGACCCACTACTGAGTCGGGCCTCATCCAAATTAATGGAGGGAAATTAGCCTACTGTGCCACGCTGGCAAGACGGGTTGGCACAGGGTTTGTATCAAGTTTTCCTTCTCTTTCGGCTAGGTGATTTGCCTCTTGCGTTCTTTTAGTCGCCTCTTACGACACCCTCAAGACGGTATGGGTTGGTGACATTGTGTATTCTAAATCCGTCACCACACGGACATATGGGCTGATTAGTAGTATACTTATATTATCGAGTAAACTTTTTGTACAGCCAATCGCGTGGGATTACCCTCCCATCTCCACCAATGAGGTTTATAAATTTACTACTGCGCCGTCAAGGGTTAAATTTATTTCACAGCTATTATACCGCATGTAGTCCGTGTGGTGAAGGATTTAGAATACATATTGTCACCATCCCATTCCATCCTGGCGCTGTCGTAAGCCGTTACAATGAGCCGACAAAAGGGAATGCTGAGACCGTAAACCTATCCGCAAGAGAAGGAAAACTAAACCCTGTATCGACCTGTCTGGCCAGCGTGGCACAGTAGGCTAATTACCGACCATGTAAAGGGGGAGGCCCGACTTAGCAGTGGGTAATTAATGAGCTTAGTAGTAGAACTAGTATTATACCGCGACTTACAAAGTACTCGTAAAATGGTATGTAAGAGGAAACTCGAGCTTTAAAGTCTCAAACCTATTTATAATATCAAACCTTACCATGACTGCCTCGTTGGTTTAGTGGTTAGATGTGCCGCCTTTGGATCAACGGGTCCCGGGTTCGATTCCGGGGTCGGGCAAGGGTCTTTGTCTAAACCAGAGGCACTGGCTCGGAGTCTGGGTGTCATTTCTATCTATAATATGTATGTATTTACAAAAAAAAAATGTATATAAGTAGTTTATCATCCATCTCGTTACCATAACACAAGCATTAAGTTGCTTAGCTTGGGACGAGATGGCGTTGTGTGAAATGTCCAAGGATATTTATATTTATTTATTTATTTATTACTAAAACAGTTTCAAAGTTGGTCAATAAAACGTCGTCCTATTGTTGAAACGCCTCCGTATTTTTTAGTTGCCTTCAAAATTTATTGCGAAACAAAAATAAAATGTTACCACAACCTTTTGTTCTGTGGCGTTTAGGGCTCGACGCCGCGATGTCGGGAGATAGCCGGTTCGTATCCCGGCCAAAGATATTTCCGGCTAATTACCTGCGTTCACTGCAGTTTAAGCTAAACGTGATTAAGATAAGCAGTGCTTGCGATTTCAGTCCTACTCTCTTATTTGCGTAGCATTTGCCAATATTGCTTAAAGGTACTGTTAAGCTATTTTCTAGGACTGCTGCTGCTTGGTGGTGTAGGATAAACTACAAAATGAACAACGCTATGATACGTCATTTGAAGGAAAAGAGCTTATGCGTGTGTGTGTCAAATACACAGTGCAATAGTGTGTATAATATTCTTTTATTGTTATATATTTTATGTTTTTTTTTATAATATTAGCATTCTGCAATTTGGGAAATTTAATAATCCTCCGCCAGCGCATTTCTCGTAAAAAGGGGTACAACGAAGAGAGATTTTATAAAGTATTTTACAATTTGTATAAAATAAATGATGTGGTTTATGGTTTTACTCTCTCTTGTCATTGACATTACATTCAAATTACTTTTATCGAAGTCTAAGCGGACAAAAACTTTTCAGTGTTTAGAATTGTTGCGATATTTTGCGGATGTCTTTGTGAAAACGATTTGACTAATGTATTTTTTTATCTCTTTTTCCAGGTAAGTGGCAGTTTCTCGTGACGACTATAGTTTTGTAAGTTCAAATATATATCTATTTGTCGCTGAAACGTGCAGAGAATGTGTGGTCAAAATATTAATGCTGAAATTGTTATTGTTTGAATAACTGAAAGCTTAATATTTAGAAAAACACGCATTCGATATTTTAATCGGAAATCTTCAATTTTACAAAATAATATCGACAAGTACTTCTAAAATCGACTGTTACCACTAAAATCGACAAGTACTTCGACAAGTACCTTCTATTTTATTTTATTCCCAACGGTTCACACACTTTGCAGTGTCCGTCTGAAAAGTTGGGAATAAAATAAAACGATCAGAACCGTGTAGAAATCATTTCCTGCAATGTGTAAAGATCGTGAAAACCTAAGACATCATTAAGTACTTAGTATTTATTCTTCAAGTGCCTCTTCTATAAACGTGTTTACAAAAAAGTGAGCTGACTGCTAACTAGGCACTAAAAGGCGAAAAATAAACAGCTATCTGAAGTCTGCCTTGGGCATACCTATATCCTAATTAACGTCGGTGTTAATTTAAGTTGGCGCCGACTTCAAATGGTTACTTATTGTTCGCCTTTTAGTGCCTATATATATTAGGACACCTTTTACCTTTTTTTAATACTTTAAATGTTCGTGCAAATATACGTAAGCTACGTAAAGGACTCGATGTTATTCGTATGTCGTCGACATCATACAAATTTTGCCGTCTTACAAAACGTTGTTCAACTGTTTCAGGTTTCTTCCGCAACTACTTTGTATGGGACTAATCAATTAATGAATACCAATAAAATTTAAGAATTATCGAGTAAGTTCTCAAATGGCTATGTGGTAGAAAACATACTACCGTATGGTGACGGATTTAGAATACACAAGGCTATAAATTTGTACTATCCTGAGGGTGTCAAGAGGCAACTAAAGTAAGGTAAAAGGTCACCTTGCGGCAAGAAAAAGAAAACTTGATATAAACCATGTGTATTGCATGCCGCAGCATTGTAGTCCCTCCAAAAATTGGAAGAGGCCTGACTCAGTAGTGATTTATGGGCTAAGTCAACGACCAATAATTATCTAACAATGTTATCTAAAGCCTAATGAGTCAAGACAAATTTGTGCCAGTTCAACTGTAATGACAAAACCAGGATGTAACACATGATCAAACATAGCTCGTCTCCGATTTGTAACACGTTTAAAAACAATCGTTAAAACACTATCGCTATTCGTTTATGGGTCGTGACTTAACGTGGTTTGGTTAAGATCACGTCATCGCTTATTGCAGTAAATTAGTATAGTATAGGGCTACCATCTTTCTGCCTTGGTACTGCTTGGAATTAGAATGTATGTACCTGCTGTATCTCCGCTCCATTTCAAACCGTGAGTATGTAGGACCCGAATAAAAGCCGCTAGATAAGGAAAACTTGATAGAAAACCCTCGAAAACCTATAGGCTATATTAAAAAAACATCTACACCGCACGCTGGATAAAATCGCGTGTTGTAAAAGTCAACAAAACCCAGCACGCTTGGTGGTAGGATCGAATACGCCCGGCTAGCTCCACATTTAAGTCCGGCGCCAAGCAGTTTTACTGTGTTACGTCGTGTGTATGTGAGACCCCGTGCCCGACGGGGCATTTACTTGAATTGCCTGCCCCCTCTTAGACCCTGGCGTTGCTTCTCATCACGCAAGCCTAGCGTCAAAGGCATTCAAGTAATTGGTAAAAAAACCCTTCATGAATTTTTATAGACAGAGAAATCATATGGAATGAAATTAAACACGTTTTAACGCGTTATAGTGTGTAGTTTTACATTATTCAATTCCACTCACACTCGTTCGAAGGTACGCCTATAACCAAGAGTTTCCTTCTCTTGCAAGGTATGTTGACGTCCGATGGGGTAATCGCTGAAATGACGATTATGAAAACATTCTTTTTTTAACAGCTGTCTTAAATATTCCAAAGACAACCCTAATCTGATATATTATCGGTCTGACCGGCCCGACCTGCGACGGCATCGGAGGCTACCAATTTAAAAAGATCTTCTGCAACTCGTAACATCTTCAAATAGTCGAAAGAACTTCTTGTATTAAGGGATCTTGATATTATGGATGGGTAAACCCCAAGGTCAGTTTTAGCAAATGTAAACTAAACTGACACAGATAAGTTTGTTGCCGACCACATAACAAACTGGATGTCAAGCAGATAAATATGAAGATGGTAATTTTATTAGTTGTTATTAATTAAGTTGGCACAGCGTTGACAGGTACAGCGGGTTTTAACATTTGTGGATGAATAGAATGATTATTTTGTGTCCAAACAGAGTATCGTCGTATAGGGGTGTATTTTGATTTTGATAAAAGGGACCTCCGTGTGATGAAGGATTTAAAATACATCACAACCCCATTCCATCCTGAGAGTGTCGTAAAAGCCAACAAAAGGAAATGTCAAGGCCGATAAGCTAGCGATAAGATATATAGGTAGCTAGCAGGAGAAGGAAACCTAGATACGAAACCCGGTGCCAACCCGTCTGGCCAGCGTGGCGTAGTGGGCCAATTACCCTCCGTGTTACTGGCGAATGCCCAACTCAAAAGAGGGTCGCCGGTGAGTAGTATGGTGAAGGACGGTACGACGCGTCGTCGTCTCTTTGCCTACATTCCTTAGGGCCCAAGGTATTTACACCCAGTGATTGCCATCTGCATTCCGCGAACCATCTTGTACCGGATAACCGGTATTATTAGCTATGTTCAACTGTTTCGATGATTACCCGTAACACCAACAAAAATATTTTTCGGTACCAAGTATCAGAAAATGAAAAAAAAAGAAAATATCAATTCTGTTTCTTTTCACGTTATAAACAGACACTTTAATTTAGCTATAATGATATATTATACTGGGCTCGAATAGGCATCGAGTCCATACTGTGCGGTTCCTTTTCCGACGATTCAACATTCCCAATTTGTCGCCTTTCACGCATCGCTTTATCTCCATGATCAAAATAAATAATTTTAAATCTTATGCAGTCGTAATAAAGCTTTTATTTCTTGCGATAGGTATCAGAGAGTGTTTTAAGATTGGCAAGTGCGTAACGGTGCATGCGTGTGTGGTGTTGCTACCATTGACAAATTTACCCGATTTTAGGATATTTTCGGACCGATACGATGCTTTAGTTAAACAACTCTTCCCAAACTAGTTTTAGCATGAATGACAATTCATTAAAATTCACACACAAGAGAAGGACAACTTGATACAAACCCTGTGCCAACCCGTCTTGCCAGCGTGGCACAGTTAGGCTAATAACCCTTCATGCATATGCAGGAGGCCCTGAGTCGGGCCTCCTGCAGTGGGTCATTCATAGGCTCAAACGACGACTATCATTTAATCGCTAATAAATAATTTGCTAATAAACTATAATTATTAAATAAATGTAATTACACTATAATTTACACTATAACTTCTTATAAAGTAAGAAATTATAGTGACACTGTCATGTCAATAATTTGTGATTTCATAATTTTTCGTTGCATGAAGTTGCAATACCATGTATATTAATCAAATACGCAACTTATTGCAATAAACATAATTATAAAATGTTAACAAAGTGTGTAAATCGCGAGATTTACACATACATTTTATATCTAACTCATGTATGGTTTGAATCGCGGTGGAAATAAGATAAGGATTTTTTTATATTATGCCAGGGTTTATGCTCTCCCAGAGAAAGCCACTGATAGTTAAAAATTAAAATAAGGATCGTTGAAATTATAATAAACTTGCATTGCTACGTGATATATGAAAGGAGGAGGCAATGAAGAAATAGATATAAGCTCCTGCAGCTGGGAGGGTTGAATTCTTAACTAGCAACACAGAAATGCCATGGAAGGTGAATCCAAATATGGATGCTCCTGACATGAAATTTGTTGCAGGATTATCGTTGTAGAAACTTGTCTGATGTTCGCGTGTTCTGATCATTATTCAGATAAAATCCCCTTTAAGCTTAAAGCGGCTGAAAATACTGAAACCTTTTTGGAGATAGCCATTGCACCATGCTATTATACAGTGACATTGTGTATTACTTTGCTTGGAAGGAGGTCGTAGCTTAGCAGTTAGTATGTCATGCAAATCTCCAGGTTAAGCAACGTCTCCCCCCACATTCCTTCTCTAACGGCCCTCCTCGGAAGACGCCATAGAGGCCGGTGGTGAGTCAGGGGACCCGCCACCGACGAAAGGCCGT